>AZGY01000026.1:25105-48441 GCA_001636675.1 Moelleriella libera RCEF 2490
GGGGGGGGGGCCGTATGTGCAAAGCTGCTCGCCGGGGTTCATCAGTCGTGTTTGCTTCCACCAACGAAATCCTGCCACACCAAGCTACCGGTGAGCTCACCAGGAAGGTCAGATGAACGACCCTCCATGCTCATTTCGTCTGTTATCTCGCTCGTCAAGCGACGAAACTTTTCATATTGCAAGGTGACAGGAGCAGTTTTCAGACCAGATGGTCCAGGCAACGGTCAGTGTGTGTGTCCTTTCCTTGTCCACAGATCACTGCGACTTGGCAAGCTTCCCCAGGAGCAAATCTCGCACCATGCAGCCCTTCTTACCTCAGAGCAACGAAAATACTGGCCATTTCTCGTACTTGTTTTGAAAATGAAAAACGTTCCTGGCTTGCCTGGCGCCTTTCCGCCCAAACTGCCCAGATCATCTCTATATGAGCTGTGGCTGCGCTCGCCGTGCGAATGCTAATGATGGATATGTCTCGGATATCCATCATGTTCCCATCTCGCAATTGCTCGCTTGTTGCCTCGGGCGGCCCTACTGGGGGTCGCCCGCCGCGGGCTGTCCTCGCTACGCTCGCCGAGCTCCTACTCTAGATACCAGATATTTTGATCATGTTCATCGTGCTATTGCGCACTATTGCCGCCGGCGGTCCTCGCTGCGCTCAACTCCTCCGACGACAGCACGCCCACAGTCTTCCTTCCCACCCACCATGTTCTCCCCCCCCGTCGCCGGTGCCAAAAGGTAACGAATTCATCAGAGGCGTCTCCGTCATGATCTTTCTGCTCTCATAAGGACATAGGGAAAAGGGGCAGGGGGAAAAGCATGCTCAAACGCAGGTGGTATATTCCATTATTTCCAGAACACGTTCATGCCAAGCACAGCACATCTGTTCTCGTACAAGTGACCGACTGCGCTGAATGAAGACCTCGTCCATCTGCAATATGCGCTTGATGCTGCCAATGTGCCGCCTCTCACATCCCGTGCCAGTACACAAGTACACCAATTCCTGACCGATCAGACAGGTCAATCCCCTTTCCAGCAGTGAAACTTCCTCCGCACAGCCCACGCTGCTCGATACCACATGGTCATCGCCAATATGTCAACCTTCTCACCCGGAACTTGCAGATACACACCGTCGACGCCACGGGGACTCGCTCATCAAAATGCAATGCCGTTAGATGAGCTGCAGAATGCCAGTGTGCAATTGCGCCATTCATCATTATCGTTAAAGTCTATCTTCCCCAAAGGGGGCGCTGGTCATTATCGTTAAAAAAGTCTATTTCCACAATGCCCCATTATACCAAACGTCATGTGCAGCGTGAAGCCTAGCCAAGCCACTGGGCCCAAATGCAGTAAGGACCCAAGAGTCCTGTCCAAAAGAGGGAAAAGAAAAAGCCATCGCCGTACGTGGAAAGCAGCGCAACGTTTGAGCCGCCGTCCCATATGCGATTGAGTTTTTTTTGGTGCAGAATTTCCATCGTCTTGCATGCTACTGCAAGACTTCACCCCTCCTCATCTCGGAGCCGACACCGAGGTCTCAATGACCGTTTTACGGCGCTTGTGTTCTTCCTCCTCTTCCTCTTCCTCGTCCCGTTCTCGTTTGAGGCTGCTGGAGGCACCATTCATCAGAGGTGCGTGGGCATAGCCGTTGGGGACAAACACCTCGCTGCTGGGCCCAGTGCTTGAGGGACCTCGATCATTGCTCATGACATTGTAGAGGCTGCTGGTCGGCTGATGTACACGAGGAGGGTAGTTGTATCCTGAACTCGGAGGGTAATATGATTGATGGGGCGCTGCCGTCCGAGGCGTCGCTCGTCCAGATCCAGGGTGCCCGGGGGATCCTGTCACACTGTGATTGACACTGCCTTCGCTGGACAAATTCCCCATGCTCGGAGCAGTGTAGTTGTACGAAGAGCGGGACGCAGCATACGCGGCACTGTTGTGGGTATACTCAGCTTCGTGTTCATGTTCGCCATCGTCTTCGTGGTTCTGAGGTGGCGGAGGTCCCGGTAAGGCCATGGAATTATGGTGCGGCTGCTGTTGGGACTGCGAAGGCTGCTGCCCAACGGCAGGTCGTCCGGGGGGAGGATGACTCTGCGTCGGAGGCGCAGAAGGGGGAGGGCCGGGGAGGGCCATGGACTGATGCTGCTGCTGCTGCTGCTGCTGCTGTTGCTGTTGCTGTTGGATTGACGGTAACCCGGGGTATCTGCGGCGTTCGGCGGCAGCCATCACCTGGCTGGTACGATTCTGATTTGTGGGATGGTAGAGCAAAGCTCCAATGTTGTGTACAAAGAGGGGGTATAGCATTTCCGTAATCTTTTCCTTGTTGGCAAAATCAAGCGCTCGCTCAAAGGGAATCCTGACAGCGCAGTCGTCTGTCAGCATGCAATATCCTATCATTTGCAGGCGTTGCACAAATCGTCGAGACATACCACACGCCTTTTAAATGCATTGGTCCGATTTTCACGACGTGACGAGTCTTTTCACTCTTGAGGATGCCATCGCGTCTACCGCGCGTCATGCCTGCCACGTTCAACAACTTCGTCCCATTGATCATGTGGTTATCTGCAACCAGCGGAAGGGGCCGAATTAGCTTCCTGCTTTCTCAATTGGCAGACTCTTTCCAAACATACCTTCACGTCGAGCAACGCAGATCCCACGAGCTTCGACTTGAAAACAAAGGCTGCCCTCGTCCTCCCACAAAGTTGCGGTGACCCTGGGTTTCATGCCTGGAGGAGGATGTTGGCCCGTGGTGTCGAACCCCGTGTATTGGCCAGGCATTTGCCCTTGACCGCCGGGGACGCCGGGGAGAGGCAAGACGGTAGTAGGACCAGCCATTGGGTTTGACACAGACGAGGCGGCCGACGGGGACGTCAGGCCATTCGAATACGGATGATACTGGCCATACGGATGAGGCGAGTACGGCTGCGGAGGGCCGGGATGCATCAGCGGCGCCTGGTGCTGAGGATATTGCATACTGGCCGAGGGGACTGTTTGTTGCGGTTGCTGCTGCGGTGGCGGAGCTTGTTGAGAGTAGTACATGTCTGTGCCAAAACTACAATTGTTAGTGAAGGGCTGGAGAAGGGCATATATTGAAGCAGGAATATGGACGAGAAAAGGCATATATAGGTACGGGGTATACATATACACAAGTATGGAAACATTCGTGCATATGTGCGTATATGTGTATGCATGTATCTGTACATATCCGCGCACGCGCGCGCACATGTCAGTGTAAGGGGGGGGGGATTATATACACTCCTCCGATATACGAACAGCGAGGTGCGCAACGGGCGAAATAATGACGAATGACAAGAAAAACCCTGGCAACTCACTTGTTGTTCCCGCCATCATCGTTGGTGTTATTGGTGTTGTTGGTGTGATGGCTGGTCCTCGACATTGCCGTTTTCGACTTCGTGCAGAGAAGCAGGAGGAGGTCGAGACAAACAGCAATGGCAGAGGAGAGGGAGGAGGGAGGGATTGGGCGAGGGGTGGCAGAGAAAGCAGAGAACCAAGAACCATAAACAACAGATGAAGTATCGAGGGAGAGAGAGGGGGGGGAGGAGAAAGGGAAGGTCAGAGGTTGGATGCTCTATTTGAGGAGGACCAGGACTCGTCGAGATCAGCAAGAAAGGAAGAGGGAAGACGGGACGGCTGAGAGCTAGGTCTGGGGAAAGTTTTGCTGTCGGCGAGCTTGCGACCAGGCATTAGGTCCCATGTCGAGCAAGGTTAGGTTCTTTAAAGTGGGCCAGGTACCGCACACCGGCGCTTGAGTAGAGGTACTTTGGGACTCTGGCCGGACGCCCCCCTGCACCGCAAGTTACGAGCCGGCGGACCTGCTTTCTCGCCATCGACCGAGTTAGGCTGTCGCATTGTTTGTCCACGTTTGCATCGGGCTTGGCTTTTGCTTTTCTTCGGCCAGAGGTCTTATTGCTCCCGTCGTTTGCTGGCGACAGGATGCCTCGCAACGGGGGCGGTGAATTTCAATCGACGCCATCGCGGATGGACAAGTGGGTTTCTCCCAGGCCTTGTGGGCTTTTGCTGACCACGGCACCATCTTTGTGCTGTCGTCGTACTAGGTTCCAACTCTGCCTTTTCTCGTTCTCCCACTTGCACGAATTTGTGGTGGGTGGTGGTTGGCGGCTGGCAATAGTGAGGAGAGAGGGTTGGCATGGGATGTGTGGGAAGGGGTCCAGCAATCAAAGCCAGGAAGAGGGGATTGGGGGGGGAGGAGGTTGGATGGGGGAAGGGAGGGAAGGCGAGGAGGGAGGGGGCTGACATGGCCGTGAATTGCTGGAAAGCACGAAATAGAAAGGAGGCGAAAAAGAAAAATGACAAACAGATCGGGAGCGAGGGATGGAGACCATCATACTAGGTGAACATTCGTCTCATTTTTTTTTCCCCTGGCCCGGCCCGTGTTCGATTCACTCGGTGAGTATGCTGGCTTCAACAGCAGATGTCCTTGGACCTTGGCCTCAACCTCAACGAAGCAAACTTCCAATCCCTATCTCTCGCCAGTGATGCCTGCCTGGCTGGAGCTGGCCGTCTGGAGTGGATTCCTGTCCCGTGTCCCTCTCGCATATGACTGGCTCTTTGCCGCCCGGCTTCCCCAGCCAAGCCAGTCCGTCTTCCGTCAAGTCAGTCTGGATACCGAAAACTATTCCATCTTTTCGAGTCTCGAATGCCAGTGAATGCTTTGACTTGCCTCGCTTGATCGCTTACGAGACGCCAGGTGATCTCCAAGGGTTGCGCTCGGGTTGGACATATCCCGCAGACCCAAATCAACACAATGCCATGTTTACTCGAGTCGGTCCCGCACTCAGGCAAGATCCTGTAGCTCCCTTCAGTTGGAGTGCGCAGCACGGAGTAGCGGCCCTTGTTCATCACATCGACCCCGTCCGACACCAGCCTCAGTGGATTTTCCACACCAAGTCGTCACAAGACACTAACCCCGAGCTCGGGCAGCCCAGAGTCCTGAGGAAATCGTCGCTGGTCTCGGACGCCCGAGTTTGACGAGGGGTCTGATAGGTGGACAAGTGTCAATGGAAATGATGGCTCTTACCGTGTCCGATATACGTACTTTCAGATGCAGACATTTATCGGCTATACATATCGTAGGGACTTGGATCTTGTTGTGGAGTCATAGATTCTTTGCCTAGAGCACAGGTTTACAACTATCAATGTTGCTCGGCGTGTTCCAAGGCCCCGGCGCTCACTCCGTGCTCCGTAAATCGGTCGTACATGCATACTAGGCACATAAGGTATGTACATAGTATGTAAGGACAAGATACATCAGATGCTAGTTCGCGCACCGTAGCTCTGCAGAAAAGACGGGCTTGTCGGCGTTGATGCAAACCGCAGACCAGGGTTCAGGTACCACGCTGCATCTCAGAAATGCACATTAGCAGCCCGTTTGTCCTTCTGGTCGAAAGAACCCTGCCACCATTGTTTCTCCAAGATCGCTGCGAGTTTCCTTTCGCCGCCACGGCCGCCCCCGCTACACTGCCCCCCTTCCCTGCCCTTCCCTTTCCCCCTTGTAGCGGTGTCTTCGTCTTGAACCATGTCTAGCAACCATGCGGAGGAGGTTGGCTGTCCATGTGGACAAAGGCTTGGCCGCTATTAATATGGGGTACGATGCGTGCAGGTCTTCGACGGGACCAAGCTCCACTACCACTTCTTTTTCTCGAGAGCGGCCGGCCAACTTTTTTGTCGACGGCAGGGGTCCGCGACGCGGCGAGTGGAGTGAGGGAGCGGGAGATACTGCATGCATGTTCTCCATATTGTGCATGCCCTTGTCGGCGAGAGTTCACTCAGCCAAAAGCGAAGAACGCTTCGCTCATTGTACATGTTTGGAAGCCGATGCCGATGTGTACTGGGAATTATTAGTGATTCGGTCTCTAGCCAAGGCGTCGAGCTTTGTCTTCAAGAGAATAAGGCCAGCAATTTCTCTCCGTCATGACCGCATCGCCTCGCAAACTCTGCGTAGTGCGTCGTGGTGTTCAATCTTCGGTTTTGCGCATGGGAGCCCGCGTTGGGTGGAGCGAGGTGGTACCGGAGGCTGCATTGCAAAACGGTGCGGGTGAAAATTAATTGAGCGACTCTTGAGAATCCTGAGGCTGGGGGGTCTCGTTGTGGTGGGAGGGCCTTCCCTTCGTGGCCAGTACCTCCATCATGGACCGACAAACGATGGATTCGGCCAGCTGGCTTCAGACGGCATGGGTTGGCAATCTCGCCCGGCCAGCCCTGGTCCCTTTGATCTGCCTTGATCTGTCTGGCTCGGCTCGGCTCTGACATGACCAGCGTGCTGTGTCTTGTGTGGGCAGCCGTAACATGAGGCGGCGGACGAGCCGGAGGCGCGAGCTCTTGATTGTTGTTCGTCCCTGGCCATGTGCTTTTGCGGCCCCCTCCTTCACAGAACAGGAGCTATTGCCGCGGTTTCAATCCCTTTTTTTTTCTTGTGTTTGTTTGGGGGGGAAGGGGGAGGGAAAGGGGGGAGGCACTCCTGCCAACGTTTCCTCCTGGCGCCACAGGAAATCCTCCGCCCATCGCCCCCACCCAGCCCTGCATCGCTCTGCACTGCACTTCGCCTCGTCTTGCTTTTGCCTTGCTTCACCTTTTGCCTTGCATTTGCATTGCTTTTTCGCCGGCGTCTGTGCTTCTCTTTAAGGGCTTACCATTGTACAAGATCTTGCTTTTGCATCCGTCTCCCCTCTCCACTATCAACCATGCACCGAGTCGATACTGAGGCAATGAGGCTTGAGCTTCTGCGAAGGCTTGCCGTTTTGGGCCAAGACATGGGATGCATGTGCGGGAGCGGCTGTAAGGTACAAATATGGAATGAGGCGTATGCCACTAAGGCCTGCAACCCAAACAATCGTGTCTTGACCTAGGTCTTGAACGGATCACTTTTTAGTGCGTCTCTCAACGACGCTGAAACTCTACTGACTTTTCGCACGCAGTCTATGCAGACGTGGCATCGACTTCATGTCAGCATTCAGATGAGGCTGAGCGCACATGTCAGTCCCTTCACTACGCACCAAGCACCAAGGCCTGTTGGGCCTGTTTCCGGAATTGAACTCTTGAATGCAAGGCTATCATCAGGCGCGCCTTATCAATGTTCGTTCGAGGCACTATATGATGATGACATGGGAACTGTTATGCTATATCGTGATCCTGGCTCGTTTTGCAGCAGCATCGTCCGCAGAGTCAGTCGTCCACGTCGTTGAGAGCTTTCTGACGGCTGCGTGAAATAAGGAAGGGGTTTGAGGGGGGGGGGAGGAAATCTATAGTCGGCGCACCCGGAGCTTTGCCTGCTCCTCTCACACATCATATATTCGCAAAGGTGGGAAGAACGCGATTCTTGCGCTAGTTCGCCTAGACAACGATAGAAGGGAATTAGCCCTGACACGTCCCGGAGTATCATCGCGTCGAACGGCGACTCTGATACGAAGTAATTCGTGGAGCATGTCCAGACCAGAGACCAAAACTGAATCCGGTCTGCTGGCCACCCTGCGCCCGCACGGTGGTGGCATTCATCAACATTGGTCAGGCCGAGGGCCCACAAATAGTTATTGAGGTGGCTACCCGTGCTCTTCATTACAATGGGCAAGTTCCGAGGGGCAAGGCCTTCTGCACCTTCCCGTCCACCCAAGCGACAGCAGACGTCATGGTCAATCATGCTCAACACCCAGCTGCGTTACCCAATCGAGGCTGCTCATGGCGTAAAAATTGATGCTCGCGCCTGCATGAGCCACCAATTCTCTCGTCATGCCCTCAGAGTGAAAAGTGCAGTCGGCGAGTCCCAAGTAGGATAGATGCTCATGGCCTTTGTCAGTCAGCAGCCCATCGTCAAGCAAAGCTTGCGTGGTACTTTTGGGATTTTCACTCATGGTTGCCGGACACGCCCCTTCTGAACGAACTTGGCTTTCGCATTCAGTCAGCCCCCTCACCCCCTTTCCCCGGGCGGATGCCTCAATGCCTGGCATGAGGCGGCTCCAGATCGATTCTGATGTAAGCAAGAAATTGCTTACTAGATCGCGTAGAAGCACCAGCAACATACATAGTATACCCGCTTCAGCCTGGTTTCTGTCCGTCTCGCGACCTCCGACCCCTCTTTGGTTCGCACAATTACAAAGGAGCGAGCCGCTGAGGCTCTCCGCGGGACGCGCACGCGTCAAATATTGCCATAGCCCCACTTGGAAGGCCACCGAGAAGACCAATCGAGCATGGGTACTTCAACGGCGTTTGTTGTACTTGATCTCGAGATCATCAATCGCGAAAGAGCGTCGGTTATCATTCGAAGATGAGCCCCCAAGAGGCCCTTTAAGATTTGGAGGCGAGCCGGCTGTCTTTGTGACGTGGGGATACAAATATGTGTGAGTGACGCCCAGTAGCGTTCTTTGCAAGCCAAGTATAACCTTGAATCGCTGTCAGGAACCATCTCAATAGCAGCGATTGATACGTGTCGTACATGCCTCTCACGCACTATGCACATGAATGGCCACAAGCATATGGTCGTGCAGCCCGCACACCCTACCTGCATGCTGGTTCATGCCGAAAGCTCTGCGCATGATCTGGCCTTCTGGCCCAAGCTGAAAGAGCGTCCGCTTTAAGGCCCTAGCAAATGAACCATCGTTTCCCAAACGGCTGGTTTTTTGTGGTGTAGGGGGCAGCAATTGACTCGTTGCGAAGGTGGGAAGTGCACAATGATAATGACCCAAGAGTGCCGTTCCCTTCGCACTGATGAATCTTGTGCGTGAACGATAGGTTGGATGAATGTCAGGTGCAGATATCTGCAGAGCGCAGCTACAATACCGTTGGAATCATTGGGGAGTGGACCGCATGCGCTTCCGTGGTTGTATTCTCCTTTTGGGAGGGGGGGCGAACTTGAGCCATTCGGAGCCGCTACAGTCGTGGCGTGGCTTGCCAGGGGGTGTCTGCCGCCTTCACTTGCCTTTGCTGAGGATTGAATAAGCCAAAGCTCATTGCGCTTTGCCTCGCTTTTCCATGGTCCCCCCAATACTTCCCAGCCTCTCTCGGCCAGGAGACGCAGAGCACGGGGCGAAGGGGGTGGGAGGGGCCGAGGGGGTACAAGGAAACACAAGGTAGTTACTTGGGGACAGAGGAGGGAAAGAAAAAAGAAAGAAAGAGAAAGAAAAGGGCAACGTAGCAGCGGCAGCACGACAGCATACAATACGCTCAACGGGCCATGAGCTGGCCCGTTGAGATTACTCGTCCGTTGCTCAACGTGACAGAGCTGTGTGTCGTGTGTGACAGTGTCGGACAAGCTGCCAAGTCGCAGTCGTTCTCGATGCGGCAGACTCGGGCTGAGACGTGGGGTGGCTGAGACAGTGCGACAAGGACACCCACGAAAAGGATTTTCACACCGCTGTTCCGTGACCCAAATTGTCGAGAAGAGAGGCAACGGCAGAACCCACCCCTATAGCAATGGTCTCTGCAGCCCGGACTGGAAATACAGCGGACTGCACTTGTTTGGTGGAATCACAGCACGAAACTCAAATTGAAAATCCGCTAACCCTTGACGTCAGGTCTGTTCAACGGCCCGGCTAATGCAAGGAGCCGTTGTAGTGGTGGTGGGGTCCAGTACCTATCTGGACACCCACTGTATGTTCTGTATTGTATGTACATGTAGGGACTTTATGCAAGATGGCAAGAACTGGGGCCGGTCTGAAGTAGTTGATTCAAACACGATGGCACAAAGGGATAGTTACATGGATGCATGGGTTTAGAGGTAGATGAGCATTCCGAGACCTTCTTGTAGAACGAAACGCCGTATGGTACGATCCTCCGTGGCGGTGTGAAAATGTCTCTGCTTTTTGCCCGAAGCAGCCACAGCTGACGGGGAGCTCCTTCCTTTCCAAGCCGATCCTGACCTGGATCGTACGGCAGCCTTACACAAAGGCGACTGCTTCAAGCACGCCGTGCATCAAGCGCAAGCGTCGATGAACATTGTCGTCTTCAATTTTCCGGTCATGCTTCTTCCTTGTCTTCTCAATGCCCACGTGAGACAGAACGAATATCCTCACCAGCATCGACAGCCATAGGTGTGCTCGATCCCGCCCGAGTGATGAGGCTGGCAGAGTCATCCGCCAACGCCGAGTGGCTTTGTTGAAGCCGCCAGCCATTTCGTGGCGTCAAGCCCCAATCTCCAGCCGTTCCTATGCCGTTTCGTTTCTACCGGCGACTTGTCCCGCATGGCCGAAAAGCCATCGCGAGACCTCAGTTCAGTGTCCGAAGCGAGCGAGCCCAGATGGGCGGCAGACACGACTTCTGAGAAGGCGTCCAGGTATAACTGCATGGCAGCGATGTTCCCAGCAAGCCGGGGTTATTATTTGGCAGCCCACTCTCACGACCTGGCCATGTCGAAAATTCGGGGTCTCGCACGGGTGGCATCGCCTCATCACAATCAGCGTTTGCGAAGCCTCCGGCACATGATGGTACGGAACCACACGTTACCAAAACGTTTCAAGCCATGGGAGCTGTAGGTCATTTACGGAGTACAGATTGTTGTGATGGCCAGCTGCCTCGCTGGTTGCGATGTGGTTTTTTCTTTCTGCGCCGCGCCACGTGCGCACCAGGGTCGGCGTCTACGGCCTGCGGAGGCTTCTCGATACCGGCGTGACTGACGCCCAAGGGATGAGGAGCGCATTGTTCATTCGTGCCAGCGGATCCGCTACGGCCTCCAGCACGTGCGGCCTGCTTGCACTTTGCACTTCATGCTACCTAATAAAGTGCCCGGGCAAGTACAGTAATGTGTCTTTGGTACGAAAACCCCCTTCGCTGCAAGTAATGTAGAATTCGAGGGCAACGCCAGCCACCCGACGTTGTGCCCCTGATGGACAAGCCATGGTATGATTCCAAAGTAAGCTTCAAATGATGGCATTCGAGTAAACATCTCGTCTCCATTCTCACGCATGGCACTGATCCGGGTCTAGCGCGATCGCCTGAAGTCAAGTCGTTGAATGACGTTGTGCCAGCCGTCATTGACCGCCCCCTTTCGTGGTCAACAATGCGGCTTTACGGATTAGATCGAGGCAAACCGGCATTTGGAGGCTTGCCTGTGGTGCGAGGATTCATTGTGGGTAGGCCGGGAAGACTTGCACACACTTGCCAACCTCTGTCCCTGCAGGACAGGCATCGCACCTACATACACGTCCGCCCATGAAGAAGGGCGGCGCTGGCTCGAGCTTTTGCATGATGCACAGAGCGGTTATGTAGGCTTCAAGCAGGACCAATCAAAGCCCTGTCCTCAGCGGCCACGACAGACAGGGATCCATGCTCAGCCGTTTCAAGAGGTCGCGCGTGGAATTTGACAAGTACAGCTACAAGTCGTCCAGGTGTTCCCGATTTTGATCTAATTTACAGATTGCTCAGGATTTGCCCGGCTCAGGACTGAAATCTACTTGCTACGTTGACACTGGCTCGGCCACGACAGCCCGTTGCGCTTATCATGGAGCCACTCACACCAGAGATTGCCTGCTTATTACTGGGGATGCCTGGACACCTCGCCAGGAATGAGGAGAGAGTTCGTTGGAGGTGGGTGGCCTGGTTCGGTCGTTTATTGTACATTAGCTCTCCCGTCCCTCTCGATGCCGGATGCGAGGTTCAAGTTTCCGTCCGCCCTCGCAGCAACGCAGAGGTCCGGATCTCCGCTGTCACCACCAACCGTCCAAAAACGGGTAGCGCAGCTGACGGCACCGATGAAGGATCCCATCGCTTGTGCATCTGCCGAGGCAGACGTGATCATTCTGGCCTGGCCGGGACGAGACGTGAGCACAGAGCGGAGACACGAAGAACAAGCTCCTCCTCTCTGGCATCGTATCTTCTCCTCGTCGGACACAACTAGCCCCAGGCAACTGACCACCTCGCAGACAGGGCGAAATGTGAAGTGCGTCGCGCCTTGGGGGTGGGTAGGGGAGCCGTTCGAGAAAGCAATGCTCAATGTGTCGGACTCGAGTACTATTCACACAATGCTCTACGTTCACCTCGCCGACACCTCAATTCACGCGGACCCTGCTCATCATGTCCATGGGCTGGGTACTTGGCGAGTAACGGTCTCGCAACTAGTCGGAATAGACGAACGGCCGACAATTGCCAGTCCAATGAACGCGTACCACGTCTCTGCCACACCATTAGCTCGACCCCACGCCACTGACTAGATACTACTGGCAGACCATTGTCAGCCAAGGCAATCGGCCAAGAGGACAGGGAGTACGGAGTATTGCAAAGGGGGCCGGGTGCACATGATGTCTTTGGATCACGAAGCCTGGACCATTTACGCGAGTGGATTATCTTCATGTCCCCTGCGCCATCAGCATGTGCTGTCATTTCTGCCCGCGATGCTCGGCCAATGAGATTCAACGGGGACACAGGGTTGACAAGCAGCGTGCGTGCTCGACGCGAGGCCGATGTTTGGTTCTTGGTGACATGCGATTGCCTCACGGCGGATGGGAGGCTACTATGAAGCACGTTCTGGAAGAAAATGGCCGACAGTGTCTTGGGGGAGGGCACGAGCCGAAGTGTGTCTTGGAAGCGAGACGGAGCAGGACTTGCCACGAGTCCCCTACGAGACCAAGTCGTTAGGCATGCGCAGGCCGGCTCGGCCCTGTACATGAGCGCACATGCGTGGAAGACGGACCGCCACACATGGAAGGACTCGATATTGCTTTTTCTTCCACCCACGCCCCCTCCCTCTTTTGTCGCTGCTGTGGGGGCCGAGGGAGATGTGGGTAGCAACTGCACACATATTGCCAGGCCGTGCAGGTCGCCAGGATGTCAGCCTCTGCACCTGGAAAACATCCGAAATCATCGACATGCATGGAGCGAGCATGGGAGGCATGGGAGGCATGGGAGGCATGGCCATCACGCAACCCCGATTCCGTAACGGGCCGCCACACTGGAGCCTCGAGGGATCATGTTTGCGACCCTCGTTCTTTTACACGTGATGTGTCTTTCACCAACGGCTCAAATGGATTGTTCGTCTTGTTGAGGGCGCTCGCCAATGGCAACTCAAAAACCGGACCACGAACCCGATCCCAAACCCAATCTTGCCCTACCCCCACCCCTTGTTCACCAAGAAGAGTCAAAAAATCCGATAAGCGCGGTGCGTCCGAACCAGCTCCAGAAGTCTGATGCTGAGGGGTTATGGACACGCAGTTCTGGCCCCCGGCCCATCAATCCTGAGGTCCATCGTCTTGTTGATTCATCTATTGCGACATGGCAAGTCTCGCAGGCTGTGTGTCTATGAATTGGCCGAAAGAGGAAAAAGCTTACTCTGTTTGGAATATGTCGCACGCGTGCCTCCCAGCCATATTGATGGTTGTCCAGACGCTTCTTGAGCTCAGGCGCCGCGATCGCAGAGCCTCGCCGACGCAGTGTCAATTCACCATCACGCCTTCGGCCGAGAGAATGACCTGTTCTTGGTGTGATCCGGGAGCGTCACTCTAGAATCATTATCGTGAAGGAAGAGCAGGTGAGACGCCGGTGTGCTGGAGAAAAATAATAGGCTGATCTTGAACCAGCTCAGTCCTGATTGCAACTCGAAGGCACAGGGCGTCCCAGCCCCCCCCCCCCAGATCGCTACGATTTTACAACGGGCACCGTTCTGCAATCGTCTGGTCGAGGAGGCATCTCCCCTGTCTGACTCGTGTAACCGTAGGCCGTGTGACAGCCTGTGGGCAGTGCTTCAGAGCTTGGCGCTCAAAACAGACAGGTCGCGGCCTCACGGCAATGAAGTGCGGTGGGAGACGTCGATGACGGTGGCCAAACCCACGACGTGTCGCACAGGGGGAGAGCAGTGCGGAAATGGCGCCGTTGATGGTGAGAAAGCCGGTTTCCTGACACGGCGCCCGGTCTTGGCTAGAGCGCGTCAGATCTCAAAGAAAACAGCTTATCAGGTTGTGGGTGCATTAGCTCTCCCGTCCGACGAGCATAACATGACCAGGGTCCCGTCGCCGACCCGCCGTCTTGCGAGAGCTAGACGAAAGTGTCTCTACTGCAAAGGCAAGGCTGCTGCCGCTCTGAAAATGCGTGGCGGGCCAGTGCATATCCGCATGTACAATTGTATGCATGGTCGACGTACGGAGTACATATGTATGTATGTCCATCTCCCTGTATGCACTCCAGACCATCTCACAGGCCGTGCAGATGGGAAGCAGGAGTCCCCGCCACTTTCCGCCACGGCACAGATCGGGACGGGACATGATGGATCTACGGAGAAATCGGCGGCACAACAGTTGAACTGACAAGCCACGCACGGGCAACATCGACCTCGCATTCGGCTGTCAGGGTCCGCTGCCTGGTCTCATGCTCGTAGCACTCGGAACGTCCCAATGTGCCGAGCCCTAGCCATGAGACATTTGGTCCGGCGCCCAAGCTGCCTTTGCACTGCGGCCATCATGTCTTTTTGAGCGGCAGCATGGAGCGAACGGTAGGAGGTCGTTCAGCAATTTATGATGCGCATATGCACAAAGTGTCTGTTGCCCCAGACCTGCAGACGAGGAACCGGGGGGGTAACACGCACATACACGGAGAAAGAGATTGTGATAGGACTCGGCCAGCATTACCGGATATTATGCACAGCGAATTGTGGCAACAAAGCAGACAGGGCCGCTTATTGAGGGGTTTTTTTTTATCTCGCATGCTGACCTTTATTTTAAAATGAGGAAGGGGGGAAGGCAGAGGGGAAGGGGACGGGCCAATAGCCGAGATGAGTGCAGCAAGACAAGGCAAGGTAAAGCAGTGTGACGATGCAGAAAACGATGACGGGCAGCACGACATGGCAAGCACTGTTGTGCCAACGGACACTGACGGGCGGATACTATCCGAGCGACTGATACCACTCCGTGTGAGGGACTTTGTCGCGGATTCATCAGGCGGAAAGGGGAAAAAAAAAGTGGTGATACTATAGCCAACACTACCAATTGGCTCCTGGCAGTATAGCTGGGAGGATCCGGGTCGCTGAGAGACTATGAGCAGGGATTCGATATAGAGACAAGACGGCCGAAATCGACCGGTTGGAGACCTGGCGGTCGGCCCTCGTCGTCAACGGAGAGGACGCATTGTCAAGGAGTGAGTTGCTGATGCTTGGTGATGAAATGGCTCGACAGTGGAACATGGAGAATGGCCTGAGGGGAGGGGGAAACATCCCCGGGGAAAAAGGGCTGAAATCCAAGACGGGACGTCGATGCAGCTCACGATGGGAATCTCGAAGTGCGGAGTGCGTCGTCCGAACCTGTTGGTCGCGCGCACAGGATACTACCACGGTAGTAGACGACGAGGTTCAGTGTTGCCAAGCAAATGACACACGACCATGTCAGAGAGACGCACGTCGGCTAGATGAAGGAGGAGGAGGAGGAGGAGGTTGAAGCAGAGAGGTTGCAAAGGCGACGGACGATGCATCAGCAGGGTCCTTTGCTGGCATGTTCCGAAGAGCCACGGCTATTGACGAGACACTTTTTTTTTTTTTCCTTTACTTCCCTTTGGGGGTGTGTATCTGGGCCACTCACACACTCATTCACTCACTCACTGCCTTCCTGCAGGTTCAAACACAGACAGTATTGTGCTCCGTACAGTGCAGTACTACAGTGATTACGCGCCAAGACCCGACAGCCGTGAGTTGTGTGCGTCTTGTGCGCTTTCGGGAGACGATGGGCCGAAAGACAAGAGAGATCCGAGGTTTCACAACGGACACGCGGGATCACGTTTTGCAGCCGGACGAACAAGTCGAGACGAGACGAGGGAGAGGAA
Source organism: Moelleriella libera RCEF 2490 (assembly GCA_001636675.1). Taxonomy (NCBI): domain Eukaryota; kingdom Fungi; phylum Ascomycota; class Sordariomycetes; order Hypocreales; family Clavicipitaceae; genus Moelleriella; species Moelleriella libera. The sequence continues at coordinate 40,865 of AZGY01000026.1, forward strand.
GAAACGGGCGGACGAACGAGGAACGAGGGAGACGCCAGGGGTGTGTGTGTGTGTTGGTGTTGGTGAAGCAAGGCAAAGCAAAGCAGCCAGGTCAGAAGAAGTCAGAAAAAGAAAGGCGGAGAGAGGGGGGTTTTCCTCTCCCTTGTGGTCTCCTTCTACCTAACTATTTATGTAGGGTATGTGTGTACCTCGATGTGTGTGCTACACTTGCCTATTTTTATCGCTTCGTCTTTTTTTTTCTCCTTTTTTTTTTCTTTTTCAACTCTTTTCTTTTCCGTTCCGGCCACGGCGGGCGTTGCACCAGCTGGACACGGGGTCCGGGCGGGGGGTGGTTGGGCAGCAGCTGCCCAGACGAGGATGCGCGACGCGACGTCCCTTCCCATTGTCTCTTGTCCGGAGAGAAAAGGGCCAGGAGCTGTTTTTGGTGGCGAGCCTAGACTAGACTCACTCTGCTTTTTGTCTTTTTTCCCCCGGCAAGCGAGCCAAGCGCTTGCTTGTGCTGTGCTGTGCTGTGCTGGGGAGGGGAGCCGGGCATGAATGAGCATTGGCGTGGCGTGGCGCGGCGTGGCGTGGCGCGGCGCGTGGGTTCGTTCGCCTCTCGCCCCCCGTTCGTCGATGGGCAGGCATGTCCTGCAAGGTGGTGGAGTGATTTGGGTGACATGATTCTCCGGTTGATGGACGGATGACAATGGTGAACTTTTTTTATATTGCTTTCTCGCCTCCGCCACGGAGGGACACGAATGCTGTGCTATGCTGACGGGAGGTTTCTGGCACAGTGTTTTTTTTTTTCTTCCAAAGCAGGGAAAGTGTCCATGAGAGAAAAAAAGACTAGAAGAGAAGAGAAAAATAAATCGAAGCAGAATTGGGAACAAGATGGGGAGGGAAAGCAGGGTACGTGACGCAAGTAACGTGCTGCAGAGATGTACGTTTCTCCAGAGAGCCATGAAGACGGGGCAACAGACGCGAGGCGTGATGGGCTCTCGTAGCGGACCAGCTCGCCCATAAACGTTCAACCACCGGAGACGTCATGGGGACGTCAATCACGAGGCTTGCACTCGCACAGCTGGCTCTCGTCAACTCGTTTTCCCAGATGACAGGGGCTGGCAATTCGTTGTTCTCGACTTGTCCCGGGCTGCCAGAGCAGCACCGAATTAAAACCTTTGGGCACACGCTCGTAGGCACGCAATGCTAGATTCAGGCGCAGCGAGCCAGCCCGCCGGAGGCATATCACCAAGATGGGAGATGTTCAAAAGGTAGCTCGTCAAAGCTTGAGCAGAAATCTACTGAGCGGCGATTACTTGGAGCGCTCGTAGGACCACCAACGGCATATCAGCAGAACTAGAAGTCTCGTTTTCTCAAGCATCTTGTGAAAGCTCAGAAGTTGAGTATTAAGTGGTGATTCTTCGAGCGCAGCGAGGACGGCCCGCCACAGGCGACCCCCGGTAGGGCCGCCGGAAGCATATTCACAGAACAAGAATTCTCATGTTCCCAAGCAGCCTGTCAAAGCTCAGCAGGTGAATACCAAGCGGCAATGCTTTAAAGGCGTAGCGAGAACGGCCAGCCGGAGGCATATGCATAGAACAAGAAGTCCCATATTCCCAGGCAGTTTATTAAAGCTCAGAAGTTAGATATCAAGCGGCAATGCTTCGAGCGCAGCGAGGACGGCCCGCCGCAGGCGACCCCCGGTAGGGCCGCCGGAGGCATATTAGCAGAACAAGAAGTCTTATGTTCCCAAGCAGTTCATCAAAGCTTAGAACTTAAATATCAAGCGGGAATGCCTCGAGCGCAGCGACGACGGCCGGCCGGAGGCATATCAGCAGAACAAGAAGTCTCGTTCCCGAGCAGTTTATTCGCGCTCGAAGTTATATTCCAAGCGGCAGCGCCTCGCGCGACGCAAGGACAGCCCGCGGCACGGCCCTCGGGGGGGTAACACATCAGGACCCGTCAGAGAGCCCGAAGTGCATCTGTCCAGCTCACCGACGAGTCAAAGTCGACGGCTCAGAGCGAGGCAAACGGCCGCGGCGGTTTTCGCTGGTGTCAGCTTGCCCATCACCGAGATGGGCACTTTCAGAAAGGGTTCTGGCGCAGTGGGCAGAGCTCACCGAGCGAGCTGGGTGCGGTCTGCAGTCGCGTCTGTACCACGGGACGGGGGGGCGTCAGGTTTCTTGCCATGTAGGACGTGTCGGCCGTGGAAGGCTCTGCCAGGCTGTCTTGTCTCGTGCCGCCGCTGGACTCGCCGCCGCTGTCAGAGGATGTCAGTACCATGAAGGACGGGACAGCACCAGGACCGCAGATGATGGTGGTGCTCATGACACTTTGGAGATGACTGCGGAGAAGAAGCTTTCCTGGCGTGCCAGGGAGCCAGGGGGAATGATGTACCTGGTCCCGCTGCTGGACTCGCCGCCGCTGCTGTCAGAGGATGCCAGTACCATGGAAGAACAGGACAGCACCAGGACCGCAGATGATGGTGATGCTCATGACACTTTGGAGATGACTCCGGAGAAGAAGCCTCTCCCGCTGTGCCAGGGAGCATCGGAGAGTGATGTGCCTGGTGCCGCCGCGACTGACTGCTGAGAAAGATGTAGCCAGCGTCGGGAGGGGGATTGCAGGGCATGCGGCGAGTCGGTCACGGCCTCCTGCACCTGATCAGCTCGTGAAGCGTGGCGTTTGCTCAATGTGCCAGGACAGGCAGCGTGGACGAGCCAGCTACCACGAGACTGATCACCCAGCTGAGCCAAGTGCTTCCTTGCCCTTGCTCCTCTACTCGTCTCAAATCACAAGGCTCGCATCGCTTGTTGTTTTCATCTTTCCTGTGTATGATGGCCAGTGAAGAAGGCCCGTCAGTGTCATAATGTTTGCCTTTTGTTTCTTTAGATCATTTATCAGATAATAGGGCTCGCATCGCTTTTGGTTTTCATCTTCCCTATGTATGATGACCAGTGAAGAAGGCCCCTCAGCGTCATCATACTTGCCGTTTGTTTCTTCATTCCCAGATCATTCATCAGATGGTAAGGCTCGTATCTCTCGTTTCCCCCCGTTGAAAGTAAACAAGGCCCGTTGGCGTCATCATACTTGCCTTTTGTTTCTTTATTTCCAGATCATTCATCGGATAATAAGGCTCGTATTCCTCGTTTCCTCCCCCCCCCCCCCCCCCCCGATGACCAGTAGAAAAAGCCCCTCCGGCGTCATCATACTTGCCTTTTGTTTCGTTGTTTCCAGATCCTTTATCAGATGATAAGGCTCGAGTCTCTCGTTTTTCCCCCTTGAAAGACGACAAGTAGAGAAGGCCCCTCCGACGTCGTGCTTCTCTTTTTGTGTCTGTTTGTGGAATTGCCCAATCGAGGATGAGGCTCGCGTCCCTCAGTCTTCTTTGCTGCCCCGTGTTAGACGAGCAGTATAGAAAAGCCCTCCGGCGTGAACCTTGCCATCTCTCCATATCATAGGGGACACGGCAGGGACGCGTGTGCCGTGCTCTCGGCCGCAGTGGCCTCTACACCTCGAACGCAGAAGACGTGCATCACGCGGTGGCGAGCAAGATCAAGACTGCCACGACCGTCTGCGGCCGCTCTCGTGTCCGCCCTGTCCGTCACGTACGTCGCAGCAGAGCCTCAGCGGTGCCAGCGGTCCTGGTTCGTCCTCGAGCTTGCGAGGCCAGCCCGTGGCAGCGCCGCCGGAGGCATTATCACAACGAAGAACCATGATGTTGCGTCTGTGGTTATGCCTCCGGCGGCCCTCCCGGGGGGCCCCTGCGGCGGGCCGGCCTCGCAAGCTCGAAGGACTACCGCGCACGCAGCAGCTCACGCAGCTCATCTCGACACTGTGCTAGTGTTCGAGCGCAGCGAGGCCAGCCCGCCGCAGGCGCCCACCGGGAGGGCCCAGGCGACCCCCGGTAGGGCCGCCGGAGGCATAATCACAGCAGAGCGCACTTCGGTTCTGGCCCTGGTCTTTTGGGTTATGCCTCCGGCGGCCCTCCCGGGGGGCGCCTGCGGCGGGCCGGCCTCGCTGCGCTCGAAGAACCAGAATAAAACTGTCTCCTGTATTCGTTGGAGAGGGCTCTTGTTCACAAGCCCGACTCGCTTCATTGATGCCGTCGTGGCTCCGCCAGGCTCGCAGCGTTGCCGCCTGACTGTTCTGAGGTCTGGACAGATCAGCTTTACAGTATATCCGCAGTGCAGAGCTTGTCCGTGAGGTCTCTGGCAGCCCTTGCTGGCGCTGCCCGTCGCGGGCGGGCGTTGGTGCCGACGACGGCAGTACGGGCGCCCATCCGCCGGGCACAATGTCTCATATACACGGCGGAAAGCGCACACAGCTAGCTGGGCTCGCTTTCGCTTTCGGAGCTGCCAGGAGGGAGGGGGGAAAAGACGGAGAGAGAGCGCGCGGACAACACAGGAGAGCAATATGGGATACATGTATGCGCGTGTGAACATGTGCACTTTTTCTACCGTCGAGTGACACCACTGCGTACGGACCGTCGGTGGCCGGTGCTTTGACTGCTGCTCCTCGTTCTCGTTCGCCCTCTTCATTGCTCTTGCGCAGAACCTCTTGCCGGGTGCTGCTGGCTGGCTGGCTGGCTGGCGATATGCCGGCGCAGGCAGGGTTGGTCGCGGATCCTGTCAGCGCCAGTCATCCATCTGCTTTCACATGGCTCATTGCCGAGCGAGCAACGCCCACCCCGATGAATATACGCCAAGCGGTCCCTCCGTCCCGCTCTCTAGACCTTCAGTTCACCGAGCGACATGGCATCGTGAGTGGCGCATCTGCGGTCAATGTTCTGGCTCCTGATCCTTTGCCTGCTCGGCTGGAAACCTCCGCATTCACCAATCACGGCACGTGCACGCGCACAGTTCGATAATCACCAGAGCCTGTGACGCCAACTTTTAGAGTCGTCCGTAAACTACATCCACTACCTGGCAGGTGCCCGGTGCAACGCGCGGGTTATTGTGTGCAGTCTACCCCATTCAACAGTGCAGGGGAGGTCGCGTCTTCCTCCGCTTGCCTGATGCATGCTCCAGCCGAATCTACAATACAATCCGTAGTCCTGGAGTAAAGCCATCCCCGGGGAATCCTCTCGAAGCCATTGTCACTCGTTGACGCGATAACCTGAACACGCTCAAAAAGAGGTCTTGATAAGAAAAAAGTTTGTGTGTGGTGCATTTGGAGCCAATGCTCTTATTTCTGGTTCTCGGGTCGCAGGGCGCTGCATCGCACGAGGCATGTTAGCTTGCGTCGAGTGGCATGGGAGTGGGGGGCAACGTACCGGACAGCCTTTCCAGCTCTCCAGATCTCCAGGTTGCGGATCTCCTCCATCTCGGCCTCGTATCGCTGGCGGTAGTCGGCCTGGCCGTTGTACTCGAGGGACCGCTTGGTCTCCGAACCGTCCCTGACGGCGTCGTAAAGGTTGTTGAAGACGGGCTTAAGGGCATCCTTGAACTTGGGGGTCCAGTCGATGGCACCGCGGCGGGCAGTGGTCGAGCAGGCCTCGAACATCCAGTCCATGCCGTTGGCGCCAATCAGAGGGTACAGGCTCTGCGTGGCCTCCTCGACCGTCTCGTTGAAGGCCTCGCTGGGGCTGTGGCCGCGCTCGCGCAGAACCTCGTACTGGGCGAGGAACATGCCGTGGATGCCACCCATCAGGCAGCCACGCTCGCCGTACAGGTCAGAGTAGACCTCCTTCTCAAAGGTCGTCTCGTACAGGTAGCCCGAACCAATGGCCACGCCCATGGCGATGGCCTTCTCCTTGGCCTTGCCGGTGACGTCCTGGAACACGGCAAAGGACGAGTTGATGCCGCGGCCTTCCCGGAACAGGGATCGCACGGTGCGGCCAGAGCCCTTGGGGGCGCAGAGGATGACGTCCACGTCGCTGGGGACGTCGACCTTGGTGAGGTCCTTGAAGACGGGGGAGAAGCCGTGGGAAAAGTACAGCGTCTGCAGGGGGGAAAGTCAGCCAAGCTGTTGCAGGAAGCGGGCTACCCAGGGGACAGCGAGCGGAGGACTCCACTGGTGCTCACCTTGCCCTCGGTGATCTGAGGCTTGATGGCGGGCCACGTCTCTGACTGGGCGGCATCGGAAAGCAGGTTCATGACGATGGTACCACGAGAAATGGCCTCGTCGACGTCAAACAGGTTCTTGCCGGGAACCCAGCCGTCCTGAACGGCATCGTTCCATGACTTGCCGCTCTTCCGAACTCCGACGATGACATTGAGGCCGTTGTCGCGCAGGTTCAGGCCCTGGCCGTGGCCTTGTGAGCCGTAGCCGATGAGGGCCAGGGTGTCGTTCTTGAAGTAGTCCTGTCGCGCAGTCCGCCGTTAGCAGGGGTTCAAATATGTCGTGCAATCGCTGGGCCCGATCAGGACGAGCCAATTGAGTGCATCCAGTCGACAATCGATCCAACGTGGTCCCGAGGGGATGGCGGTGACTCACAAGCAGTTTCTCCTGAGGCCAGTCAGAGCGCTCTGCACCGCCGACAGACGTTAGCCCAGCCCATGCTTCTTTCTCGTCAGTTGCCCTTCCCGGAGAGACTCACCGTAAACGTCCTCTTTGTGGCCGGCAAAGTCAATTGTCTTCACGCCGCGCACCTGCTGGGCAGCAACAGCAGGACGGGTAGCGACAGCAGCGGATGCGCGCAGGGCCTGGCGGGCGGCCATGTAGGAGCGCTGCTGGACACGGGGGGCAGCCAGCTGGCGGGCTGCGCGCAGGGACTTGGAAAATCCTCTTGAAGCCATTGTCATTCGTCGGCGTGATGCGTCTCGGCTCGAACGGTGGTGAGATCGGTTCAACAGGCTCAGTTGGGAATTGAAGCCAAGAATCGGGAAGAAAAAATGGACGCAGACGGAATTTAGCCCCAGTCTGGGCTGACTTTTGAGCGGAGCCGGCACGGGCAAGCGACCCAATCAGGAGACGGGGTGCACCGCGAAGTAGCGTACTGCGGTGAAGTGTTGACCGATGATCGGAGCAAAGGCTGAAAGTCATTGGATGAGTGGTCAGAGATGATCAAACGAACGCTCAGCAATCATCGGACCAATGCTTCGAACTAGTCGACTCGACTTGTGCAGGACAGGCGGGGCAGCTGTTATGTGTCGAGGACATGATATTCTCTGCGAGCAGGCCCAATTTCTTCACGGCGTCCTCAGAGGAACATGCAGACCTCGCAGGCCAGAGGATGATGATCGAGCTCGCGAGGCCAGCCCCCGGGAGGGCCACCGGAGGCATAAACTAAGGGTCCAGGGACCAGAACCAAAGTGCTCTCTTCTGTGGTCATGCCTCCGGCGGCACTGCGGCGGGCGGCCTGGCTTCGCTGCGCTCGATTCCCTCCACGCCTTGGCGGTGTTTTGCCTCCGGCGGCCCTCCCGGGGGGCGCCTGCCGCGGGCTGACCTCGCTGCGCTCGAAGTTCCACCATGCATAAGGATCTTCAACCATTGGTGTATTGATCGAGCTTGCGAGGCCAGTCCCCGGCAGGGCCGCCGGAGGCAACATGTCGTGGTATTTTTGTATATGGGATTATGCCTCCGGCGGCGGCGCTGCGGCGGGCTGGCCTCGCAAGCTCGATGAAAGTACTGCGATTCTCCAAGCGATTTCC
>AZGY01000026.1:54503-93850 GCA_001636675.1 Moelleriella libera RCEF 2490
GCGCCGCCCCAATGGATCGCCCCGAAACCTTCTCGCACCCGCGCTCTCGTCAGATCCCGAACAGGCAGAACGCCATGCATCGACGTGCTGCGCGCTATGCCCAAGCGGGCAATCAAGCGACCAATCAGTCGCTTGGCCTTTGTACTGCCGTTGTGTCGGTGCAAGTCAGCTCGCATCGTCGCTCTCAGCCATCTGACGTCTTCCCGCGCGAGTGTGCGTGGCACCGCGCTCTGCAATGTTTGCTATATAGTTTCGAGCCGGCCAGCCGTATGGACTCATTGCCTCCGGCGGCCCTACCGGGGGGTCGCCTGCGGCGGGCTGTCCTCGCTGCGCTCGAAAACCTCTCGCTCTGTAATGTGCTATACAGACACTGTACATACAGCTTAGTCAACCGGTGCGTATGGCGCGAAGTTGATCTGATTCGCGTCAGGGTCGCCATCGAGAAGAGGGAGACCCGACCCACGTGCAAACGATCCTATCCATGTCATCAAATAAACGGGACGGACAGCAGACAGACACGAAAAGGCCAATTTTAAGTGGCAAAACACAGCGTAAAGAATCATATTCGGGTTTGGCAGTAGAAGCTAGATGCACGAAGCCTTGACATTTTGTTTACACACTATAGAAAAGTAGATAGAATCAATGGCCTGAATAAAGCCTTTCGTTGTAGTCATCATCATTACATGTGAAACGTAGACCTTCTCAGCTCAGCTGGCTACTGAAGCAGACCAACGGGAAGGAGGAGGGAAATTCATCACAGAAACCAGCCCTCCTTGGTTCCGCCCTCGGTGCCAAAGGGGTCCGGATCCATAGATGGGTTGTGCGCTTCTTCCTTGGACTGCTGAGCCAGTGAGTCAAAACACTGCGGGCCCCGTGCGTGATGCAGGGCGGCGCGAGGGGAGGACCCTTGGCTCGTGCGACAAGATTGTGAATCAATCGCCGCCATTGGCGAGCTGTCGCTTGACGGGGCTTGGTATCGATGCATGTGGTACCATCTCCTCAGTTGGTCAATGACGAGGAACGCCCTGCTCAGTGCGTTTCTCTCGTCGTGGCTGATGAGGGCCTTGGCAAGGTGGTCCAGGTGATTCAGATACTCACCTAATCGTAAGTCGTCAATGCGTATCAGGGCTCTCATTTCCCCGGGTGCTTGCATGATGGCTCGGAAGAGCTTGCACAGGAGAACTAGGGAGTAAATCACGCGGCCACCGTATATATGAGGTGAAAGGGAGAGAATGTCGAACAGCGATAGTCCAAGAAACGTATTCAATAGTCCGTGCGAAGCAGCAATGATTCTCCGAAACGTTGAGAGCCTCTCCTTGTCCGTCTGCTCCGTGAGACACTTGCAATTTTGGAGTGATTGCACGGAAAAAGGGGCGCGAAACTCGTCCTCGTCGCCACCAACGTGCATCACGAGCTCGTGGGCAAACAAGGAGGCCGCACATTTGCTAAAGTCGAGGAGCGCTGTTTTTATTTTGTGTTGGTCAGATCTGCGCAGAGAGCAACATCGGCGCTACTTACACCTCTGTAACTCGTTTCCGCCGCGGCCAGCCCACTCGTCGATACGAGACTGAAGACGGCGTATCATCTCCGTCGAATCTGGGTTGTTGATGAACGCGGGTCCGCCATGGTGGGCTGACAAGAGTTCTCGGTGAGCGCTGTAGCAGATATGCTCTGTCCTGACGAGCTCACAGAGGAATACGTCCGACTGACACGCCTGACCGCTCCGTAAGTCATTCATGTACACGTCCATGTCCGGAGTCCAGTGCATCAGGATCGGACATCGCAGCAGCAACGAGACGCTGGCTTGCTGTCAGTTGGCGTCAGAGTTTGTCAGTGAGCTAGGTGAAGAAGTACCTGGCGGATAGAAGAAAGCAGCCAAGCCATGCTCTCTGGCCTTCTGCCCTGTCCCACAAAGTCTGAGGATCGTCTACTGGTTGCAGCAACCTGTCGAGACCAAGGCCCATGGCCATTGTGACCGTCACCTGTACGAGCTGGGCCAGCTTCAGCTCTTTGTGGCCATCTATCGCCCTGCACCACAAGCAAACAACCTGCAGAGATTGGACAATCTCAAGTGATTTGTCACGTTGCACCATGGCACGGTCCGCGAGCGCTCGCTTAGACTCCAGAGCCAATTCTGTCTGCTTTTCCACGCTGCAGTAGCCAGACGAGGCGACACTCAAGATTGACAAGAAAAGCAAAGGCCTCGTCTCCCTCACAAACTCCGGTGGCGTCCCGGCCGCAAAGACGACCAGAGGGCATTTCGGTGCCACGCTGTTGACAAAGTGGTGAAAGACCTGCTGGGCCACTTCCCGGCTGATCAGGGAGTCAATCCTGATATCGAGCTGCTTGTTCTCAATGGACGGAAAAGGTCGCGAGGCTGCCCTTGAGTCAGTTTGCCCAATTTTCTCCCTCTGGGCATGACCCTCTCAGGGACTTACATGGTTGCCTTGTCAGGCGATGGACAAGGCTGGAACAAGCTTCAGTCCCTGACGTGCGCAGCGAGTCGGGACTCCGCCTCGACACAGATTTGTCACGTTCAGTGGAAGCGGCTTCCTCGTGAGCAGGCGGCTTTCCCGTCGTTGATCGCGTTCTTGGCTTGGAGTCGAAAAAGCACTGTTTGTCGAGGCGCAAGCACCGACGGCACGCATCTCCCGATTCCGCAGCAGCAGCCCTCTCACAGCGGACCTTGGAGGCCTTGCACTCAGCACATGCCGTGGTCTGACGAGTCTTGATACGCTTCCAGCTCCTCAGGCTGAAGGAGAGTTCGCCTGCCTTTGGCGGCGTGGCGGGCCGCTTGCTCCATGGCACCTTGGTGTCGTCCGGGGCCGGGATCGGGGCACTGGCCGGACCTCGCGGAGCAGCAGCAGCAGCAGGCGGCGCGGCCAGAGGCAAGAATGAGGCCGGAGCGGAAGCTGGTGCTGAGGATGCCGACGGAGCTAACGGAGCTGACAGACGAGGCGGTGGTGGTGGGAATGCGGGTGAGCCTGGTGGCGTTGTGGATGACGCCCGGGAAGCTATGGGGAGGGGTGCTGCGCGTGGAGGGACGTGATCCAGCTTGAACTTGAGAAAGGACATTTCAGCTCATTATGGGTGAAGGGCTCGGCGCTGCCCAGACTCGACTGGGCCTTAGCTTGGGACTATTTTCGCTCTCCCAGACATGGGCTTATCTCTACCGGCGCAAACTGCGTGGCGTTCGAGGAGAACGCAGGTCCGGCTGCATCTCCAAGCGGGTCGCTGGGTCACGTGTGGTGCATTGGCAGTGCGGTGACGTGCAGGCACACGGAAAGCATGTCGCTCGGCTCCCGCTCGAATGTGAGTGTCAGGAGCGACCGGATGTGACTTGCTCGGAGGGGGCAATGCCGAGGCAGGCCGCAGGAAGACCTCTTTCCTGGTCAAAAATTGACCGAGATGCAGGTCCCTCACGCGTTGCAGCCACGGCAAGTCTTTCTCAATGATGGTATGGTCTGGAGACGCGCACGCCGAAGCCCTTTCGCTGACTTACAAGACCAAAAGTCCAGCCACGGCACCGAGGCCATTGGCTGCGGCCATTTCCACTCGCTCGTTGGTTCTCATTGCTCGCTGAATCTGACTTTCTGTATCATGACCGAGAGAAATCACATAGCGGCGACATCCTACTCTGCTCAATCCAATCAGACCCTTCTCGTAGCTGCTGTAGCCGTTGTACTTTTGATGTGGTGATCGCCCTGAGGCATTTCCCGGCACCCCAGGCACGCAGATCCAATTATCAATATCAGCGCCGTGCTATGCAATGCCATGGTGCAAGACATCATTGACCGGGTTCCGTGGACTGCATCAGAGACAGAGGCGCCTCCCGTGGCTACGTACGTCATCTCTGCCAATGCAAGCACCTGTTATCGCTTTGTCTCACCTGGCAAAACACAACGCCACAAAGCCAACCCACTGTTCGACGGTAACGCATTTACGTCCCGTCGCGCCGTAAACAGCAACGAGCATGGGCAACCCAGCATGACGTTTCGCACTCAATGTGCAGCCCGATCCAGAGCTGATTTCAGGTCCTCCTTTCCTGCAGCATGGTTGGTATGGGAAACAGAATGTAAATTTCTGGTCGCAAGCCTCTCTTTCCACTCAGCTCAGACATCCGAGCGGACGGCCGTTTCAGGCAAGAAGATTTTCACTCTCAGCGGTAGCAATGAGCTGGATCTCGGTCCCCTGCTGCGTGAGCCCATTCGCCGCAGACCCAGCCCGCGGCAGCGCCGCGAGAGGCACAGGTAGCAGCGGCGATATTATGGATCCTGTCTGATTGTGAATATGCCTCCGGCGGCGCTACCGCAGACTGGCCTGGCTGCGCTCGAAATCGCTCATAGTGTACGTCTTTTTATTTTTTTTTCCTTCTCTTGTCTTGTTCCTGTCTCTCTCCTTCTGCGCACTTGTGCGCAATGATCGGCCCATCCTCCTCCAGCCGAGTCATGAGACGGTAGGGATGATCCCTTCCTCATCTGAAGCGAGAGAAAGAGGAAGAGGTTAAAAAAATCTCAATGACCCGCCGCCGTGATGGACCGGTGTCAGGGTCGGGGTTTCTTCTTTTCTTTCTCTTCTAATAAACCTTGCAAGGAAACATGGTTCGTGTTTCAACCGAGCCTTATGTTAGTGTAGACAAGCTCGGAGATCAGCGTCCCTTCCCATATTACGAGAACACACAGAGTAAATTGCAAGCCACAAAAACGTGAGCAATACGAGACGTAATGCAGCTTTTATGCAAGCCACGCGAGAGCCCAATAAAAATAGTAATTAGTCAGTCAACTTGGTTGAAGCGATTTATCGGTTATTGGCATGTATGCAGGGTAAGGTGACTGAAGGCCGCAAACGCGGTCTTTCGTTTTCTTCCCCCTTCATTCGGGCGCACAGCGCACGTCGCACAAAGGGGGACTGTACAATAGGACAAAGTTTAACAACGGTGACACAACGGTGGGCACCGCACAAAAATACACTCACTTGATCCGCTCGGATATTTGCCTCCTATGATATATGCACTGCCGGGCTCGCGAGCCAGAACAACGTAAAAGTGGACGCTGGCAGAGACCCAAACACGGAGAATACTATTTCGGGCATGACGGGCGAGTGTGGCCGGCGGAATAACATGGGATGAAACAGAAACCAGTTGGCCAAAGCTTGAACGACCAGGAACCAAGTTCCCCCCCATGTCTGCAGCAACGCACACAGGCGCGCGCGCGCGCACGTATGTACGAAAACGCTCAATTCTCCGGCCGAGAAAAAAAGAAGGAGGGTAAACAAGGGAGTCCCAGGGTCAGTCAGGTAAACATGCGGAGGGAAGAAACAAAAGTCTCAAATCGGATCCCCCCCCCCCCAAACAGGCACCCGTACATATGACCGCATTGCAAAACATATTGGGCCATACAAGGGTCGGCGCAAGGGGGAAAGGGTTTTTCTTCCCCCTTGCTCTCGTTGTAGAAGGGCAGACAGCATGTGAGACATCACGACAGTCCACCGTCGAAAGACAAGTCAACAGGCAAAAGAGAGCAACGCGCAAGGCACACAAGCCCCAGGGGGGGGTTGTTTCAGAAGAACAAACGTCACACATAAACAGCGATAGGGGGCGGAAAGAAGTGGTAGAAAAGAAGAAAGAAGCAAATCATTAATATCGCCAGGCCAAAAACGAGCCTCTTGCATACCGGCTTTTCTGCGATTCTTCTAAAGAGTAACCAGAAAAACCAGTATCGAGAATGCTTGTCGAGACCTTAAAACACGCCTGACAAAACTAAATAGTTTGCTCGCGGCCTACCTCCCTCCATTGCAGAGTGAGCGGTCGAGAAAAGATATGACAAAATTGGTGGGTAGAAGGGATCCGCGGGAAAGAATGCGCCTTTATGCGAGAGAGAGAAAGAGTTCTTGTCAAATAGGTCGTTATAGATCCAGAAGCCTATTGCTGATAAAGGCACATTACATTCCGAGCGCCGGAAATATAAATAAAAAAAAGATCCAAGACCGCACACACACAAGTCTTTCATGAAAGTTATCCGTAAAGGCCAGGACCTGTGAGCCCTTCCTGAAGTGGCAACGCACAATTCTCCGGGCTCATATGTTCATAACCCAAAAAACAATTCTATACACATCCGATTAAGTCGCAAAATTTTTCGTCCGCTCGTGGCAGGCCAGGCGCCATCAAATCTTCCACGACGCGTCCCCCGTCAGGTTCCTGACGGGGAACTGGCCCCGTCCGCGCCCCATGGGATCTAGATCCCAATCACGCGGATAGCGAGATGTGAAAGTTTGGCTGGTTTACAGGACGAAAGCGGCCAGACCGACGACACCGGCCAGACCAGCGCCAGAGAGAGCGGCGATCTTGCCGGCACCGGCAGTGGGAACGGGAACAACACCGCTGCCGGTCTGGGTGGGAACAGGCTTGGGTCCGTTGGTGATGGGAGTGGTGGCGTTGGGGTAGTTGCTCTGGCTGTGAGGGGGAGGGCTGGAGAAAGAGTCAGCAATCGTTTGCTACAGTTGCCAGGTCAGGAAACTCACCAGTTCTTGCAGACCACTGAGCTGGTGACAACGACGGGCTTGGTGATGGTGCAGGGGCAGTCAGTGATGGTCAGGGTGGTGGGCTATTTTCATTGTCAGTCTTGCGGTTTCGTTGAACGTAGATGGGCGAGATTGGCTTGCGGCAGGGAAGATCCAGGGAACCCCCAGCGTTTGCTGCCTGGTGGTGACCGGAGAATCTCCCCCAGAGACGCAATCGAGCCCAATCTTCCGTTGCCGGGAAGAATCGTACCTTGGTGACGGTGTAGGTCTTGGTGCCGTGGGTGATCTGGGTAGGTCCCGGGCAGTAGGTAACGTAGCTCGAAACGACCTCGGTGACGACGGTGGCGTTCTTCCAGGCGTTGGCGCCAACGGCGGCGGCGATGAGGGCAGCAGCGTACTTCATTTTGTCGGTATTAGGTAACTCGAAAGAGTTGATTGTTGATTAAAACGAATGTAAGTGACTGAAAGTCGGGGTAATGGAAAGGTAGCGAGTGTGAGTGTGTGGGTGGAAAGGGAAAAGAAACCGTGTGGTGAAGAAACAGGAGGAAAAGCATCTTTATACAGAAAGGCGACCAGCCGGCCGGCCAGGAGATTGCAAATTTGGACACAGGGGGAGGGCAGCGCGGCCGACGATCCAGGGTTGGCCACCACCCCAGCCCAGGAGAGCGACGCAGGGGTACGAGCACGAGGGAGGTGTGAATGGGACAAAGCAGGGTGGGGCCAGCCGCTGTGCAGAGTCCGAACTGAACAAGCAAGACAATGGGCAGATGGCGGCCTTTGTTGTGGACCCAGGAAAGGGGGGGAGGGGAGGGGCAGAGCGACAACAGAGCAGGGGAGTCGGGCCAGTCAGACGCAAGGTACCCGTCCCTGCGTCCATGGCGTGCAGGACACAATACCACCGACAATCCGCAGTCATCATAACCACTGCGATGCTCGATACAGTGCTCGGCGATCCCCCTCCACCTGAAAACAGGGGACATATTGCGCAAGACCCATTCGTGTTATCATCGCCGCCGCCCGCATAGAGTGCTGCAGATTGGCACAAACGAGCCATGACTTGCGATATGGAGGGCGGACCTTGTGATGCTACATTTAGTAGCAATAGACTTTACGCATCGTCATCTTCACCGCAACATAAACACTGGATCTTGCGCCAGTTGTGGAGGTGATCAGTGATTGCCGTAGGGCCACAACTACTGTACACGCTCTTGGCTGTCGTCTAAGCAGATGGTCCGCGCTCATAGACAAAATAATGAAATCTGAACAACACGCTGCCTTCTCGGGCACACCAGATCCTAGACAAACCATGCCTTGTGCTTGTTATTGTTATGACCATGACGGGCAGCTATGGGGGAGGATTCCCGTCATCGCTCTGGGGGCGAGGGATGCATTTTTTTTTCTTCTTATCCGACAGCGGCCCTGCCGGATCAAGACTGTCGATTGCACATGGCTGAAAGCAGAAACACTGACCAAGTGTATCCGTACATTGCATTGAAATCATTCGCAATCGCCGACGACCGGCCTGCGCCCAGTTGACCATTTGACGCGGTAAATACCCCGACGGAGTATGTAGGAGCCGCGTAGGCGAAGAAAAGATTTTGCCGTCGCCGTTGGGTGGCTGCCACCGGGTCGGTTCAACGTGCGGATTCCTTCTCCAACGACCCGTGTATACAATATTTGCACCCTCAGATCCGACTAGCATCTGCATGTCAACAAGATAGCCACGCTAGCTGCGCACGGGCGCGTTGGTGCTGTCTTGTTTGCTAGGCAAAGTGAGATGCTCTTGGCCGGACTGTCATTTGCGCCATGCCAGCATGCTGCTAGCGCGTTGTTGTCGGAAGATATGGACGTAGGGGAGATGGGTCGCTCACACAGGCGCTAATGCAGGAACCGTCATTCGTTGGGATCAGCCCCAGCGGCTTTCCCAAGCCCGACGTGTCGTTCCTGGGATGGGAGCACGTTGTGCTTTTCACCCGCCCGTTTTGCCGTGAGGTAAAACCTAAGGCAAAACTTTGCAAGTCCTACCTTTCCGTTCCTCCACCCCCGGCTCCTGTCTTCTTTCTTTCCCTTTTCGCCCTCACTAGTCAGGCGGATAAGGGGTGAAGTGGCTCTCGATTTGCGGTCTCGACACCAAGCGGCACCGAACTTGGAAATAGAGTCGATCGAGTGCGCGAGGTCTTATTGACTGATTGTAGGGAAACATGACTGATCGAGACAAGATGGATGGGCAGGTAAGCGAGATTTGGCCCCGGTGCTGAAAACCTTGATGCAGGCATGCTCCTTGGTCGACAGGGCTCTGGTTGGATGACGGTGGGACAGCTGAAAGATGGCTGCCTTGAGGTTCCTCCGTCCCACACGACGCCTCTCCGTGGGCTTACATTACTGTCATGGCCAACACTTGGTCGATGCAGCCAGTGAGACATCTTCGATGCTGGCTCCTGTCATCAACGCCGCGTCAGTGGTTGTCTGCCGTGGTGACAAGCCAGCCGCCCCTGCCGACAGCTTCGTATTGCCAAAGCAGCCGCCCGTCTGCTTACCAGGGAAAGAGTGGGGCTTGTCAGCAGCCTTTACTGTCTTCATTGGCCAGAGAGCGGGTCGTGGATCTAGAAGTGGTTTAGCTCATCGCGAACCGCCTTATGCCTTCCCCACCCTCCTCTAGCCAGGGCGCTGTATTTCCTCTTTTTGATTTCCCTCCCCCCTCTTCTTCATTTCCTGGCCTCTCGTGCTACTCAGACCCTGTCCTAATAATCACGGAATTGAAAAATCTTTTCCTTGTCTCTCTGCGCCGTTTAGCCTGAGAGCTTTTTGCCGCCTTCCCGCCCTCTGGGCTTCTTAGGGCACGTAAGCCTTCTGCAGCGACGTGGCTGGCTTCGCGGACCGGCGAATGGTGGTCGAGACCCTCTGTAATCTCCCCCTAATCCACCACTTGTGCAATCGGAAGCTATTGTTCTGCTCCGTCAAGCCACGCTGAACGGTGGCTCTGCTCCTTTCGGTGTGCCACAGCGTTGCAGGCAGACCGCATATCCTGGATACGCCGCGGTAACATTCGCACTCTTGCATACTGGGATCCGATATCGTTTGGCCTCAACGATGCAAGGAGGATGGCGGAGATTGTCCGCATGACGGGCTGAGCGAGCCAAGTACATTCGTGCCGGACACTCAGCGAACGGGGAAGGAGGGACCAAGACTCGAGTGTTGGAGGCCAATCCAACCATTGCCCATCACTGAGGTCCGTGATGTCATGGACGGCAGCCTCAGTGCTCCGTGTAACGTGCCAAATGTTAATGTCACTTTTGGTCCCAGGATGCGGCTGATCACGGCGCGAGTGTCGAAAGAGGCTCACCTATCGCGCTTGCCCTGTTCGCCTCTTTTTCGTCCGCTCGTTGATGTCGGCCTCACGCATTCGTCTTGGCTTCACCATCAGCGCGACAAATCAAGCCTAACCCGGCCAGTCTCCGGACACGAGGCGGATCGCTTCGAATGGTTCTGAGCTCGCGCTAAACTTTCATTTACCATCATTTACCCGAGCACGTTGCTCGGCAATGGTGGGTTGAAACAGGGAAACGCACAGTCTTCCCAAACAAAACAACCTGCTCTCTTCGGCGAGAGACGATACGTGGCCAAGGCCGGCCAACGTGTTTATCGCTCGGCCTCGTATTCAATTAATATGTACGTTTGTAGCAGGCATCCTTAGTAAGTGGCCTTTTGTCCAGCCGAGTCCGTCCAAGCGCCAGTGGATCGGTTGTCGGCAGCAGAAAGCCAACTTGCTCGCAGCCGGCCCAACGTATATTATCGTAATGTGTGTACGGATATATAATTCGTACATGGAGTACTATGTTCCATGGAGAAAATCTAGTCACGAGCCAGCAGGGAAGCTACCAATTGCGCAGACCTGTAGCATGAAGAATTAACCGACCTTGCTGAGTTAATGAAAGGCGCCAGCCAAGGCGCACGAGTCTGGAAGCTTACTACATACTCTGTACAGGGCTTGCCCGTTATGTACTGTATATCGCCGCTCTCGACGCGAATCGATAGCGCCTGGTCGGGGTGATCGGACCGGCTTGACAACGTTGAGCTTCGGATATGAGGGGAAAACGCCCCTTTCTCGTGTTGAGTCGCGTCTTGATCCCATCCTGGCCCCGTTGGAGCCCCCCTTCGAAATTGGACGCTGCCCGTCTGAGCTTGTCGATAAACAGCGTGCGTCGATCTCTACCGATCGGGTGGCCGTTTAATTTCCACGAACAGGAACTGTCCGACACCTCAGGCCGCCGGGCCGCAGCCAAGTCGGCAGGCATCCCGCTCAGCACTGGGTTGCTTGTTTTTTTCCCCGTTGGGATTTTCTAAAATGTGTATTTGTGTCTGCTCGCTGTATGCTTCAGACCCAAGAGACCAACGTTCGAGTCTAAGAGAACGGCCTGGCTTGAAAGCCTGTTTGTTGCTGGGCTGCGCGAAAAACATGCGGATGGTAAACCTTGCACTCCCTCTTTCTGAGCTTGGCCATCCCCCATCGCATCCTTCTGTAATTCATATGCTGCGATTTTTCTTTTCCCCCTGTGCACAGTGACAGCTGTAGACCTCAATTCTGCTGCAGGATGTTGTGGACCGCCGCGACCCTTCCAAGTTCTGATCATCTCTTTTTGCAACAAAGTTTCCCATGGCGATAGTTTCTGCCCGACGATCCAGGTGTCTGGTCCTGAATGAGCTATACGCCGCGCGACCGATGCGTCCAGCTGCGAGCAACGTGAATATCCATCCAGATCCAGCACGACGGCTGGCGAGGAGGCTTGAGCCGCAAAGACTTTGGCATTACGGAGCTCCGTCCTCGCTGGCCAGGAGCTGTGAACTCGACCTCTCGACCTCGAGCTGGCTCTGCGTTGCGGGTAACTTCCGATTAAGCTACAACCATAATGGCATGGAAAATTCATTGGAACAACCTGTTCTTACAGCGCTAGATGTATGTGCCTATTTCTGCTCTCTCCATGGGAGCGACTCTCGCATCATCACACTGCCCACCCCACCATCAACTGAAATGGTAGATCGCCCCAATCCTGCACGCTCCGGTCATGCTTCCATAAACGAACTACGTGCTGCAGCGTTGTTCCTGATGTACTACATTGTGACTTCAAGATAATCCTCAATTTTTTTTATTCAATCCCCCAATTCCCGACTGATGACAGAGCGGGTCGCAATCGCGAAAACACATGCAAAGCAGCACCAGAAGAGCTCTTAGCAGCAACGAAGCTACCGTACCAATGATTAATAATGTCGTCGCTGACGGGAAGAGGGGTCGGGGGGGCAGCGCAGCGCAACGCGGAACGTAGCAAGATTCACTTGCTCTGAACTCGGCCGTAGCTGTGCAATGACAGAATTCTGCCCAAAAAGCCTTCAAACCATTATCGTAGTAGAAGCGTGTAATCAGCCTAGTTGAAGCCAGCAAAGAGCATCTAGTCGCATCATGACCACCATGAGAGCCGTTGGTGAGAGGACACCAGCAAGCACCCTTGTGTCATTGGCACACACTTCTTCACTCACTTCTCTCCCTCCATAACCCCCCATTCTTTCTTTCTGTGTTTTCTTCTGACCCTGAGGGAGGAGAGGGCAGATATCGAGGGCGGCACCGGTGAGCGCGACGCGCTCTTCATCAACGGCAGCACGCCCAAGCCCACCGCCGGTCCGGGCCAGGCCATTGTCAAGATCAAGGCCTTTGGCATCAACCGGATGGACATTGTGCAGCGGCGCGGCTTCTACCCGCTGCCGCCGCAGGCGCCGAAAACCCTGGGCGTTGAGTTCAGCGGTGTCGTCGAATCGCTAGGGCCCCCCTCCTCCACTTCCTCCTCCTCCTCCTCTTCTTCTTCTTCTACCCCATCCGGAGGCAGCGGTGGCTTCCAAGTCGGGCAGGAGGTGTTGGGGCTGGCCTACGGCGGCGCGTACGCCGAGTACATTGCGGTGAGCGTCAAGATGCTGCTGCACAAGCCGGAGCACATGAGCTTCGAGGAGGCGGCCGCGGTGCCCGAGACGTGGATCACGGCGACGCAGGCGCTCCACCTGGTGCTGGGCTTTGCCGAGGGCAAGTCGATCCTCTGGCACGCGGGGGCGTCGGGCGTGGGCATCGCGGGCATCCAGCTGTCGCGCGCGGCGGGCGCGAGCCAGATCTTCGCCACGGCCGGGTCGGACGCCAAGTGCGCCTTTGTGGCGGGCGATGAGATTGGCGCGACGGCGGCCTTCAATTACAAGACGCAGGACTGGGTCGCGGAGATCAAGGAGCGGACGGGCGGCCAGGGCGTCGACTTCATCGTCGACTTTGTCGGGGGCGACTATTTTCAGAAGAACCTCGACGTGGCCGCCAGGGACGCCCGGATCGTGCTCCTGGGCACGCTTAGCGGGGGAAAGGTGCCAAACGCCGACATTTCGCAGATCCTGTTCAAGAGGATCCGCATCGAGGGCAGCACGTTGCGCAGCAGGGACGAGGAGTACCAGGGCAAGCTGAGGGACCGGCTCGAGTCGTATTGCCCTCACTTCAAGGCAGGCAAGCTCAAGATCATCATCGACAAGGTCTTGCCCTGGGAGGAGATCCAAGAGGCTCACAAATACATGGAGGACGCCAAGAACACGGGCAAAATTGTATGTACCATTTCGTAAAGGGGGGGAGGCATCTGCCACGCAACTATACAACGACAGGCTTGCTCTTGACTAGCTACGAAAACTACTGGTCCACACCATCATGACGATTCAAGCTAATGATCCTTGATCCACCTGAGCATTTGTTCATACGCCGTGCTTTGTGCGTCGGCAATGGAAGAATCGGCATACGCGCCCACGACAGCAAATCCTGCAATGGGGGTCAGTTCACCGTGGGCTAGACGCATCGCAACGGACTACATACCGTGTGGAGCGCCAGGGTATATCTGCACTTCGTGCTCCAAGTCTGCCTTGGTCAAGGCATCTTCTCCCGCCTTGCGGACCTCGTCAGGAAACAGGGGGTCGTCTTCGATGCAAACCAAGCTGAGCGGGGCCTTGAGGTTACTGAAATCACTAGGTGCGATCGAGGCGCCGTGAGCTATGGCTCCGGCTCTAATGTATGGTCCCTTCTTCGCTGCGGCTTGCTCTGCTTGCTGTGCGTCCGCGCCTTCACTCTCTTGTGCCAACAGTAGGACGAAACGACCGCCGACACAGTAGCCGACGGCGTATATCCCGTCGCCGTGCTTGACGACCTCGGCGTACTGCTCGTGTGCCGCCTCAATGACCTTGTGCAGGATTGGCATGACCTTGTCGGGCGTGATACGCGCCAGCCACATGTCAATCATGAAGGACTTTGTGACCTCGACCGCTTTAAGCTTGACCTGCTCGAGTACAGACGAGGAGTCGTCGGTGATGGCCGTCGAGATGGGGGATGTGTCGCCGCCAAGGATGTCGGGCATCAGGACCAGAAACCCCTCCGAGGCGAACTTGTCGGCCTGGATCTGATTATTGGTGGATTTGATGCCCGTGCCGCCGGTCAAGAGGAGCAGCAGCTTCGAGGGAGTGTGGGGGTAGTCGACGGGCTTGGAAATGTAGACCTATTTCCCACCGGGCATCAGTCAGGCCTGGGAGCTGCAGTGGAGATGGGAGACAGGGGCGTCACACATCAATGTCATTCAGCTTGATAATTTCACCGGTCGAAGACTGGCCGGCGGCTGTGGTATTGGTAAGTGGGAGGATCCCTTTGAGGCCTACGGCGGACCAGGGCAACTCACGGGTTGGACGATCAGTGACGCAATGCTCGCCCATGGTTGGGCCGGTCTGGGCCGGAGTGTCGCCAGGAATAATTGGTCGCGGTGTCTGCTGTTCTTGAGCATCACTCTCGGGAGCCTTTGTGGCATTTTCTGCGTCGGCCATGGTGGCTGCTGATGGCGAGGTCGGGGTACGGCGAGTGTCTGGACGTCCGTCTCGTGGTTTCACCATGTAAGTGGGAGAAATGACGAGGCGGCCGGCGAGCAACCCTTGCGCCAGTTCAGGTCAACAAAGCTCCCTGGGGGGGGCCAGTGCCGACCTGACGACACCACGCATGGCCACAGTGCGGGCATCAGGCAGACGTATGATCCTCGAATTTGAGTGACGAAGCGTCAAACTGGACAAGACACCTCGGATAGGGAAAATTCCGACGGGCTTTACCCAGAGCTCAATAATGTCACTGAGTGCTGCCTGCTGCCCGCATCTGTTCCATCCATTTCCCCCTCCCTCCGCTGCCAGTAACGGAGCATTGGCAGCTTACATAATCTCTTATGACGCCGCCACGCACCCCCGCCACGACAAGTATGGGTCGCTCCTCCTGCCTGCGGGGCCCATTTAGCCTGCTGATTCCACTAAACGCGCCCGACGCGTCGTCGCGACTTCGACCGCCGACGTTTGTGAACCCAAGGTCACCCATCATCACCATCTTGCCTGTCAGTCTGAAGCCAATACAACCATTCAGTTTGGATTGACAGTAGCTGCATAATACTATGGATTCCGCGTCTGCCCTGTCAAGGGGATCACTTGAGTGAGTTTTCTTTCCCTCCCTTCCCTTTTCCTGAAGCAAACGGCTTCGGCGGATTCACAAACTGACGGACGAATCTACTACTGCTGTCAGCGTGATCTTCAATGACCCCGACAAAGCCGCCAAAATGTTCCCCGTTCCTGTCCTACAGTGTCTTCAAGTCAAGCCAATGACTGCCTCGGTGACTGGCGGAGAACGGTTCCGACTGGTCATGAGTGACGGCGAACACTACGTCCAAGCCATGCTTGCCACCCAAGCTAATCATGTCATTCACGACGAGAAGTTGGTCCGAGGCAGCTTCGCTCGTGTCAAGCAATATACGCCCAACAACCTGAAGGGGAAGAAGTGAGTTGCCGAGCGGTGCCTATCGCCCATATGAGTGGCCTGAAAAGCCATAATGCTGACGCTCCTGATTATAGCATCCTTGTCATTCTCGACATTGAGGTTATTGAATCACTCGGCGTGCAGGAAAAGGTCGGAAACCCCACGGCCGTGGAATCAAACGATTCAAAGCCAGCGGCCATGACCGGGAACGACTTCTATGGGTCCAAGAAGGAGGAAAGCAAGCCGCAGACTATGCCTTCGAGACCGGCCACGCACGACGGCGGCAACATCTACCCCATCGAGGGCTTGTCACCTTTCCAGCACAAATGGACCATCAAGGCACGCGTCACGAGCAAGTCAGACATCAAGACATGGCACAAGCCCACGGGAGAGGGCAAGCTGTTCAGCGTCAACCTGCTCGATGAAAGCGGCGAGATCAAGGCCACCGGCTTCAACGACCAGTGTGATGCCTTCTACGATGTCCTGCAGGAGGGCTCAGTCTACTACATCTCTAGCCCCTGCCGAGTGCAGCTGGCCAAGAAGCAGTTCAGCAATCTGCCCAACGACTACGAAATCACATTCGAGCGTGACACGAGAATCGAAAAGGCCGAGGACCAGTCCAACGTGCCTCAGGTCCGGTTCAACTTTTGCACCATTCAAGAGCTGCAAAACGTGGAAAAGGACAACACGGTCGATGTCATTGGCGTTCTCAAGGACGTCGGCCAGGTGGACCAGATCACGTCCAAGACGTCTGGCAAGCCCTTCCAGAAACGAGAGCTCACCCTCGTCGACGACACGGGCTATTCTGTGCGCGTCACCGTCTGGGGCAAGACGGCCAACTCGTTCGATGCGAATCCGGAGTCCGTCATTGCCTTCAAGGGCACAAAGGTGTCCGATTTTGGCGGCAAGAGCCTCAGTCTGCTCTCGTCGGGGACCATGACGGTAGACCCTGACATTCCCGACGCGCACCGTCTCAAGGGCTGGTATGACTCGGCCGGCCGCACCGATAGCTTCGCCACGCACCAGAACATGGCCAGCATGGGCAATGCCACGGGACGCAAGGACGAGAACAAGACGATTTCGCAAGTCAAGGACGAGAACCTCGGCATGGACGACACGGCCTACTACTCCATCAAGGCCACCATTGTCTTTGTCAAGCAGGAAAACTTTTGCTACCCGGCCTGCTCCAAGGAGGGCTGCAACAAGAAGGTTATCGAGACGGGCGACGGCACGTGGCACTGCGAAAAATGCAGCGTGTCCCATGATCGTCCCGACTACCGCTACATTGTCTCGCTCAACGTGGCGGACCACACGAGCCACCAATGGCTCAGCTGCTTCAACGACACAGGCCTCCTCATCTTTGGCATGTCGGCAAATGAGCTCATGGAGCTCAAGGAAAATGACGATGCGAAGTTTATGGCGGCTTTTGAGACGGTCAATTGCAAAAAGTTTAACTTTCGGTGCCGAGCCAAGATGGACAATTTTGGCGACACGCAGCGGTATGTCTTTGTCGATTACATCTCCTCCCTCCAGTCTCCCTCCCCTTTTTGTTCTCCTTTCCATTGTTTCCTTGGTATCATGGAGGCCATGCATCGCCGAGTATTCGCTAACACCTGCAAAAGGGTCCGGTATCAAGTCATGAGTGCCGCGCCGCTCGATTTCAAGACGGAGGGCAACAAGCTGGCCGAGATGATTAAGCAATACGACATGGATTCGTAGGGGAAAAATGGCCAAGGGAGGGAGTAGAAGTTGTATGTAGAAGAGGGGGCAGTTGCAGACGGATGGCGAGCACGAGCATGTACCACCTTTTATTGTCTTTTTTTTCTGAGGCTCATCTTGCCCACTGTTTTGCTGCCACGAATCGGCTTTGATGCGAGTTGGGGTCGGGGGGTGTTTTCTTTCCCTCTCGGAGAGTTTGTATTGCGAAGTTAGGGCGGCCAGATAGGCATGTGTGCGGAGGAGATGAGGCTTTGAGCTGGGAAAAGTGCATAATGTGACGATCAGTTGGCCACGTGAACACGTCTCTTGTCGGTGCAGTCTCGCTGTCCCTTTTGCCATCTGGATGCTGTGTGACCTTTACCGGCAGTTCTTGCGTAGCATCCCCCCCTCTCTCCTTCTCTCTCTTTTTTTCTCTTTTCTTATTTTTCTCTTTTTTTTTCTTTTTCTTCTTTCTATTATTTATTTTTCTCTTTCTCTCTCTCTCTCTCTTTCTCTCTTTCTCTTTCTCTCTTTCTCTCTCTCTTTTTCTATCTTCCTCTCTTCCTTTCTCTCGCTCCCTCTCCCTGTGCCTGCGTCCATGTGCCCAACTTGATAGTCTAGGCCTGCAGGCACATACATGATCACTGCATGAGCCATAACTTCCTCGAACCGAAGGCGAAGTATGACCGAGGCACGCATGCGCACATGCCCAGTCAGTGGTTTATTCATTCATTCGCCATGTTGTCTTGGCAATAACCTCTGCAGTCTCGAGTACGCGCCGAACAGTCTACGGTTCTCTGATGTCAGCTTTCTATCCTGCTTGCCTGCCTGCCTGCTTCCATCAACAGCAGGCGCCAGTCAATCCCACCGAGGTCGCAGTGTTCAATAAAGTCCAGGGACGGCTCCGTGATTCCCAAGTACTATATCTTCTTTTGGGTCGCGTGACATCTCGGACGGGGCTCCCAACTACCTTGGCAGTGTAAAATCCTGGTTGTGATTGTCGAGCGGCGAGAAAGCCAATCTTTCCCATTCGCACTCCCTACTCTATCCGATTCGAAAACTGCACTTGATCAGGCTTTGCTCTCGCATCATGTGTGAACTTGTTTTCCATTCAAATCACTATCCATCCAAGGGACAATATGCGCAGAAATTCACTTTTGATACCCGCAGCTTTTTTTTCTGAGCCCCCCTCCCCTTTTCCCTCACTTGCACGTACCATGCAGTGCGCCAATGACCAGCACTTTTGACTGCAAACACCGCTCATTTTTCCCCATAGCTCAGCGCCCATGGCCCTTTCAAAAGAATCCTCTATGCCGTAAAACAGGATCTGGATGCCCTCACTCGATCGGCAGCTTCTCATGCTTCCACGGCCGCTTCCCGTCGCCGTCGCCATAACGAGCCGTGGCCTGGTAGTCGCCGCGGATCTTGTACTTGTGGATGGTGAGCCCCTCGAGGCCCACGGGCCCCCGCGCATGGATCTTGTTGGTGCTGATGCCGACCTCTGTGCCGAAGCCGTACCGCATGCCGTCCGCCACGCGCGTCGACGCGTTCCAGTACACGCCCGCCGAATCGACCTGCGTCATGAACTGCTCGGCGTCGGCTGCACTAGACGTCAGGATGGCATCCGTGTGGTGTGACCCGTGCGTGTTGATGTGCGCGATGGCCTGGTCGAGCGTCGAGACCGTCTTGACAGCGAGCGTCAACGCCAGGAACTCGGTATTGTAGTCTGTCTCGGTGGCATCGTGCACCTGGATGCCTTGCGTGGCAGGCGAGGACGCCAGAGCGGCTTTGCTTGCGGCATCGCACCGCAGCGAGACGCCCTTGGCCGCGAGCGCGGCAGCCACGCCGGGGAATGCCGTATCGAGGGCAGCTTCCTGCACGATGAGCGTCTCGAGGCTGTTGCAGGCGGCGGGGTAGCTCGTTTTGGCGTCGACAATGGCGTCGATGGCTTTTTGAGGGTCCGCCGTCGCGGTAAGATATATCGCACACAGACCGTCCGCGTGGCCGAGAACGGGGATCTTGGTGGACTCCTTGATGTACCGCACCAGCTCGTTGGAGCCCCGGGGAATCACGAGGTCAATGTGTCTGTCTTGGTCGAGCAGCTGGGCGATGGCGTCGCGCGTCGTCACGAGCTGGACGGCGCCGTTGGGGACCTCGGTTCTCTCCAGCGCCGCTGAGATGACGCGGGAGATGGCGGTGAAGGACTCGGTTGATTCTTTGCCACCTGCAGGATCAAGTTCGTCAGCGCTTCTGCGCTCACTGGGCAGAACGGGTCCAATCGTCTTTGCTGTTGTGCCTCCGGCGGCCCTACCAATCGTCTTTGCTGTTGTGCCTCCGGCGGCCCTACCGGGGGTTGCCTGCGGCGGGCCGTCCTCGCTGCGCTCGAAGAATCACCACTTGATATTAATTCTGAGCTTTAATAAACTGTTTGGGAATATAAGACTTCTTATTCTGTTAATATACCTCCGGCGGCCCTACCGGGGGTTGCCTGCGGCGGGCCGTCCTCGCTGCGCTCGAAGAATCACCACTTGATGTTGAACTTCTGAGCTTTGATAAAATTGTTTGGGAACTCTTGTTCTGTTAATATGCCTCCGGCGGCCCTACCGGGGGTCGCCTGCGGCGGGCTGTCCTCGCTGCGCTCGCCATACTCGTACTTGCATGTCTCGGACATCTCCATCATGCTCTCGTCTTGCTATTGCTGTTCTGCCTCTGGCGGGCGGGCCTCGCAGACGAAGAAAGTCGAGCTCCAGCGGAGAAGAGAGAAAGGACAAGGAAACGCAGCACACTCACCCTTCAGAATGGCCGCGTTGCCAGACTTGATGGCCAGGCTCGCAATGTTGGCAATGACCTCGGGCCGCGCCTCGAAGATGATGAGCAGCACGCCAATCGGGCACGTCACGCGCTCCAACACAAAGTCGTCGTCCAGCTTGGTGCGCATCTGCAGCTTGCCCACTGTCCCGCCGCCGTTGGTCATTCCAGCTCCTCTCCCTCGGGAAGCAAACAGCAACAAGAGCAGAACAAACACGTACGAGGATCCTCGAGACGGCGCACGTCCAGAATGCCCTTGAGCATCTCCTCCCACTTGCCCTGCTTGCCGAGGTCCAGCCGCGAGACGAGGGCTTCGCTGAGCGCCCCGTCGGCCGCGGCCTGCCGGGCGAGGTGCAGGTCGCGCGCGTTGGCGGCCAGGATGTCGTCCCTGGCGGCGGCGAGGGCGTCGTGGATGGCGTCGAGGGCCGAGTTGCGCGCCGACGCGGGCAGCGAGGCCAGCGCGAACGAGGCCGACTTGGCTTCTTGCGCGGCGGTCGCGGGGGAGGCGTTGGTGAGCGACATGTCGGGAACGAGGAAAAAGTGGAAGCTCGAGACCAGGTGGAGGAAGAGGAGGACAAGGCTGCTTGTTTGCTTGTTGAAGCAGTATGCAGTCGTGCGTCTCGATGGGACGCGCTGCGGTTGATGCGGGTCCATCGTCGGTCCGCTTATCGATAGCCTGCCCCTCCGCAGCCGGCACGGGGCAGCTCCGCCTCTGCGGCCTGCTTCACACACGGTAGAGCTTCGAGCGAAGCGAGGCCAGCCTGCGGCAGCGCCGCCGGAGGCATAATCTCAAGAAAAGGGATCTTGATATCGCGGTTCGCTAGTATGCCTCCGGCGGCGCTGCCGCGGGCTGGCCTCGCTTCGCTCGAAGTGGTGCAAAAAAACGAGATCGCTGAGAGCGTACGTCTTGAGATGCTGCCATGAGCTTCAGAGCCTCGCGGGGAGGAGGGTCCCGTGCTGTGTACGAAGTAGGGGAGCGGAGGCAAACGATCACGCACTCAGAGGTGCATCAGCTTTTGGCGTGGGCACAGGTCACGGCTCTCGACTACACACGTGATGAGCTTGCGCAATCATGCGCGGGCACGGTTGGGTCTGGCCAGAAGAGCCCGCGGCAAGAAACATCCACCGGGCCCTCACAGCGGCGAGTGCGGCGAATCGCAGGTTCAGCCAAGCACGTTGTTGAGTAAAGCACGTTGTTGAGTATCCGGCCTGTGCGTGCGCTACGTACCCACGTCACAGCAGCATGCCCGGGACGGCATCGAGCCCAATGTTGCCGCCGCTGAGCACGAGGCCGAGGTCCCAGCCGCGCTCACCGGCCTCGCGCTCGACCATGGCGCGAAAGTCCTCGTTGTAGAGGGCGACGGCGAGGCCGACGACGGCGCTCGGCTCGACGACGAGCTTCATGCGCTCCCACACGAGGCGCAGGGCGGCGCGGATGTCGTCGTCGGTCACGCTGTACATGCCGCTGACGAGGCGGCGCTCGTAGATGATGCGCCACGGCCACTCGCCCAGCGGGGTGCGCAGCCCGTCGGCGATGGTGGCCGACGAGACGCTCGTGACGCGCTGGCCGCGCTCAAAGCCGCGCTTGGCGTCGTCGGCGCCGGAGAGCATGCCGCCGCCGCCGCAGGGCGTCATGATGGCGTCGAGGCGTGGCGGTGACGCCAGAGGAGAAGAAGAAGAAGAAGAAGAAGAAGAGTAGGAGGACGCGGTGCCGTAGGGGTCGGTAGTGGCCATGAGCTGCGCCGCCTGCTCCTGCAGCTCGAGGCCCACGGTGCCCTGGCCGAGGATGATGTCCGGGTGGTCGTAGGGGGGGATGAGCCGGGCGCCGCCCGTGTCGGTCATGACCTGGGCCGCGAGGGCCTCGCGCTCGGCCGACGTGCTGCCGGAAAGGTACACGCGCGCGCCGTACCCCTTTGTGGCGGCGATCTTGGCCGGCATTGACACGGTCGGCATGACGATATGGGCGGGGATGTTGTTTTCTCGCGCGGCGAGGGCGAGTGCCTGCGCGTGGTTACCTGTGGGCGGGGTGAGCGGGCTTTCTTGACTGTGTATGTGTGCGTGTGTGTATGCGTGAGTGTGTGTGTACATGTAATGTATATGTCTCCCTCGGTGGCTCGTGTTCCACATGACAAGCCAAGGGCAAGGGAGAAAAGTGAAAGAATGAGAATGAGCGTGAAATCGACAAGGAGAGAAAAGGAATCAAGAGCTGAAAAGGTACAGAAGAAAACGAAGAAGCAGGTAATAATTATGCTTCATTTCAAAGGGGCAAGAGAAGAGAAACAATATAATGAAAAAGAAGAGAAATACAGAGAAGGAGAGGGAGAAAGGGGGCGAGAGGGAGTGAGAGCTTATATCGAGTAAGAGGATAAAGTAAGAGGGTAACGCATGAAAGCGAGGGCGCAAAAGCATTGTAAAAACACTACACGAAGAAGAGATGACATAACGCAAACCCCAGAACAAGCACGCAAAGAAAACACCACATCGCCCCGGCCATCATCTTCTTCTTCTTCCTCTCCGACCTACCAGAGCTGTGCGTCACGACGCCCCGTTCCCTCCCGCCGCCCTCGGCCCAGCCAGGCTCGCGCTTCAGCCGCTCGAGGGCGTGGAAGGCGCCGCGCACCTTGAAGGCGCCGACGCGCTGCAGATTCTCGCACTTAAACCACAGCCGCAGCCGGGGCCGCGCCGCGCCGTCCCCGTCATTGTTGTTGCGGCTGCGCGGCGTCGACGCCAGCTCCGAGAGCGCGCGGCTCGTCACCACGGGCGTCGCGTGGATGTGCGGCCGGATGAGGGCGTGCGCGTCCGCGACCGAGCGCCGCGTGAGCGGCGGCGTCGAGCTGATCTCGGCCATGGCGCAAAAGGGAAGCGAAATCGAAAGACTGTGAGTGAGTACTGCAGAAATAAGCAAACGCCGACGTGCTGGCGAAAGAGAGAAAGAAGGAAGCAAGCAAGGAAGTAAGGAAGTGGTGTGGACTGGCTGCGTCCGCCACCCGCTGCCGTGTGCCGCCGGCGGGTCGCCTGCGGCGGGCCGTCCTCGCTGCGCTCGAAGAATCACCACTTTATATGTAATTTTTGAGCTTTAATAAACTATTTGGGAGATATGAGAATACTTGTTCTGCTAATATGCCTCCGGCGGCCCTACCGGGGGTCGCCTGCGGCGGGCTGGCCTCGCTCCGCTCGAAGTCCTGCCATGAGGTATGAAGCACGGCGTGTGCACGTCCCCGAGCTTGCGAGGCCAGCCCGCGGCAGCGCCGCCGGAGGCAAAATAGACGAGAGGCACGTACGGTCAAAAAGCCGCACCTGGGCGATCACGCATTGTCACCAGCTGTGGTTCGAGCGCAGCGAGGCCAGCCCGCCGCAGGCGACCCCCGGTAGGGCCGCCGGAGGCATATTAGCAGAACAAGTATTCTCATATCTCCCAAATAGTTTATTAAAGCTCAAAAATTACATATAAAGTGGTGATTCTTCGAGCGCAGCGAGGACGGCCCGCCGCAGGCGACCCCCGGTAGGGCCGCCGGAGACACCACAGCAAGCACGATGGGAAGCTCATAATATGAGGGCGAATCAAGGTCGATCGGGGTTAACGGCAGCGAACCAGATCTTGTATGTGCACGCGTGCCGGCCCGCCGCGTGGTACTTTGGAATAATCAACGCTTATATGTTTCTAGTAGTCTGCCAGCATATCCACATAGCATGCCCTGACATTGTTGTGGCGCGCGTGAGTCGCCCCAGGACTTTGCGTAAGCCGCTGCTCTGTAAACAGTCATTTCTTCGTGACGGGGAATCAGCTGCATGTACACAACCCGCTGGCACATTGGGGGCCGGGCCTGGCTGCGGCGACTTCACCGTCTTTGCATAGCAACCACTCCATGCGCGCAGCCTGCAACCTTTCCACGACATGGGCAGCCTCGCTAATTTGGTACAATACAACGCGATCTGCTCATGCTCGCTGACGGCCTCTTTCTATCTCAACACGCGGTCGTACGTGGTCCCCCTCACGGCTGCTCCGCCCATGGTTGCGCGCACGTTGCGCTTGAACCCCTCCCTGTTGAGCCGCAGATCCTCTGCGGCTTCCTTGTTCAGCGGATCCGACGCGTTGGGCTCCAGGAAGAGAAACTGGCCATGTCTGCATCAGCATTGCGCTATCCGTAGAGGGAGAGGGAAATTGGTGGGGGAGGGGGGGGGAATATCCATTGTGATGCGATCCAAGGTTTTACCTGCAAGCCCACGATGACAGCGTTCAGATTCAGAACTGGCTTCCAGTCCTCGCGCAGGATATTCAGGCACACCTTGCCCTCGAGGTCGATGTTCGGGTGGTAAATCTTCTCTCGACATCGGACCTTGGGCGGCTCGTGCGGAAAGTTCTGGTTGATGGCAAAGTCGAATGTGAAGCGGCCCGTCTTGTACATGCCCTCGTCGGGCTCGATGGTCAAGATGAAGTTGAGAATGTCATCGGGGTCGGGAAATTTGGTTCTCATGGTAGAACCGAGCGAGAGCTCCGACAGATCTGGCAAGCCAAGCCAAGCAGTCAGCAGGGCACAGTTGGCACACAAGAATTTCAAAGAAAAAAAAAAAGAAGCACTGCTGGGTTTGGGTTGTGTGCCAGCCCGTTTCTTTTCTTTTGTCTGTGGAAAAACGCACCCTTTTGGACTCGTAGTTGAGCCGCCGTCACCTTCTTCTTCTTTCCGCCTACCGCTTGTCCCTCGGCATTTTCGGCCTGCTTTTGTTCTTTTTTCTGTTGCCGTGCGCGTCGCCTCTTGTCAGCGGGAAACGGCCTGCAAGAAAGAGGGGGGGGCCGGGATTTGGGAAGGGTGGCTGCGAACCATGGACCATATCTTCAGCATCTTGATCTCGGGAAAACGACCCTCGGATGAGGGGCGCAAAACTGGCGGGCCAGAGAGGGAGAGAGAGCTCTGCACACAAAAAGAAACGACACAAAGGCAGGGAAAGAAGAAAGAAGTGACCAAGGGACACACGCAATTCGCAATTGCAACAACCCGCTGGAAAAACTGAGCCGCTCGATTGCGGGAGTCGGGCTGCGCTTCCGCTGTTTGGCACGGTCAGAGGTGGGAGAGAGTCAGTCAGTCAGTCAGTGAACCGTTGCAGACAGTCCGGCATCGCCACTAAGGCACAGCCAGGCACAGCAGCACCTGGACCCGATAAGATAACATGCCCCTGGGCTTCGAGCTGGGCCCGAGGTTTATGCGTACCGCGTGGCCGAAATGACGTGCGCCGGGCCTAATTATGAAATGCCGCCCTCGCAAGTACAGGGGCCAAAGCAGGGGGGGGCCACATATTTGCACGGAGCGGTGGCATTTGCAAATTAGCAAGGTTGCCTTCGCATACCAAAAAAAGGGGCAGCGCAGGGGACACAATGCACGGGGCGAGCGTTCTCGACGCATTTGTCAGACGACAAAGGATAGAATTGTGCATGCATACGCAAGACTCCAAAATAAATGTACAAAGCTGTTGCGTGCGCCGACCTTGCAAGCCAATCTTTCCGTCATCGACGCGTGCTTTCATGCATCCATCGGGCATCGAAGTGCCCCCAGCGCATTCCTATTTTTGAATTTCCAAATGAGAATGCCACAAATCGTCATGTCATAACCGTCTATCTCCGGGCAAAACAGCACATGATGCCAGTCTTGCCCAAGAACCACAAGAATCCGAAAAACCGAACAAGGGACAGTGCCGCCGTCGCGTACAGCAGGAATTTGAAAAAGTTAGCCGTGCGAACAGAGGCCGATTTCTATCAAGTTGTTAGCAACGCTGCCGCGGGGGCCAACGAATCCTCAGGGGAGGGCAACTTACGCCGATGCCAAAGGAATTAAAGTTGTCACTAGTAATAACAACCACGAGCAGAATGTTGGAGAAGAGCCAAGACACCACCAGCCCAGTTCTGAAAGACTTGTACGAGTCCTCCACGTCCTTCTTCTCGATTTCCTCTTCCTCCTTGAACGGAGCCAGAGCGCGTCTAACTGTCTGCTCAAATTGGCTGTCAATGTCTTCCTGTTCCTTTTCGATTTCTTCAACCACCACTTCATTCTTCTCGCTCTTGGTGACATTGGCAGAGGGTAGGGCTTCGGCCTTGTCCGAGCCCTTGGTACCCCAGGAAACATCGTGCCAGTTGTTGAACGCATAGACCATGAGGATGTTGATGTAGGTCGACATGAGCAGCATGTAGTACGGGAATGAGTGGAACATGTGCCAGGGATCGAGGTAGAG
Source organism: Moelleriella libera RCEF 2490 (assembly GCA_001636675.1). Lineage (NCBI taxonomy): Eukaryota > Fungi > Ascomycota > Sordariomycetes > Hypocreales > Clavicipitaceae > Moelleriella > Moelleriella libera. Next base: position 80,590 of record AZGY01000026.1, read on the forward strand.
AAACGAGGCAATAAAGTACAGGCCGTAAATGGTGATGAGCGCAATGAGAATGACACCGGCCGCGCTTGATCCGGAAAAGAAGCTCCTAACAATGTTCTCGCCCGAGTCGAGTTTGATCTGCTCCGACAGGGGCTGATTGAAGGCACGGGCGACCAGGTACCCAGACAAGACCAAGATGTAGCCCTGAATGAGCCCAAAAATCATAAACGAAGCGATGTAGGTGAATTTCGATCCTTTGGGTCGATTTCCCAAGGCCAATATGAACTGCAGAATGACGAATGCCAGATAGAGATATTTGAGGAGTGCATTGATGATCGGCGTGGCGGCATCACCAAACGGCCAGCCATGGTGCTCTGCTGCAGAGGAGGAGCCGACGACAGGAGTGCCGACAAGATCCATGATGACGGTGGTGGTGAGGTAGTAGGATGCCAACGAGAACCAGGAAAAGATGACGTTGAGAACGTTGTAAATCATCTGAATATGGAAGAAGAACATGCGAATAATGTTGTGGCCGCTCTTGTACAGTCGGCCGAAGTGCATGAGCGAGTACAGCGAGGCGGCAAAAGAGCCGTTGAGCCATCGTCGACGCTGACTGATGAACTCAGAAGCCCCCTCGGGTACGTCAGTCTCACCCTTGGCAGCCTTGATGTAGGTCAAGTGCCACTTTTGACCAGCCTTGGCCACCAGCTCGAAACACAAGATACGATCCTCGGCCAAGAACATGTTTTTCTTGAAGATGTTCATGCCGTCAATGCCCTTCTTACCCAAAATTGTGGAGAGGGTGTGGTCGCCATGGAAATACTGTTCCAGCGGACGACCCATAATGGCGCGGAACCGGTAGGCCGAGAAGGCGCCAGGCAAGACGGAGACGTATCCGAAAGAGCTCTCGAGAGGCTTGTCTAGGATATTGGAGATCTTGTACTCAAAGTTCTGGACAGCAACGAGGGGGTTCAGCAGCTTTTTGCCGCCCTTGCCCAGCATAGCGTGGATTTCACCGCAAGCGCCGCCAAGATCTTTGTCGTTGTAGAAGCCCTCCCACAGGGCAAGCAGGGACCGGGGGCTGGGCTTTGTGCCAGCATCGATGAGGATAGTCACCTCCGGATTCAATATGCGGCCAAAAGCGTTGAAGAGCCATCTGTGGGAGTTGATTTTCTTGCTGTTCTTTTGCTTCAAGCAAAAAATGAACTGGACCGGGGGTAGATTCTGGGGACTGTCGCCGGTAGGTCGAATCAGCTGCTGGTTGGGCGTCACCGAGAGCTGACTGGTGTATTCAAAGATGTGGGCCACAGTTTCCTTGCCGTCAACGTCTTTTTTGATGACGCCGTCTTGATAGACACCAACAGTGGCAAGGACGTCGAGCGTGTTCTTGTCAGCCTTTTCGATACCATCAAAGACCAGACAGACGACGATTTTCTGCCACGCCGGGCCGCCTTTGTTCCAGAATGTCGACTTTTTGAGGTTGACAATGTCGCGAATGTTTTGCATAACGCCGTGGAGGGTTCGGGCGAGGAGGACTTTGTCTTCGTTGTAGTAGGTGATGGCGATGAGCAGCTCGGTATGTCGGTTATACATACGAGGTCGCAAATCGTAGCCGTTCTTCAAGGTAAAGTCGTTGGGGTCGCACGTTGCGGCAGTGTAACGCATCTTCATGAATTCCTCGTTGCCTCCCTCGACATCGCGATAGCGAGGCTGGACGGCATTTTTTATGGCGCTCGGAACTGGATAGTCAATGCTCAAAACGGATCCCTGGACAAGCTTTACTTTTCTGGTGTTGTATCGCTTGAGACCACCGCCTCGGCCGAAGCCACCAGGCTGCTGCTGGCGCTGCATCCAGCTTTCCTCCTCATCGTGGACCGTCGATACAGGACGGTCGTAGGGACTGGGAAACCCCTGGTTCTGTCCGTATTGACCAAAACCATCGTCACCGAACGGGCCAGAGCCCGCGGGAGGGACCTGTGACGCGCCAGGAGCGTACGATTCGGTCAGACTGTAGGCGGAGACAGGTCGGTCTGGGGGTGTGGCGACCCCAAGCCGGTCGTGGTCATAGCTGTGTGGAGGGGGTTCGTTCAGGAGATAGCCTCTAGCGTCATCATCGTGTTCCTGTGGATACTGCGACGGGGCAATCATTAGCATGGCTTCGCATGAGAATCGTTGAGCAGCGATGGGAAAGACTGGAGGCAGGGCCGTACGTTGGTGCCCGAGGGAAGGTCTTGCATCGGATGGCCTCCGTAGCCATGGCCCTGACCATGGCCTTGGTCCTGGCCGTTGTAAGCCATGATGAGAGAAACAAGGCTCCGTTTGTGGTGCAGAGTCTGAAAGGTCGACGATGTGGGATCTTCGATTTGCCGGGTTGATTCTCAGGACCACCAAACGGTAGAAGAAGATGAAAGGATGGGAGTTCGAAACTCAGGCAGCGGTCGTGCCTGTTCTTGTGTGATTTCCCCTTTTCGTCGGTGCTCAAGGCGGCGCAGGCGGGGGGCCCTCGTGGTGGTGCGTGCTGCCAGTAACTGATTTGAGCTCAGGGGACGGCTAAAAAAAAAAGGACGGAACGCTAGGATGGCCGAGGCTGCAAAAAAAACCTGACAGCCAGCCGAGTAGGTTTTCCCCAAGGTTCGATGCGCCGCCTCCGTTGCGGAATCCGACAATTGCTGATGAAAGAGTTGGGACGATGTTGGAAAACAGGATCAGAGCGCGCGGTGAAGAGAAAGGAGGTCTTGTGGAAGCTAATAAGAGGGGTGCAATTGATTGTTTACAAGCACCGGGCAAATTTCATACATGGGACTAACAGGGACGGAGGAGAGGAGGGTGGGAGGGGGGGAAAAACATAAAAAAATAAAAGAGTATGGGACCGGCGCTAAGCATGGCTGAGCTGAGCCACGCTTGTCGCACTGCCTTGTCCTGCCTCGTCCTGCCATTTCCTTTTTCTTTCCGCCCAACCAAGCTCCTCGTCACCGGTCAACTCGCCCAGGTTGTCTCGGCAGCCTGTGCCTCGCTTCCATCGACATGCATAAACACTCTGAAACGTCACTGAGAACTATCGCCGCAGTGTCCGTATCGTATTTGCGGAGTAGATCGTCGTTGCTGTTATGTGCTTTTTATTCTCGATTTATTTCCTACCGAGCTGGGCGGGCAACTGGGGTTCGGGTGCCGGCAGCCCCACCAGACTTGCTTGCTGGCTGCCACAGCGCACGCACTCGCCTCAATCCTCCCTGAACAGGATGCAAACAATGACGACTTCGGACAGCTCCGTTCCACTCTTGTGCCGGCCTGTTCGTCTCTTGTTTCATGGCCCGACACAGGCGGTGGTGCGTCAGGACCGTGATTCAGAGGACTTCCAGATCTTCATCATGTTGTCGTCTCTCTCTGTCGCTGCATATTCACAAGCTCACTTGTACACATGACTTGCCAAAGCCAAGAAGAGACGTCCTGTGGATGCGACGCGGGTGACATGAGCTGCAGGACGGATGACACGTTCCGTGCTCTCGACCTTCCAACGACGGCACCGTTGGACTTCATCCGTATTCGTTGGTGCCGATTCCGAGGACCCCCCCTTGGGCGCTTCACCTCTGACCTGTTTCTGCTGCCCTTGCTGGGGAGACGCTCGTATCGGCAGTGCAGAGCTCCAGCCATGCCAGATCCGACCTGCAACCTGCCGCTCCAATTCATGGCGTCCGCTGCCAGTCGCCACGCGATCATCATGGAGCCGATGGCAATGTTCCCAAAGTCAGTCACTCTTTACTGTCTCAGAGTAGTTTGTCTGACCCCATCCGAAAGCTTCCGTCTTTATTCTCTACAAAAGTATCGTACCCCAATTTCCCTTTTGCTTCTATCGCGAGCAGGAAGGTCAAGATGACGACGGAAAGTGAGCAGGTTCTGTGTCTGCTCATGTTCGTTGCCGGCCAAATAGGCTTTGCGCACGTGTTCTTGCCCAGGTGGCTCCAACGTTTTCAACACGAGGTTGGCTGCAGCTTAGGATCCGCTTCTGAGACGAGTTGTCAGTTCTCAAAATAGCTCGGGACTGGTTCGGTGAGCCGTCACCCCTGAGCGCGCCGGTCACGAACCGTGTGTGGCTGGTGGTCAAGTGAGGGTGTGGTAGATTCGGAGGCGGTGCAGCATCGACGCCTTTTGACGTTGAGCGTGCCTCCGCCTGCGTCAGAACAGGGGGCAGTGTGATTTATGTAATATCAACCAGCGAAGCTTGTTGAGTCGTTGGTAGCAATATGGCGATTGCACGCTGCCTCGGACATTGAAGTTTCCGTTCGGACCAATCCCCAGACCGTCGGTGGGGGGGGGAAACCGGCATCTTGACAAGGACCTGAGGAAACAAGATCTCGCCCGACGTACGTACGGAAGTGGCGCAAGTACAGTATGCACATAAGCTGACGAGGATCAGACGTGTCTTTTGCTTTCATGGCCGGAGAGGAAAAGCTCTCAGCGTTACGCAAAAAGAGGGCTGCCTGCAGCCATATTCTCGTCCAAGCTGGACGCAGTGTCCAGCTACCCTACGCGTACAGGATCTGATCCCGGACTACAGCTACCCTACGGACAGTATTTCTGATAGCCGGGCAATAGTGCGAGCAGTGCAGCAGAGACGATGCAGTATGCGGGCTCTTCACTGTCGCCGCCTTTGGAAGCGCTTTCCATCAAAGCTGTACGTGATCCATGGGTCAGGGAAGATGCGAACAAAGTTATATGGTGGCCGGCCAAGCAGATTGTGTGACAGGAGCAACGGATTGAAACATTCGAAACGCCGTTGCTACGTGAACGACTCCCAGTGATGGAGGAGCTGGAGATGCCTTGCGAGGATTCGCTGGGTGAGGGAAATCATGGAAAAGCCAAATGCCATACCATGAGCCGGTTGCATGAACATGTAATTGACGGGGTGGCTGTATGCCGCGTGTTTCAAAGCAAAGAGGAAGGTGTGCACATGTGGGTGGAAGGGAAGAACCCCACTCATCCCCCCCACGGCCCCCGGTGTAGCAGTCAAATGAGCCATCGCAAACGCCATCATGCGAGCTTTGCCCCTTTTCTCGAGTGCTCCTTCATGCGCATGAAAGAGCAGAAGCCGGACGACACGTGATTCGCGAGACGCAGGTCTTTTCTGTGGACAGCAATGGGAGGCATGAGAGATCGGCAACGACAGGAAAAAAAAATCCAAGGACAAATGACGGCGATATTGGGCTAATTTCTCCCCACCACGTCGCGAATGTTTCTCGGGCGCGCCACGGTGCGAGCACGTGATCGGCGAGGGATTGGACGATGCGGGTGAGCGGCAACGGAGCAAACGAACATGTTGCAAAATGAGATACGGAGCTGGTCTGTGGTCTCAGACAGGCCGAGCTCGAGACGAATTCTGGAATTCAGATGATGCTGAAACAGGAACCGAATTTTGGGCACCGTTATTGTGTGTCACGCGTAGATGGCAGCAGTTTGCCTCCCACCAAGAGGCGTTGCGAGACAATCTCACCGCGTCCTGGGACCTGCTCACGGTGGTGGGTGGCCAGACGTCTTGCCAGCTGCAGAAATTGTACTTGCGTTGGTAAAAGGTTCGACGAGTACGCAGATCCCTGCGGATGTTTTTGGAAGACCATGTACGAGGTTGACATCCACTGTATCTGGTTCCTCAGCACCAATGAGGGGGCCACAGGCACATTCCGGCCGGGATTGGGAGAACGCATGACACGCGACATTGGACAGGCGCCCGCTTGACCTTTTGCGTTGACGATCTGCACTCGACCATCATGCCTCAACAAGTGCGTTGCATGATACTCAACTGGCACAGCATGGGCATGGCATCGGTGCAGCCCGTCGGCCTGAGTGAGCGTCGTTTACTGCAGGCCGGATCAGTGCAGCGCAGCCGAATCAGCGTGGTATTGCATGCGGCTTTGCAGCGGGGTGGACCAGGACGATGACGGATGGGAGGCTGCTCACTGCAGGATGAGGAGGATGAGGAGGAATACATTGATCCTTTGCGCGCAGACGACGGGATGACATGTAGCAGACTGACCCGTCTGATGCCGAGCCAGCCGAAGAAGGGCAAAATGAAAAGGGAATAAAAGTTTAGCAAAAGCAAAAGGTTAAAAAAAAAAAGAGGAAGAAAAAAAAGAAACAAGGCAAGAAGCAGCCCTGGTTTCAATCCAAACGAGGCATCCAAAAGGCCTGATGTCGCCTTGGCTGCTGCCGGTGCAACGGCCGTGACACGCACGCCGGTGGGCCGTTAGGCAAAGAACTGGAGCCCGCTCGACAAAACGTCCAACAAGCGTTCCTCGCCTTTTCTGGCGCCACCAGCAGGGGCGGATGCAACCCGTGAAGAGCACTCGCCTGCCAGGCCAGCGTTGGGGAGGGTGGGCCAGGCCCCCCTTCCAGCCTAGTGCCGCCGTGGCCTGAGGGTTCTCGCCCAGGCCAGTGTCCCTCTGGCGCGACCCAAAGAGGGCTTGGACAGCAATAGCAGCCAAATAAAAGCGACTGGCCAATCAGGTACCCGTGTGCGTCTGTGCCACGGCCTCGACACCCCCGGCGGCCCTTCCGTCTCGTCTGCGGAGCACGGGCACAGGCCCAAGGGCCAAAAAGACGACGGTTGAAGTGCGGACCCTCCCCCCTTCTCGTCTCCGCCGGGGTGAGACCTGCTTTCTTTCCTGTCCGCGCGGTCCATCTCTCGACTCAACAGCAACATCACCACATCCGCGACCCCGACCACGACCACGACCACGATCTCGACCCCGGCATCAAACCACGTACACCCGCGGTTCGTCGAGGCACAGGCAATTCTTCTCCTCTACTTCGCCTCTGGTTTGACGAGTTGCCACGATTGATCATGTCTTTTCTCTGAGAGTCTTTGCGTCTGCTCCCCCATCATCCCGTTCTTTTATTGAGCTAGTCTCTCTGTCCACTCATTTCAACAAGTCTTGCACGCGAGAGACGACTTCAGACATTGACATTGCCAGACGACTCCGTCCTAATACAACAAATACCTCTGCCGCTTCTTCAAGTTCGCCGAAACCGACACGTCATCGACTGCCTCCAGACACCATCCATCACAAGCCATCGACGCACGAGACGACGGCTTTGATCGTACCAGGCCCGACCACCATCACCGCTGATGCATGCCGAGCCCATCGTGCAATCCAACATGTTTGACCAGACACCGTACCTCATTGCCCGGGACCTGGCCGAAGTCGAGGACAGTAAGTCGCACCCCGGTCGCACCATAACATTCACAGGCGGCAGCCCCCAGCTAACCTCAAGCGATAGTCCTGCGATCGCTGCCGAAAAGAGACAACTGCGTCAAGTGTGATGACCAGCAAAAACTGATTTGTCCACCCTGCGCGGCTGGTGAGGTCTGTCAATTCAACGTGCCGACGAACTGTGGGCAGTGTGCCAAGTCATTCTGTCAAAAAGACGACACTCCCTCCAACAATGGAGGAAGCGGGGGGAGCAGCGGGGGAGGCAGCGGCGGCGGCAGCGGCGGCGGCAGCAGCAGCGGCGGCCCGAGTGCCGGTCCCATAGCCGGAGGTGTCATCGGTGGCATTGTCGCCATTGCCATCATAACCTATCTGATCTGGCGGTTTGTGATCAAGCCTAAGCGAGCCTCGCGACACCACTCGGCCTACGAGACAAATACGCACACGTCCCGCCACATCGAGAAGGACGACGCCTCGAGGATAACGCGCCGCTCATCCACGCACACGGTCCACTCCATCGCCTCGACGGTGCTCACTCGAGCCTCCAACATCATCCAAATCGCCTACATCCCCGGCGTGACCAATCGAGCCACACCCACGTCGCCGACCATCCTCGTGCCTCCAGTGCCACCGATTCCCATCAAGCACGCCGATGGCAGCCGCCAAAGCGGCCCAGACGACCAGCACTTTTTCGTACCCGGCAATCTCCGGGACTCGACCTATTCTGGCATCTCGTCCTTTTCGGACAGAACATCATACGCGCCGAGATCAAGCATCGCGTCGACCATCTACGGCAGGCAGGCGCAGGTCCAGACGCCCGCGCAGACGGGAATGCGCGCCAAGCCCACGGTCGTCAGCGTCAAGTCGGCTGCGACCAGTGCGCCCAACACACCGCCGGTCCCCTCGATTGACTATGAAAAGTTTGGCAGCCCGGGCAGCCCGACCAGGCCCGAGAGCGCGGCCAGCAACTTCAGCGTCGGCTCGACGTACCTGAACACGGTGAACACGGCGACGCAGGGCCGCGCGCAGGTGGTCAAGCTCGGCAGCAGCCTCAAGAAGGTGGACATTGCGGCCAGGTCGGATGCCAGCAGCTTCTCGTCGACGTCGCTCATGTCCATCTCGTCGTCCAAGGGCAGCCTGAGCGACCTGCCGTTTGTCGCGGAGCTGCCGTCGAGCGAGGGGCCCTTCTCGGACCCGCCCGAGCGACGCATGCCCATCAGCACGCCGACGCTTGGCCCCGTCGCCGAGGAGCGCGAGGAGCGCCGGCCACTGGAGAGACGCGGCTCCGGAGACCGGGGCCGCAGTCCCTTTGGCGACGAGCACGCGACCAAGGAGTAGGTAAAAAAAAGAACGAGTTGTGAAGCCAGGTGGCTGGCTGAAAGGTACATGTATATTTTATTCTGCCGCTCGGTCGCTTGGAGCACGAGGCTTCAGGTGCATCGCAGAGGTGCCTTCTCTTCTACTGCTCTTCTCATTTATTCATCCCTTTTTTCCTTTTCATCTTGAGCGGGGATCCGGGACTACTTATTATTACCCTTGGCGATGACGGGAGCTTCTCTGGCGTCTTGTTGGGCTTTTCTTTCATGTTGGGGCTGGAGTCAAATACAACAATGTCGGGTCTTTGCTTGCACGCGTCGCACGCCGGTGTTATCGCGGGTGCCTCGGCGGGCGGTCCAGTAGATCCGGTAGCGAATAGACAAAGTGACGCGGCGGCCCTCGTCCCTTGCGCCTGCGCCGATGGCCGCGTGGCCTTCGTTGCCGCGGACCGACCTCGCGCGCGGTCGTGTGTATGTGTGCGTGTGCCCGCGTAGGCGTGTGCCTCCGGCGGCGCTGCCGCGGGCTGGCCTCGCAAGCTCGCAGATCTGCCATGCGCAACAAAATCCTGTGCGCTTCTTCTTGTGGTTGTGCCTCCGGCGGCCCTCCCGGGGGGCGCCTGCGGCGGGCCGGCCTCGCTGCGCTCGAAGCTCCATAACACAACACGTGAAGCAGAATTTGACCCTAGAGGTGTCAATCGAGCGCAGCGAGGGCAGCCCGCCGCAGGCGACCCCCGGTAGGGCCGCCGGAGGCATACTCCTTGACTACTATGTTTGCGTCCAATGCAGCAGCTCGGGAATGGTCCAGTGCCTGCTCTTGCAACTACGCAATATTCTTTACAAGCTGATCAGGGCCGTGGGCTGTCTCTCGCGGTAGATGGTGACTGATGCGCGGAAGGGTGGCGTTGGCGTCGGCCGGCGGAGCCGCTCTGGTGGGAGACGGTAGCGGGGGGTCCACGGGGCGGTGGCCGCTGTAGCGAACGCCCGCACAGCGACGTGGAAGCACGCAGGCAGCGGGGCAGCAGCAGCGGCAGCAGCAGCTTATTCACACGGGCGAGGGGCGGCTGCGCAGGGCCAGTCACGTGTGCCAGCGACTGCGCGTTCGTGTACCGCCAAATATGTATACTACGGGCGCCTGGACAGCTCCCGCGGCCTGCGACGTGACGAGGAGTCTGCCATCCGGCAGTTGTGTAGGGCTTGTGTGTGCCGCGCGGTGGCATCGCAGCAGCAGCAGATCTCTAGGCGTTGCTGTGCGCAGCAGGCCCTCAGTACCGCACCGCACCGTAACGAGCCGCCGCCCGCTGCACAACGACACTGACACGATACTCGATGCTCCAGACTTGTTTCATCGTAGACCGGATGAGGGAAGACGACATCAGACACTGGTGCTCGATGCCGCAGACTTGTGCATCGTAGACTGGTTTGGGGCAAGACGATGCCGGAAACCAACTGGGCATTGGGATCTTGTGGTGGATCGCAAATCTAATACTTGAGTTTGTGGATAGGGTTTGGAATGGAGGTCAGGAAGGACATGTACAATGGATGACCGGCGTGAGTGTGCAGGAGGGATTGATACCGGAAGTCGTGGAGTCGTGACTGTGTAGGGGAAGTGGCCAGGAAGGCTGTCCCAGACGAAAGAGAGGCGTCAGTGGGCGTCAGTGGGCTATACATCTGGGGAGATTGTGATGAAAGCCGTGCGAAAGGCATTCATTACTGGTATTGAAGCTGTGGTAGGGGCAGTGACGGGAGCAGCGACGGGAGCAGTGGTGGTGGGAGCAGTGGTCAAGATGTGACGCCCGTGGACCCCGCTGCCGTCTCCCGCCAGCGCACCATGAGAGACAGACAGCCCGCGGCGCTGACCAGCTCACGCCTTCGAGCTTGCGAGGCCGGCCCGCCGCAGGCGCCCCCCGGGAGGACCGCCGGAGGCACAACCACAAGCAGAAAGAAGCGCACGGGAACGCGGTCGCGGGCATGCATGCCCGCGGCGGGCCGGCCTGCAGCTGCGGCTGACGGTGTAATCGAGGCTGTGGTGGTGATGTGGAGGACGCAATGGCTGGCAGTTTCTTCGCAACGGACACAAACAATGAATGCGCTGCTGCCCCTCCCTCCCTGACGTTCGCCCTGTTGTGGTCCTTGATCAATTCCATTATATCTCTTTCCCCCTGGTATGTGCCAACCATGTGAATTGCTGCGCGATAAACCAACTACTGGGTGCAACCCCAAGAAACTTCCAGACCGGTGAGTCCCTCCTGATTTGCACACGCATGCTCTCCCACGGATGCTGCGACCCGAGCAGAGTGAATCGGGTGCCGACAGCAAACAAAAACGCAGCATGTGAAGGAACAGAAGCAAGTCAAAGGGGGCGAGCCGGGCCAAGTGTCTAAAAAATTTCTCACCTCGTTGCACTACAACACTCTCCGCGTGCCGAGAAAAAAAAAAGAAGAAAAAAAACTCACCCTCCCTTGCGGTTGGCCGCTCCGCCGCGCTGCTTGCCTCCGCACCCAACCCAACCCAACCCAACCCGTGCAGTGCCGTGCCGTGCCGCGCCCCCGACGTACGTCGCCCCTTGAGAGCCGAAACATGGACGCCGGATCCGTCAGCCAGCCAAGGGACGCGCTCTCTTTGACGTCAACACTGCGCATCTGAAACGAGCCCACGAAACGTAGCCCACCCGCGATTGAGGTCAGAGACAAAAGAGAGGAGCCAAGGAATCAGGAAAAAAGGAAATTGCACGTCAAAGTCAGCTGCTTTCACATGGATGCGCACACACAAGCGGCACTTCACATGGGCCACGCCGCGGGCATGGCCAAGTTCATGGCCCCAACGCGCCATGCAGTCATCGTCATATCTGCTGACTTTGTTCCTCATCCTCTAGCCTATTCATGTATCGTGCCATCTTGTGGCCAATCAGCCTGACAAATACGATGCTAGTCCAAAAAAAGACAATAGATTGTGTCCTGAAATTCAGACCCAAGTCGCTCTCCTTCTTCTCCCAACCGTCCTTGCTCTTCTTCCCGCGAGGGGCGTGTCTTCCGTCCTCATGAAACCAACATGGAGGAGATCCTGTATCTTGGAGAAAGGAAACGTAAATAGCGCTGCCGAGACTCGTGTCTAGACAGCCGAGGCCTGCCCAGGGACTGACAGCAATATGAGAAAAGTGGCATGCAAACACACAAGACAAAGGAAATCGAGCGTCCACAGCCACGACGTCGAGCTGGCAAGACACTGACGGTTCATAAATGATCAATGAGCAGCCTTCCCTGGCCTTTACGACCTGGTGACATCAATGCGCTGTCCTTCGTGGTCGGCACTCTAATTTCCAGACCATCATGTCAGAGCAAAAGCCACGTGGTCCTTGGGGCGTGGCCGCAAGTCCTCCCATCACCCAAGGGGTTGAACTATTGTCCGCTGGCCATAAAGGCCTTGACGCGAGGCAAAGAGGAGAGCCAGCATAGCTGGAGAAACCGAGATACTGGACTGACGGGAAAGATGCTAGTTCGTGTCTCCATGTCGCTCTGCTCGCCACTGCGTCGCCAAGACCGAGCGTCGGCCACAAGTGGTCCAGAATATCGGGAGAAGGTAGGGGGAGAGGGGAAAAAAATAGATGTAAAGAGAAACCGAGCGCCCTTATAGTATGCCTCCATTTGTGCTTTGTACGCCGTTCGCCAGTTCGGTTCGAAATCATCCCTCCATCGCTGGAATGCCGTGTCGAGCAGTCGACTTCCCGTGCAACAGCATCCTTGCCATTTGTTCGCCCATATCCAAAAATAGGCCAGCATGTGCCCGTGGTAGAATCTTAAAGTGGGAAAAGGCATCGACATTCGACACCAAAACATTCTTGGCGTCGCAGCCTTCCTTCCATTTCCTTCTCTTGGTGTGAGATCCATCGCTTCAGAAGTCGAAACATAGAGCAAGAACCTCTGTGTGTCAGCAGAGGGCGGTTTGCTGGCGTCGTAAAAGTAGAGCCGGTACGGAGAGTGCAGAGTAGGGGGAGGAGAGAAGGCGACCTCACTCCCATCGATATCAAGCTCCCGTCCCAGCACAGCTATGGGTCGGGCGTTTCGCAAAAAAAGAAGCACGCTCATAACAAGATGCATCTTTTGCCCTTGTCGCCGTCTTTGCCGCGCCTTGCCCGCAGGGGATCTCGTTCGCGGCCACCCATGTCTCCTGCGCCGGCGCGCGAGCGGCTGCTGGTGCTGCCGGGCGGGCGCGCTGCATGTTGTCGTTGCCGACGCAAGATCCTGACGACGTCATAAAATGCCTTTTCGACATTGATGCAATTCTTTGCAGAGGCCTCGACAAACTCGCAACCGAGCTCGCGAGCCAGTGCATGGCCCTCTTGAGTAGACACCTCCCGCTCCGTGACTCTGTCGCTCTTGTTGCCGACAAGCATGATGGGCACAGGCATCTGCGGATTGGTGGCCGACAGGGGCGAGCCGGGGTATGACGGTGATGAGGCACACGATTCTTTGACCCTTTGGATCTGGTGGTGGAATCGTTTGATGCGAGTAAACGAAGAGCGCGAGGAGATGCTGTATACCAGGACAAAACCTTCGCCGTCACGGATCCATTGGTCTCGCAAGGCTGTGTACTCTTCTTGTCCGGCCGTGTCGAGTACCTCGAGCATGCAGGGTTGCCCGTCTATGACTACTTGTTTGCGATATGAATCTTCAATGGTCGGATCATACTGCGGCGGCACGAGGCGTCAGTCTCGCGCTCGTCAATGTTGCATTTAATTTCTCTCGAGGTTTGGAGGTGGAAGGGGGG
>AZGY01000026.1:94014-116104 GCA_001636675.1 Moelleriella libera RCEF 2490
GGGAGGCGGGGAGGCCAGCTGCGGCTCCTTCCGCCCTCTTGAGTTGGTTGTCCAAATCCAAGTAAGGAGACACGAGATTCGACGGGAGGACTCACCGTCTCGACGAAATGTTGTAAGCAGAGCTGAATGGTGAGGGCTGTCTTTCCAACACCACCGTCCCCCAGCACCACGAGCTTATACAGCACCATACGTCCCGCCATGGTGGGCGAGGATTTTTGGGGCTGGGCGTAGGCAGGCGGGTGAGGAGAAGGGGACTGTAGAGCGTTGGAAGCAACAAGGTCGTGGTCCGTAGTCGCCCCCCCTCCTATGGCGGACCGTGAACGAGAAGAGGGAAGAAAGGTGTGAACGGAGACTGGCTGTCGGCGGCGGGGAGTTCGATGCCGCAGCACGGAAAGAGGAGGGAGGAAGTCTGTTGTGTACTTTAAGTACCTTGGGCAGGTAGGCGGACAGGTAACGTGTGTGCGGAGGAGGAAGCGCGGCTCGATGCTCACGGGCAGGCACGCAAACAACCCCCAAAAAAAAAAAAAAAAAAAAAAAAAGAGTCGATAGCCTATGGTTGCTCGTTGGTTGCTCGTCAGCGTGCGTAGCCGTTGGAGAGGGCACACAAAGAAGAGCACAGCACAGGCAAGTTGTCGCTGGTCCTGGCGTCCTGGCTGGAGGGGGGTTCCTTGCTGATGGGACAGTCGAGCTGCGGAATCTCGAGTGCGTGGCCGTGGAGGGTCGAGGTGGGGACGTCGAGGATGGACGAGCGGGTCCCTCCTGTCCCTCCTCCTGTCCCTCCTCTGTGCGTGCGTGCGTGCGTGCGTGCGTGCCTGTCTCTCTCCCTCTCTCCCTGTGCCTCCCCTCTTCTCCCACTCTCTCACACCTGCTCGCCTTTTCTGTCCACAGTGCGTCGGCCGCCAGCGCGGTGCGGATACTCGCTGCCGACGAGGGGAGACAGGCCCAGCAGAAGGGCCATGCACGACTATGTACTCCACGAGCAGCGTGCCATCTCAGTGAATACGGGCTTGCATGGCATGGCTATTGGCAGGAGTGCGTATAGTCTCGTTCCGCGGGTGTCGTGTCGTGCGAGGGCCACTTGAGAACAAGAGACGGGCAGGCACCTCTTCTAAATCCGGACAAGATACTAACGACGACAAAGAAGAAGCAAGCCCTCGACATGTGTCTGCACCAATCACGCCAAGGCTGAAGATGCAGCCACCCATTCGACTCGACAATCGTCGTCGCATTGGGCCGATGTGCATGGCTGACTGGCTCGACTGCGCTGCTTCTGCCCCTTCTTTTTTTTTTTTTCTTTTGGCAGGCCGTCCATGAAGGGAAGGAAAAAAAAAAAAACCGGCCTACAGACAACGCTCGCTGGATGTCACCAACAGGGTGCTCACTGCACCTCGTTCGACCCATTCACGTCGAGGAATTGGCGCCGGGGCTGGAGGATGGGGGTGGAGAGAGCAGCAGCAGCAGCAGCAGCAGCAGCAGCAGCAGCAGGCAAGACTCGACTTGGCCCCAGCCCATGCCTGGTCCGTACGGTGGACCTCTTTGCTGGGCGCCGCCCACTCAACAATCGCTGAGAACATTGCACCGATGCAGGCCACGAGCGGGTTATTAGTTCCGAGGGACCAAGCGGGTCGTCCCTATCAATCATGGCCAGACCAGACCGCGCGGAGGGAATCAGCCATAGTAGCGCATGCATCTTGCGTCTGATTAGTGGGCTGCTCTCCCCGGAACGACAACAAAATAGAATTTTTTTTTTAGAATGCCAACCACCAAGCAAGAGGCCCTTGTCTTGCTGTCGTTTCTTCCGAGGGCACGTCGTGTAAGCGTGGTCGAGCGGTCGAGCGGGCAGCCATGATGACGCCTTTTTCTCCATACACGCATCGTGGTCTGCTCCTCATCTCAAAGTGATCTACTCGCGTACCCGACTGTCGAAATCGCCGCCGCCGCCGCCATCAGCGGGTGCAAGCGGAACGGTCTAGGCAAGACCGGTCATCGTCCACACGCCCCCCCGACGGGTTCGATTTGAGCTCTGCCCAGCTTCAGATGCCTGTCCAGCCGGCCAGCATCTGCCCTGTCCGATCCCTTTCATCAGAACGGGCCAATAGTCGATTGTTTGTTCGAACGATTAAGCGAGCAAAGGGTCCTGTTTTTCTTCTTTTTTTTTTATTCACCGGTCTCCTGATATTAGCCGGGTAGACCGTGTCAGACCCAACGAGCAAGAAGCATGCCTGCCTGCTTGGCTTGTCCACCGTGACCCCGAACGCCTCTGTGCATTGGCTGGCTGGGGCGGCCACCCAAGAGGCACCCGGGTTCGAGAGTATTGGGTGACGAGAGGTCAATCTCCCAGAGCGGTGATACTCCGTGACACGGCTGACGGCTGCATCTTCGCCTCCGGATGCATCCGGAACCGGGTGAATGCGCGTGGGCATGGCGGACGGCGGGCTGCATGACGTGCACAAGTACGTACACCTACCGCGCAGACTCTTCTCTATTTCCACTTCCCCGTCAAAAACAGCTCCTGGTACAAAGACGGTAGGACTTCGCAAAGGGGGCAAAAGCTTGGCTGCTGGGCTAAAGTCTATTTTCCCCTCCCCTCCCTCTTCGATCCCGCCGCGAAGAAAAGCGCAGAGCAAGCAAGTTGTATGGATGGTGTACTGTTAGCCAACTCGCATGACAAAGATCCGTTGGGCAGCGCTTGTCCAAGGAGCTTGTGAGCGGGGCCCTACTGGGGCCGAGCAGCGAGTGGATCTTGAAGCTTCCAGCTCGTTGGGCAGCTGTCACAATAATGATTTTTTTTAGTATTAGCAGATTGGCGCAAGAGTGGCGCCGCGGGGTCGAGAGGAGGGAGGGAAAGGGATGAGGGGAGAGGAGGAGGAGGAGGAGGAGGAGGAGGAGGAGGGAAAAAAAAAAGAATGGAAGCAAGGGAAGGCAAGGGAGCGGAAGGGAACCAAGTGGGTATAACTGGTACAGGCATTGACTCGGTACTGTAGTTGGCGAGAGCAGAGTCAGACATGTCCCAATTCGCACGTGTATGGATAAAACAAAGGATCAGTCTGGCATGGTATCTGTTGCAGGTCGATCCCATCAGACCCAACAGCATGTGTACGTGCCTGGGCGCCTAGCTCAAGCTGGAGGTGTTTTTTTCTTGTTCGGTACGGCAGGGCAGGCACGATCGATCTCAAAGGCGGCCAGAGCCAGGTCAGATCTCTGCCATTCGCTGGCTGGACGTCACGGGCGGCTCATCGTCCCAGACGTATGTGTGTGCAGAAAAGAGGATTGGGGAGGTTCGCGAGCGGCAGCACCTTCCAAAGGCGCGTGAATGCCTACTTCTTCGTCATGTACGTACTAGGTACGTAAGACGTATGCATCTACTCAGGAGACTTGACTATTCACGGACGGATCGAGCTGCCCAGCCCGTACGTACAGTATGTATGGAGTATGTGCGTGCGTGTCCAACGATCTCGGTTTCGTCAGCCAATTGCTTGCCCGGACTCTTATCGCCTTTGTCTGTCTCTCTTCTTTCAGACCACAACCAACACCGATCGACCCTCGTGCCTGGAGAACAGCCATCCAATCAGCGATGACTTTGTTGATTTTGCCACCAACGAATCCTCGACCCGAGCCCGTCCAACGAGATCAACAGCATTCTCGACAGCTTTGCTGTCCTGATCTGATGCCATTGGCCGAGCATGCTGGGGAAAAGGCGTGCGGGCGAGCGGCTCGAGGTGCATGCCCAAGGAATTGCAATGTGATGACTACTCCAACCCTCGTTACCCCACAGAAACTCGTATCATCCCGACGACTTCACCCATGTTCCGCCTCGTGCTGACCATCGCCGCCAATACACTCCACTAGCAGCACAACGCCTTTCAGCTGGTGCAGCCGAGGCACGAAGCCGTACATACATAATATTGGCCTGTGGCTGTTCTGAATTGTTGTGACTGACCGCTACGGGCGTCCGCTGGGAGGTAACTGAAATCTACACACAGCCAGCTTTGTCGGGCGAGCCGTCTGCCTCCTCCCCCCCCCCCCGTCTGCAAAGTTGTCGCAATGCCGTCACGGTGTTGCTGGGGACCATCGGCCCCTTGTCTCGATCTGTCGGTGTCTGCTCTCTACCCGGCCTTTCCCCTTTCCCGAGATGAATGAGCAGACCAACCAACCAACCAACCAACCAACCAGAGCATGCGTGCCTGTCGGTAGGCTGGTGACACCTCGCCTGCGCGGGCACGGGTGTCACACGATAGAGACGAGCAAGCCGAGTGCCAGAAAAGCGTGTATCCGATGCCCATGCTTGTTGACGAGCCACTTATTTCCCAGACGCCGCGGACGGAGGACGGCATGAGCCGCCGAGTCGAACAGCTCGTCGCTCGTCGCTCATTCGCGGCTCCTCCTCTTGTTGGTGCGCTTCCCAGATGCAATGTGCCTAAGCACGATGGCCTAGATTCAGCAGAGACGCAACCATTCCAAGGGGTTGGTGTTGCCGCCCTGCCAGGCTCGACAAGTCGATCCTGCACACGTCGACAAATTGCTGTCGAGTCCCGCTATTCCCGGCCGACCTGTCCAATTTTTGTTCCACCCGTACCGTCTCTGCCATTCAAGGTTGCTGATGGAGGGCGGCACAGGCGAGAGAACCGGATGGACAGACGAATCGGGCACTGCTGCTGCTGCCGCGGCCGCGGCTAGGCTTCTTTTCCCACTCTCCCTCTTCTCTCTCCGTCTCTATCGCTCCCTCTTTCCCCCTCTCTCCCTCTCTCTTGCTCTCCTCCATTCCTTTTCTGTCACCGGCCGTGGACTTGGCTGCTTCAAGTAATGCTTGCGCTACAGGAACTGGTATGCGAGCGGAAGCTACCTCTGGTGATAACGCTCATTCACCAATGCTATTTTGTGATTTGTGTTTTTGTGCATACAACATGCAACGGCAGACTGAACGCCTGGAGCCGCTCAATGCGACATGGCTCCTGTCCTGATCATGTCACCACGACCGGCGACAGCACATCCGTTGACGATGGTGACGGCTTCAACGCACGGCTCTGCGTTCGTCGCAGCCAAGCCCAGTGATGTCAAGTGTCGTCCCGGGACATGTTTTTGGCGATGGACCAAGGTCGCTTGTAAAGCTGAGGTCCGTGGCCACGCGCTGAGCGAACCGACGACTGGCAGCAACGATGCTTGTAGACTTGAATTCTTTTTTTTTTTCTTCCCCCTCCCCTTACATGATATGCTCCATGATGCGGCTCAGGTTTTTCTTTTTCTTTCTTGTTTCTTTCTGTTTCTTTCTTTTCTCACCCCTCCGTTGCTCTTCTCATGTCTCGTCGCATCGGAGGCATATGATTTGTTGCTTCGGAAGCACCCATCCATCATCACTCCACCACATGCAGAAGCCGCTCAGCCATGCCGTCAAAGCCGCCCTCGCGCTCGTCGATCCACAGATCCACCCACTGCACGGCTCCGCGAAACTCTTCTCCATTCTTGTCCCATTCCTCCTCATCGGGTCTTTCCACATATATGGTCCTCAAGCCGCAGTCCCTCGCCGCCCTGAGATCCTTGAGATGGCACGCCACCATGGCGACCTGGCCCGGCGCCAGACGGAGCTGCCCTGCCGCGCCGAGATACGTCTCCGGGCGCGGCTTGTAAGCGCGGAACGTCTCGGCGCAGAACAGCTCGTCGAACTCGAGCCCCGCGAAATCGACCACGTCTCGGATCAGGTCTGTGTTGGCATTCGACAGCGTGGCGAGTCTCAGTCTGCCGCTGGCCTTGAGCCTGCTCAACGCCGGGGCCGCGTCGGGCCACGGGCTCAGGCGATGCCAGACGAGACTGAGGGACTGGATCTCCGAGTCTGTGTACAGTCCGGCGAGGCCCCATGCGGCGAGCAGCTCCGTCAGGCTGTCGCGGTGGTGCTCGTCGACGCTCTTCCACTCGTCCCTGTGCGGGTCAAACGTCTTGACGAAGTGTAGGTACGCGTTGCGCCATTCTTGCGCGAACCGCGCCCAGTCCCCCTCCTGGAGGCTCTGCAGACGCTCTGGCAGCGGCGAACCGCTCGATGCTTTGCGGTGCGCACGCAGGATGAGCTCCTCGGTGACGGAAGCGCGCCAGTCGACGGCCGTGCCGAATATGTCAAAGGTGAGCGCTCTGACGCCGGCCAGTGGTGATACGGTGCCAGGAGACATGGGAGAAGCTGTTGAGCCGGTGCAGCGTCTATCTGAATTGTATCATGTCCGTACCAGAAATTTTGGAAGAAGTATAATCGACTTGAAGCTGAAAAATTCTTAAAATCAATTGCCCGTGAGATGTTGCGATAAAGGTGTACACAGCCAATGCCTCTCGAGCTGTGTGTGTAAAGGACGGAGCAGCACGCACCTGTCCGTGGCGCGGTCAGGAACCGAGCTGGCTAATAAAGCTTATGGCCGGCCAGCTTTGCGGTAAAAGGCACGCTTACTTGTGGTGCGCGCGCCGGTCAATTGCGATTCAGACACGTGCAACCGGAACCGGTAAGTACGGCTCGCACTCTGCGCCAGAAGACCTAGTTACTTCGACCTCGGCCAGGCACAAGCTCTAATACATACTTTAAACACTGAACTCGTCACGCAGCAGATGCCGGCGGCACCGGAACACGGTGCAAGTTTCTGTGCGCCCAATGCAGAACCCATCAGTTTATGGGCGAATCAGGTGGCTGGCTTCTTTGGTCAAAGGCTAGTTAGTCACGTGCGCCAATGACCATGCGCCCGTGTACATGTTGCTCAACACGACGAGTGCAGGAAATCTGCTTCACGATGCCCTTTACATTTACAAATGACCGCCACTCACGGCCGCCGTGCCGCCTCTTTAGTCCAAAAGACGCTCGACATCCAAAGTGGAATGAGGTTTCACATTCATCGTAAAATGGAGCTGGCATTCGTGAAATTGATACTGACCACGACCGTCTAGTCTAGCCAGGGCATCCATCGTTGAGGGAAGTGACATTTCCGAATCAAAATGAAAAAAAAAAGCATGCAAATGCCGCATGGGCCTCTTCTACTGTAAATGAAGAAGGGGAAGTGGCTCGCACAGCTAAAGGCAGTCGAACTGCCCCTTCGTGCGCACGCGCCAGGGAGGCTGTCCTCCCACACCCGATGAAGAAGATTCCAGCATCTATGAAAACGAGCATTGCACGTCCACAACGACGCGGGCTGGCCTCACTCACTCCGCTCGAAGTCACCGTTCAGCATCGCTCACAGCATCGCAGGTCTAGCTTCGAGCGGCTCGAAGTCGGTGATGCTGACGATGCTGATCATGCTGACGTTTTTGATGATGGTGTCATGTTGGTGATACTTGCCCTGTTGGCGGCTGGTTCACTGGGCCAAAGGGGGGAGAGAGGGCAGAGGGCACATGATGATGATGATGATGATGTGATGCGGCATAGCCCGGCCGCCTTGCGTACATGCGCCGTACATTTGCCAGATCCGCGCCGAGGCGGGCCGTCTCCAAGTAAAAGCTATGCACACGAGGTTGTAGGGAGCTATGGGCTGGCTGGCACGATCCAGTCATCTACTTCCGAGGAGGTCCCCCATGGAAGTCGTTGCATACGCCGTGCACCCGATGCTCATCTCCCGCTGGCTTGAATGCACAGCAATACATGCATACGCTGCTGCTGCTGCTCCCTCTTCTGGTGGGCGCAGAGACTCCCTGTTTTGTTTCTGCCCAACAGACACGGTATACAGGTGCATGTGCATGTGACAACAGGCAAAAATGCTGGGGATTGACGAGCCAGTGGACTTTCACCCTATTGTTGTCAGCGACGAGCAATGCCTCGATCGCTTTTCCCCCGGTCGGTGTACGCATCACCAATTCATGTGCTGCAGTCTCCTTTCGGGCAGGTCACAAGTTCTTATTAGCTCGGCATGCTGCTGCTGCTTGTTCCTCTCTGCACACATCTCTATCGATTCCACATGTATCTGCAAATAACACAAGGCAAGATCTCGTTGGAGTTGCTCACATCTTCACATCTTGCTTTTGCAATACGATCACGTGGCTGAGAACCAGGCACGTTTTGCTTTCCTTTGCCCTTTTTCTTGGAAAGGTCCGTTGTGGGCGGGTTGGACGTACTGACTGCTTGACGTTCTTGCCGGACGGTGGAGGTGTCTAGAAAGCAAGGTCCAGACGTATACTTTCTCCTCATTCCTCTGCTACTACTACTGCGATTACCAATACTACTGCCATGGCTGGTCCTGTAAGCGTGGCAATTCGCCCTCGATCTGAATGCCTGGCCACTTTAGCAAGCTGTCAACGATTCCAAAGAGGCGCCTCATGTGCGCAGCTAATCATCGGTCACATGCATTGATGTCATTCCTGCACCTGTCGTGTCTCGCATCTCGCTGGATTTCCGGGAGAGGGGGGAGGAAAGGCGCCGAGACACAAGAGTGCTCGAGGAGAAGACGGCCACGCGATGAGGGAGTACAGGGGACAGAGGTGCCCGGATTTTCAGAGCAGCTGGGACGAGCAGCTAGACCCGTCTCGTCCAGAAGTTGTGTTTTGTTGCCGTTGAGGCGTGCGAGGCTTTAGCTTCGAGCCAGGGTAAAGAAAGAACAGACAACAAGCTCGTTGGTCTTGCTCTTGGGCCCTGGTAACGCCCCTGGTATCGTAGCTGCAAAGGGTTTGGGTGGTCAGCACCCGACCAACCTCTTATGCGCACTCACGCAGGGGGTCACCAGTTGAGTCTAGGAGCTTGATCAATCCTGTGCTCGAGACGCCTCCTGAAAGTTGTGATGTGTTGTGCGTCGTGGAGCAAGGGAGCCATAGGTTGAGTCGGCTGCCCAGCTCTAGAATCTATGGACAGAGACACACTTCGCTCAACGGTCTCCCAGGCGCTTTGCCCTCCAGCACCGGTATCACGCTTGCGCTGGCAAAATAAACAAGACTGAGACGAGGCCTGGTAAGGGTGTACAAGCTTGGTCTGGACTTTGGTGCCAATGCCGCCCCAGCAAGCCTATTGCCACGTGAAAAACCAACAGCCTGCTCGGACGATTGGCCACATCGCCATGCCCAAGAACCAGCAGGGCGAAAGCGCCGAAAGAGCGGCAGAAGCATCGCGCAACGAGGCTTCACATGATACAATCTTGAGCATGGTCGGCTGGCCGATGCGTGGCTCTGGCTCCTGTCATCACGAGCCTGACTCATATCTGTGATACGACATACCCAGACTACCTGTTTTAATTGCGGGATTTAACTCGAGATCATCTGCTGATCTCGTTGAAATGTCGCTGTCCTGGTCAAATTCCGGGGCGCATCTCCCACAGCCCTTGTCCGTCGTCAATGGTTCGGTTAGAATCGAATACACTATTGTCCCTGACCCTCCTGTGGTGATTCTTCAGCCGTCGTGTGCTGCTGGGACTTGCTTCACTAGTCAGCCCGCGGCTTGAGGTAGTGTGATGGAAGTGAGTCTGCCCCAAAAGCCCGGGGCGACCCTTGCTTCATCTCAGATATCGGACAAAAGTGTCGTTGCTCACAGGATGGTCCGGTCCGCGAAGCGATGATTGTTGTACTAATCAAGTGGAAACACCTGAACATCAGGCCGCACTACACCGAAACCACGTACAGACCCGAAAAGGAAAGAGATTTGAAGCCAGTGAATCGCTCATCCTGAGAAACTGCAACGGGACAGACAAATCCTGGTTAGTTTCTGCGCTGCGGAAAGTGTCGGACCACTTGCTTTGCAGATCCTCTCCGGACGCGCCAATCATCTCTACCAACACACTCAGCCGAGCAAATAGCTCAACAATCGTTGAGAACATGACGCCTGGATTAATGTATCGCGCCATGACACATAGTGTTGGAGTCCACCTACCATCAACCTCCACTGGATATCCCACACGGAACGTAATGTGAGCGTGGATGTGGGCGACACGCATTCAATTTGAAACAGCGACGCGCTTGCGCTAGACCTTGACCATGCCAGGAAATACGAGCAGCTGGTGAGGCTGATAAGGAAAAAAAACACTTCATGTTCCCCAGACTTTTGACGATCATGGCGATCTTATCTTCAGCCGGGATCGCTTCAGGCTTCAACGCGGGAAAACATGTGATGGCGGGCAGCAGTGCAAGGTGTCAGCCAACGGACTCCGCAGCCAGTGTTTCTCAAAGCAGACAGGCCTTCTGAAATGTCCTGCGGCCAGAATCGAGATCGGTCTGCTGGGACGAATACGCCGTGCTCGGCTCGATATGATCAATTCTGGCAGAAACAACGCGTGTGTTAGGCCGCGACGGTTCGACCCAACGTCGTACAGAGTCCCAGTGAGACACGATAAAACTTTGGCCGCCTACACACTCACCGTGGCAAAGAGCGGATCGATGCCTGCCTTGGGCGACATGTGCTACATCGCAAGACAGCTCAGTTGCGATTGACCCAAGGTTTGCAATTGCCTCCCACTAGGCGTCCGTGTTGCATAATATTGCGCGATATGATTCGCGTTTCTGGATTGCGACGCGGAAGGCGGGACAATCGCCCAGCCTGCATCGGAAACGGTTCCTGAAGCAGAATCCATACAGACGCGGTTATTTACCGGGGCCAGATGCACTTCTGGCATTCAACACCGTAGTACCTGTATGTACGCAAGAGCTCTGCGCATGACCAAAACCTTGTCCTATAATAGGCTTGGAAAGCGAAAGGTGTGACGACACATTTAGGCATTTGTTTGAATATAATGGTATGCCACCATGGCAAGGAAGCCGCATGATCCATCACGGTCGAGTCGTAGCGGAAGTCGTTCAAACGTCAAGCGAAAAATTGACAGAGATATTGCAACCTCGCCCAGCTCGCTGGGTTTCAGCGCCAAGAACTGCATAGACCCATGAACCCTTTCGACCTCAAGAATGAGGAGGTAGCTCTCCAAGAAATGCTAGCCTGACTTCACTTTGTAGTGCCTGGTTGTATGGAGCTGCCTGGAACAAAAAGATCCGAAAGAAGAAACCCCGATGGCCAGCCAGACAATCGAGGCGAAAAATCGGTGTCAAGCATTCCGGGGGACAATAGCGCTACTTCTCCTTTACTGTAGAACCTCGTGTAGGGCGGTGTGGCGCGACGGCTCGAAGACGGGCCGAAAATGACACCCGCGGGACAGACATTTCCAGTTCTTGGTGCTGAAACATTCCAGTCTCGGGAAGGCAGTTGCCAACGTTCGGGCTTCTCTGATCACGGCACCCTAGTCGGAGCTGGAAAATCTCCTCGAGCTCCACATACATTCCCAGGTAGTTAGCGAGTTTTGTGACCCAAACATTCAGGGATTCTGCCCTTGTGTTCGCCATGGGAAGCTTAGCACCGCGTTGTGCTCGCGATTTACAACGTGCTGTTTGCACGCAACGTCGTCGAATAAAAAGATGCAGGACAACCGTGCTCGGGTGCCGCCGAGTGGGCTAAAAGTCAGGGACGGGATGTCGATATGTACACATAATGTACATATGCAAGCGTTGGCTTTCTCTGGTCGGAAATACCCCCTTTGGCTGATATTGAGCGACCTGATCCACATTGGCAATTTAATTAATTTTTGTCATGAGTAGATTGCCCCTGAACCAGGGTTGATTCACTCGTCTGTATGAACAAATGAACAGCTTCTCGAGGCGTCCATGTTGAGGAGACAACATTGCCGGCTCCTAAGTAGGCGACTTGGCGACTGCAGGCACGAATTCGTTGCAGGCGGCCAAACCCCTCCTGCAATGCAACTGCTGACACTTTTACTCTGACGCGCCTCGGGCACACGTGGCGGATGATCGCCATTGAGAATATCCTTGATGATATTGATGACGAAGCCCCAGGCATAAATAGTTCGTTAAGCCGAGGTTGACGAGCTCTTGTACTGTAGCTGTTGAGGTGGTGAGATCCTGGGCCTATGGCGATCTTGAACGCGGCCCATGTAATTTCCGTCCTCGGCTGAAACTGACGTAGAAATGAAGGTAGGAAGATCATCGGCCAACATCCCAGCCATCGACCAGAGGCAAAGTCGGAGATTCCTGGGACAACAGCATCAAGTTTTGTGTAGGGAGCATGCATCCGTGAACGTATACGAGGTCGGCACGAGTCGTCGTTATCTGTGCCGCCTCATCAGGGTTACCATGGTCATCCGCGTACTGCCTGAGGAAGATCCGAGGGAATATGATTTCCGTCGTTGGCTCAAGAAATCCATGCTCTTTGGCAAAGAGCATTCAGAGCGAAGTGTAGGTTCTTGGCGCACCGGCTGCACTGTAAAGCAAAGGAAAACCAAAGCCAAGATGCCAACGATCGCCCATGCACTCCGTTTGCAAGCGCCGTTGCCGAGCAAGGGTGAGGTATGTAGGAGGGGGAGGGAGGGGAGCAGAGAACCAAACTCAACCATAGTCAGGGTCACGTAACCTGCGCTCGACCGTGCAGCATTACCACGTCGTCGGCCAACGGGCGTCAGAAATGACTGAACTGCCTACTGCGGCCCAGCGTTGGACATTATGATTACCTGCCGGAGAAGGTCGTTGCGCTTCGAGCATTGCCATTGGCAGGATCTGGTTCTCAGTCCGCCCATCTTTTTCATTTGCCGTCTGAAGCTAGGCTGCGCAGCCTGGCGCTGGCGCGAGCTTAGTCGTACCTTCCCACTTTGCCACTTTTTCTCATCGACATCGGCCAAAGAAATTACCAAACATCCGGGGCGATCCATCAAGGAATCCACAGACAAGGAAGGAGCCATCCACCCCGGTCTCTCCGCAGCCGCCACTAAAGGACACCATCCCGTATTTTCCAAGTTCTTCGGTCGCGCGTAATTTGCAGGGACCGACGAACACGGCTGTTTCATGATGTGATGTGCCAAAGCGTCACGATCATGTCAGGGCCTCCCCTTCTATGTTTGGGATTGCGACTTTCCCTCTCAAAACACTCTTTTTCACCTGGCGTTCCATCCGACGAATAGGCAGCCCGTTGACAGCAGCGATAGACATCAATGACTCGCAACTTCCCGTCTATGATGTATGTGAGCCTCAAAATTGCCGCAAAGCCCTTTGCAGACTTTGCCACCGAATGATTGGACACCGCGAGGGGAGCTTCTGACGCTGACGCCGGTCGGGATCCTTGGGCTTTCCGTGCGGCTGTCATCCGACAGGTCAATCTCGTGGAACTCATCACTCTCGGTCATGGCCAGCGTGAATGGTGCGGATCGACGGGGGCCACCCCTGCCGCCAGCCAAGATGGACATGAGCCGAGTCCACTCGAAACCGTCCAAATCGTCTGTCGACCCTGGCCTGGCAGCCTGGGCGTGGGCGGCGCCAGCCCGTGCGGCAGTGTATGCAGCGTGCGTTTTGCATGATCAACCAACCCAACCCAGGCCCGACAGGCATTCTTTCTTGGCTCCCTTTTCCCTGCTCACAGTAGCGGCTTTGCCGGGGTGATTTTCTTTTGATGAGATGTTTGCGAGCACATGGAGCAACCAGGGCCGCTGCCGAAAGCACAAGCTGGAGGGACCTTCAACATGGATTGACGCAACTAAATTACCCCTTTCTTATCGGGTCGGAGCTTGCGCTGCAGCTCGACGTTTCTGCGTGTCTAGGAGTGTGAGTGTTCCGTTTAGTGCCGACCAACGATATAATTTCGTGAAGCTAGTATCTGGTCGCGAGACTAAGCAGGCCAGAGAAGAAACCATTCTTTTCGTTTACACCAAGTGTGGATACTTAACATGCTGGGTACCTCGACACTTGTGCATGACCCTGGGAGACCTCGAAGCCTTCTCGCTATCTGGTTCTTGGCCGGTTCTTGACCAAATATCGCTCTCTTTTCGGCGTCTCCGTGAAATCCACTGCCGTCTTGGTCAATTCTTCCTACGTCTGCTGCTCGTCCCCCGCTGGCTGGTGGAACTTGTAGTATCGGTTGCCCCCTATGCGGCTCACGTTGTAGACGCAACAATCAGGAAGCAAAAGCAATTCTCAAACAGGACCCCGAACCTGCTTCTGGTTGAGAGACGAAGAACCCTCCTGCTTCGGCACCTCTTCTCCAGTGTGCGTCATTTTAGTGTAAGTCAGTGAGCAGCTTGTGCGACCCTTACTGGACGGGACCCTTTTCAGACATTCTCGAAGCCAAAGCAATTATATCCTGCTGACCACCATCACTCAGTCTCTTCAGCTTCAATCGCATCTGAAATCGACCTAAAGATCAGGCGGTGAATCACCTACTTATAATCGGATACGTCACCTGAGCCCACGGCAGCAACATCTGCTGCCTCCTCCGTCGAGACCGAAAAGCCACTCGCGCCTTTTCGCTAGTCTTGCTTTGGGCGCAATGTCTGCTGGCAGAACCTTGCTTGCATGACCAGTCTTCACGAACAGCGCGAGCATTGACTTTTCGATCAAGGCACTTGCTGCAATACATTGTGCATTGGTCCTCCTGCGGGGTGCAGTTGGTGTCGCAGTACTGTGAGTTTCCTCCTTTTTTTTTGTTGTGCCATTATGTGCAGAGCGGAGGGATAGCCAGCTCGAGAAATACAGGGGCCATTAGGCAATGCGAAGATCTGTTAGTCACATATCGACAGGCTCAACCGCCCTCCCCAGAAGCTCGCTGCGGCTCTACTTGCCCATCACTTGGCTCATATTTAAACCATAAGGCTGTTATCAGTAACAGACGTGATCTTTGGTGTTCATCGCCGGCCGTTTAGGGCTGCTATCGAATTGGCTAGTTGAAAGAGGCGCAACCTTGCTTTGCTTTTTGATATAATTATTTTGCGCGACGCTAATATGCGCGCTTGTGTCCATAGGCAGCCACACACCCATCATTAAAGCGTCGTTGTTGAACGAATGAGCAGTGTGTTCACCTCTCGCCAACTGCAAGGAGTGGCCGATCTCTGAGTTGGGGTGCTGGCAGAATCCACATTGTCTCGCCCCGAAACGTATGACGGGCTTCGTCCGACTGATGGCCGACCTCGGACATAAGAAAATCGAGGCGATTGCGTTCAAATGAGTGCACTTTCTTCCTATGAAATTTCTTAATGCCAGAATGACGCAGCTGGAGACCGGCAGTGGACGCATCGTTGTCTCAGGGGACGCTTCGCCCAAAAGATCGCACCAACATTCCGATAGTCGATCGCTCGCAACGTCGAAGTGGTCTAGAGGATCAGAAACTCCACCGACCAGGGGCTCGTCACCGTCCATCATGTCAATTGACCATATCGACGAGAGATCATCTGGTGACATAACGAGGGATGAAACGATCAGCATCCTTGATCCAAGAAGGTTCACGCCGACTTTGCACGCCAATTTGGTATCGGAAATCCTTGCATTGAGAAGGGACCAGGAGGAGAAGACGAGGCAAATCGACAGTTTGGAGAATGCACTTCATTCTGCGAAAGAGGATCACGAACGATTGCAAGAAACTCTGTCAAATACCTCCAAGGAGAGTCGCTCCTTGCGGAGGCAGCTCTCTCTTCTAGAGGGTGGGACATCTTCTGCACTAGGAGAGCTGGCACGAGAGCGAGACGAGGCCGTGGATTGCTCCAATGAGACGAAGAGGAAATTAGAGATTGCACAAAAAAAAAATCGCGAGCAGGATCATGATTCGAAAAGAGCCCATGGTCTCTGGGCCCTCGAGAGGGACGGCTGGGACGACGAGCGACGCAAGTTTGAGCGAAAGCTACATGTCGCTGAGAGTCATCTAAAAGTCGTGCTCAATGAATTGGCAGTGTACCAAGCGAAACGGACCAGTAGCAATCAGTATGATTGGGCGCATCGTGACGAGGTCGAGGACGCCAAGAGCGGCCAGGAAAGTGATGATGGCAGTGTCAGAGCCATGAGCTTGACCGACAGCATTGATGCTGAACTAATCCTTGGCAATATGTTGCCGGTGGGCAATTCGCTGGCGGAGGAATTAACTTGCGACGATCACACCGACTCGGATGTCCGTGAGAGCATTCTCTCCCAGCCGAAGAGCCCCAAACACAACCGGACTTGCAGCCGCGAAAGCGCTGTCAGTCCACGACACCACAGAGAATATAGCATTGAAGGGTTCAGATCTCTTGATGATGCGGCACGTGGCAGTATCACCTCTGACGCCGCTGCTGTGCCGCAAGAGCTGGAATGTGAGGATGCGAAGGTGGATGAGGTCAAGGCGATGAACACAAATTACGTCGATTCTGGCGTACAATTTTCACCGCCATCCTCGCCACAGACAGCCCGCTCTAGTCGCGGGTTCTCTGCCACAGTCTCACATCGCATGAGCACACCAGAGATGGAAAGCCCCATGCGTGCAGACGCGGAAATCGAAGCCAACCAACGCAGGAAGCGAGTACAAATCAGCCGACCGTTATTCATCGAACCGCCTAAGCCTGACCATAGAATGGTATCAGCATCTTCACAAACGGCTGAGCTGCCACTGAGTCCGCCAAAGACACCGCAATCACTTCCGTCACCCAACGTTGAGAGGAACGTTGAGAGAACAGAAACGATCCCTGTACGGATGGTTACGACGTGGACGCAAACGGAAGAAGCGAAGCGTGATTCGCCCGTGCTGCAGTCCGAAGCATCATCCAGAGCATTTCAATCAGGATCAAGGCTCGGTCCACTGCCTCTAGAGATACCAATTATTAGTGTCCAGCCTCCTACAAGCCGACCAAGCACTCCACAGGCAGGGCGCCTACCGCAGCACTTCAAGGATTTTGGATGTCAAGTGAACATTGCATCTTCTGTCCAGATGAGCGATGCCTGCGTCCAGACAGAAGGCATTCAGGTCGACAAACGGCTGGCTACTCTGCCGCCACATCTGCAGCCCTCGGCTATTTCATCCAGGCCAACCTCGCCATACTCATCAGAGATGGTTCAAGAACGACATGAGAGCCCTATTCCGGATCACATTCCTCCACGAAATCCGAAAAGGCTGGCGAATGGCCCAGATAATGTGGAACTTGCTTCCTCTCCTCTCTCTCCGCGAAATGATGGCGACAACTTTCCGCTTTCAGACAAAACGGGCGCGAGGCGAGTGAATCGCCGCGTGAGCAGTATTTTTGGTGGGTACGACACTGCGAGCTCCGACGACGGCATCGAATTTGGGGATGGTGACATCAGCGACGTCGAATACAGAACTGCCTTGTCCGCTCCTCGACCGCAGTCGAGACCCGTCCGCGTCACAATAAGAGGATCATTTGGAACTGCGTCCCCGGAACAAGCCAAGGAGAGAGCCGCAGTGAGAAGCGCAGGCAAATCACAGCGCAATGAGATGTGCAATGCCCTGAGCTTCGACGACAAAGAAAACCAGATTAGAGAACACGGGAAAAGACCAAACAGGACATATCGAAAAGCTCCGGTCCACTCTTCGTCGTTGACTGCTCTGAGTCGTCCAAGTGCGATACGCAAAGCTGCTATCATCCAGAGCGGCATCGCATCTGAGCAAAGCCGGCCCCGAAGCCCAAGTTCACCAGATGGCCAAAACCCACCATTCCCAATTCCCAATCGAGAAAGCTCCCGAAGATCCCAGGTTGGTCTTGGCTCTGCCAGCGATGGCTGGCAGAGCCCGGTCGAGGTCGGGACTTGGCATAGACGGGGGAGCAGTCGTTCATCACAACACTCCCATGGTGTCAGGAAAGTTCGCTCAGCTGCTGCGTTGCCTCGAGCGACACGATATCGAAGATATGGTAGTCGCTCGCCCCCACCACCCTTGTCTACCTCCACAGAAGCACCCGAAAGTCCCAGGCTCCCCCCTCTGCCCCAAAATGACATCACGACGCCGCGTCCTGCACGAGATCGGGCGCCTTCTACTTACCGAAGGCATCAACATGAACTGTCGGCCAACACTGACAACACGCTTCATACGAGCAACACAGTCCCAACGACTGAAACCACGGCATCGCACTCGGCTGGCGTCGTCGACGCGATTGCGCAGACGATGGTTGGCGAATGGATGTTGAAGTACGTTCGTCGGGGGAAGTCGTTCAGCATCCCTGAGAGCCATGGAAAAGACGACAGCAGTAATGACCGCCACAAGCGCTGGGTATGGCTGGCACCATACGAGAGGTCTATACTCTGGAGCAGCAAACAACCAGTGTCGGGAAGCGCCTTTTTAGGCAAGACGGGCCGCAAACGTAAGTCAGAGATGGAGGTTGCCATTGGAGAGCTCACGGATGCTGACGCGTTTGAAAGTCACAATTCAATCCGTATTGGACGTGAAGGACGACAATCCAGCGCCGAAAATGTTGTCGTCGGTTTTCAACCGGTCGATCTTGATCTTGACGCCCCAGAGAGCACTCAAATTCACGGCCACCTCGGCCGAGCGCCACTATCTGTGGCTCACAGCCTTGTCATTTCTAGCTCACTCCTCACAAACCATTCCTGAGATAATGTCGGCGCCGCATCCAAGCATCAAGTCCCAGCCGGCCCCCAAATTCGAGCCGACGCAGCCAAGGCTCAAACGCGGTCGCATTCGGGATTCCATTCGCATTGCGAAGGGCAAAGCGTACAGGTCCAAGAGTGGCTTTCCGAGTACGAGGACCGCATCGCAGGTCCCGCCGTCGCGCACGGGAGATGTTCAAAGGCCCCGGATGGTCGGTTCGTCACCTAGTCCATCAGCAGGACATGGCCGAGAGGCGGCAGAGGCACCATCCATTCCACGTTTCTCGGACCGTATTGGCTATTCGGTTGCAACCCACGGGCGCAAGAGAAGCTACACGGGAGGACACATAGCTCCGCCACTGTCTTTTCGAGGATTCTACAGTCCCGGTGGAAGTGGAAACGGATCTCGTATTTCGGGCCTGAGCATCGCCAATGGAAGTGACGACACGATCATGTCTGGGTTCTACCATACGTTTAGCCCAAGAAACGCGGCAGGCAATACGAGCCTGCCGCAATCGCAGTGCACCTCTGAGGATTCCTCGCGGCCGAGCAACTTCTTCGATGCCATAGGCACCGTGAGGATGGAGGCCTTTGTCAGCCCTTTGACGTACTGGCATTACGATGAAGACCACGAGGGCCACGGCGAAGAAATCAGAAAGAATGCGCGGAGACGGAGCAAGGAGATCAGAAGACTGCACAGCCGCAGTCGACATCGAGACGGCTTCGGATGCAAAACGGGACGGATCGGAGGCGATAATCCGCTAGGGGGGAAGTATCATGCCAATGAAGACTTCTTCGTGCATGATGATGATGCTTTCAGAGGATTCTGAGCGGAGGTTGTCAACGGGCCGGCTGGCGAGGCGAGGAGGAGCTGCAGTGCATACATTAGCGCTTTTCATCATTGGCCTCACAGAGGATCTCTGTGAACTTGATTCTCGTGTCTGCAGGCTTTAGGACGACGCGTGAGGCGACAGTAGCGGCCTGGAAATCTTCCGAAAGGGGACAATGACTTTTTTTTTTTTTTCTAATCATTATGGATTCGCTGCCTTGCAAGATGATCTTTCTGGCAGGTGGTAAGGATTGTTTCTCTCCGACTGTCGCGCCCTTTGCGAATACAGATCGCCAGGAACGATGAACCAGACGATGTTTCGCTGCGATGACACGTGCGTGTGCTTGTTGTGACCTGTGAAAAAATACGAGTCGCTGAAGAGAGGGCGCGTGGCACAAGTGGATGGCTACGTGTGCTGCGATGGTGTAGAACGCAGACGTGGAATTTAAGCATCGTTACTAACTGACGTTGAGACTGACGGCCCAAGCTCCAACGTGGACCCTGAAACTGACGTCAAGTTTGCCGCCCCGCCGGCCGGCCCCTCCCCTCCCCTCCAAGGGCTGTCTGTTCGTCCGGCTGGCAAGGAGAGGAGGCTGAGTAGCCTCCATTTATTTTTTCTCCCTCGCCGCATAGCACCGGTATTCTTTGTGAATCAGTGGGCGTCCTGGAGGGAAGACGAAATCTGCCCTTGCTGTTACTCTCCTTTCCCCTTCGCACCCTCCCCCCTCTTTCGCTCCCCTTCCCCCTCCCCCTTTCGCTCCTGCCCCTCTCTAAAAAAAAAAAAAAAAAAAAAAAAAAAAAAGACAGAGGAAGATTAACAAGAGCAAACGGCGGAACGCGGGAAGACGCAGTGCTGGGGGAGGAGGCAGTGGGACCTTTTCTTCTCCTTTGCGGGCTCCGCGCAATGGACGTCCAGACCGAGTCCCTCGACCACATGCAGGCGCGGCATCGACGGGAGCTGAAGGAGTTGCAGGGCCGAATCACCAACAAGAAGAAGAATGCGACCAAGAAGACGCGCAAAGCCGTCAATGACGACTGCGCCGAGATGGAGCGGCAGCTGCGCGAGAAGCAGGCCCTCGAGGCTGTTTCCCACGAGGAGAGGGGAGGAGGAGGAAGTGGTGGCGGTAGTGGCGATGAGGCAGCAGCTGACGAGCTCAATGACAACAACAACAACCACAAAGACGACGACGACGACGACGATAAGACGCCGCCAGCGCCAGGGACCACCACCCTCCTGCAGCGGGTAGAAGAAAAGCCAGAGCAGAAGCTGGAGAAGGTCGTGGAGAAGCTGCACATTGGCGACAACAGCCGCGGCAGCAGTACTGCACTGCCACTACCAGCAACACAGCAGCAGCAGCAGCAGCAGCAACAAGAGGCCCCGGAACCCGTCAAGAAGCGAAACCGCCAGAAAGAGCGCCTGGCCCGTCGGGCGGCTGAGCAAGAAGCCGCCGCGCAAAAGGCCGAGGACGAAGCGGCCGGCATGACGGACCACCGCGCCCGCGAGAGCGAGTACATGCACAAGATGTTTGCGGCGCACGGCCTCGTCGAGAAGGAGGTCGATCCGGACGGACACTGTCTGTTTTCGGCGGTGGCGGACCAGCTCGCGCAGGCGGGCGTGCCTCTGCTGCCGCTCGACCCTGCGACGACATCATCACCAGCGGGCACAGCGAACGGCACAAAGGACGGCGAGGCGCCGTACAGGACCGTGCGGAGGGCAGCGGCGGAGTACATGGCGGCGCACGCGGACGACTTCGCGCCCTTTCTCGACCAGGAGGAGGAGGGGGGGCAGCAGGATGCGGGGGCGTACTTTGCGCGGATGCGCGACACGGCCGCGTGGGGGGGCCAGCTGGAGCTGATGGCGCTGGCGAGGCGGTACGGCGTCGAGATCCGTGTCGTGCAGGACGGGCGGACGGAGCGCATCGGCGAGGACGAGGGCCAGCGCTCGGGCAGGACGCTCTGGCTGGCGTACTACCGGCACGGGTACGGGCTGGGCGAGCACTACAATTCGCTGCGGAGGAAGACGTGACGAACGCGCGGCGGTTTCTCCTCTCGCGCAACGGAGGATGTATACATTTCTACCTCGGATGATTGGGCAGCCAGCCAGCGTTATACAGCGTGCCCAGCAGACATACATGTACATGATATCACGTATATCGATTGCTTCGACGTGTACGCACAGCCAGCTTCGAGCGCAGCGAGGCCAGCCCGCCGCAGGCGACCCCCGGTAGGGCCGCCGGAGGCACACCACGGGCCATGGCCCCAGCATCGTCTTTGCCTCCGGCGGCGCTGCCGCGGGCCGGCCTCGCTGCGCTCGAAGTGTCACCAGCCGGCCTTGATTCTTGATACGTATATTTAACGGGTACACAGGGCCGCTTCGAGCTTGCGAGGCCAGCCCGCCGCAGGCGACCCCCGGTAGGGCCGCCGGAGGCATATCACGGGCCCCAGCATCGTCTTTGCCTCCGGCGGCGCTGCCGCGGGCTGGGCCTCGCTGCCGCTCGAAGCGTCACCAGGGCCTTGATCTTTGACCATACGTATGTGTGCGCGTGTGTATCTGGTATACATGACGCTTCCTGTCGCGCCTGTGCTTTTCCCCTCACCGTGTCATCCGCGGCGGCCAGTGCCCGGCACTGCCAGATAGCCGTAGAATTGTAATTCATTTTCCCCCAACCATTGCACCGGTGATTGTTTTCCTTTTCCAAACCCCCCCTTCTCTGCCCCGTCCCGCCGCCGCATGTCACCGCATCCACACCGAGATGAAGTCGGCTATCGATCCGTCCGCGTTGGTGCCGGCGGCGTGCGTGCGCTCCGGCTTGATGATGCTCAGGCGGTGCAGGGCGTTGGGGTCCGGCTTCGCGGGCTGCTTCTCGACGACGGCGCCGCGCTCGTCGTAGGCGACGGGCTCGCCCGGCGTGGTCAGCAGCGCCTCGTACACCTCGGGCGTGACGCCCCAGGGCGGACCGCCGGCCGCGAGCGGCTTCC
>AZGY01000026.1:117699-132904 GCA_001636675.1 Moelleriella libera RCEF 2490
CCCCCGCCCGCGGCGGCGTCACCTCAAGCAACGGTGAGCCATGACGTCGCGGTTGCGGTTGTGCCTCCGGCGGCCCTCCCGGGGCCCTCCCGGGGGGCGCCTGCGGCGGGCTGGCCTCGCTCCGCTCGAAGTACTGCTGGCAGGTTGTGCGTGAGCGCGTGCTTGGTTCATGAAAGCCAGTGGTGCTTCGAGCGGAGCGAGGCCGGCCCGCCGCAGGCGCCCCCCGGGAGGGCCGCCGGAGGCATCACCACAGACGCCATATCACGGTTCTTCGTTGTAATGATGCCGCCGGCGGCTGCTGGCTCAGCACCTCGTCGCTGGCGCGCCAATCGTGCGTGCGCTGCTATTCCCGGGGTTGTCCGGCCCCACTGTATCGCCCACACAAAACGGGCCATCCGGATGTCACGTCACGCCTGGCGAGCCTCGGCATCTGTGCGAGCCAGCTTCGACGACAGCTCGTCCGCCCTGCTCCCCACCAGCAGAGCGCTCCCGATGCTGAACCGGCATCTGCGAGATTGAGCAGAAAGAATAGCAAGAACAGCAAGGAGCCGAGACTGATACGCGCGCCATGGATACCAATTCTCTCTTCAGCGTCAAGGTGAGCTCGTCCCGCACTGCGCTGCCGACCAGCAGCGAACGAACTGGTGGGAGAGGGGCCATCTGATGACTGACATGGCTGCGCATCAAGGGCAAAGTCGTCCTCGTCACCGGCGGTAAGTTACTCATACGGTCATTATAATTCATACGCCCGCACATACACGTACACAAAAACGTACACAGATACGGACACAGCTACACCTATATGCACATACACACATACACACACACGCACACATACATACATAGACAGGCATCCATCAAGCTCCTATGCGTCGTTCTCCCATCACAGAAGCACCCCCCTCCCACGCACAAGGCTCTTCACAAAAAAATCATTGCTGACCAGGGCCTATAAACTTGCGTGCGCACATCGTCCAGGCGCCAAGGGCATCGGACGCATGATCGCCACGGCCTTTGTGACCAACGGCGCCAAGGTGTACATCACGGGTCGCGACGCCGCGGCCTGCGACGCCGCCGTGACGGCCCTCGCGCCGTGGCGCGCCTGACGCGCCTCGAGCCGTCGGGCCTGCACGTGCTGGTGAACAACGCGGGCGCCACCTGGGGCGCCGACGTCGACTCCTTCCCCGACGCGGCGTGGACGAAGCTGCTCACGCTGAACCTGCACCGCGTCTTCACCCTCACGCAGCTGTGTCTGCCGCTGCTGGGCGCGGCCGCCTCGCGCGAGGACCCCGCGCGCGTCATCCACATCGGCAGCATCGACGGCGTGCGCGTGCCCAACCTCGGCACCTACGCCTACTCGGCGAGCAAGGCCGGCCTGCACCACCTGTCGAGGCACCTCGCCGTGGATCTGGGCCCGCGCAACATCACCAGCAACGTGCTCGCCTGCGGGCCCTTCCGCACCAAGATGATGCGCGCCACCCTCGAGGCTGCGGGGGATGCGATGAACGAGAACATCCCGCTGCGCAGAATCGGCAGGGACGAGGACGTGGCTGGGTCGGCCATCTTTTTGGCGAGCAAGGCTGGGTGAGTTACGTTCCGTTCCCGATGTCTGGCTCTCCTGCTTTGCATTTTTCTTGCATTGTTGTTTTTTTTTGTTTTTTTTTTCCTGAAGGGGGCTCGTTTTGGATACTGATGCCTGTGGCTAGGGCCTATCTGAATGGTGCCCTGATACGCGTCGACGGGGGCATGTCACTGCTGTCCAGAATCTAGCTGTGAGCATCGTCTTTGCCTCCGGCGGCGCTACCGCGGGCCGGCCTCGCAAGCTCGAAGTATTACCAGCCGGCCTCGATTCTTGAAACGTATATTTAACGGGTACATAGGGCCACTTCGAGCGCAGCGAGGTCAGCCCGCCGCAGGCGACCCC
Organism: Moelleriella libera RCEF 2490; assembly: GCA_001636675.1. NCBI lineage: Eukaryota > Fungi > Ascomycota > Sordariomycetes > Hypocreales > Clavicipitaceae > Moelleriella > Moelleriella libera. Next base: position 119,621 of record AZGY01000026.1, read on the forward strand.
CGGTAGGGCCGCCGGAGGCACCTGGCAGGTGCATGGGCATGTCAATTTGCTTCGGAATAGTGCTGCCGGGACCGGACTTCTCTTCTTGCGCGACCCAGGAAAATAGGGAGGGTGTATTGAGTGCCCCGTGTACGCTGTCTATCACTCGGTCCTGTTTAGGCAAATATTAAAAAGGGAAGAAAAAGAAAAGAGGGGGTATATCGTTTGCTGCCTGTCCCAGACTGCCAACCACCGTGCCACTCTGATTTTCTACTCTCGAGCTGTGATTTTTGTTTCCCACGCTGCGCTGTATGTACCGCGCCGCGTGCCGTGTACCTCCGTACCCTCCGAACCACGGGCACCTTTTCGCTCCTCCGTCAAGGCCTTTGTTCCACACAATCAGGGGATCAAGATTGAAAAAAAAAAACCAACAAGATAGTTGTGCTCTGACAATGCAGGAAACATGGAAAACCTGCAAACCCTTCCAGTAATTCGAAAAAACACACACAGAAACTCCTCGGCTGATGTTGATGTGAAAAGAGGTGCGCAGAAAATGCAAAAGAAGGAAAAAGGCAAAAGACACACAGTGCAGGGTTGTATTGAAGGGCGATCGCTCGACGTCTTGGGCGCTCGCGTTTCCCTCATGACAGGCCGCAGTTTTCAAAGTCGCGCACCATGACGGCGACTTGGGCCCGTTTCGCAGCCTCGGCGACCAGGCTAAAGTCCTTGAGAAAGGCATCGGTTGACGACGACGACGACGGCTTGAGGTGTCCGGACGCAGCGGCAGCTGTCGGAGCGGGAGCCGGGGCCGGGGCGGAAGTAGGCTGGAAGATGCTTGGTGATTGCCGCGTCGACGTGTTCGACATGGTGGTGGTGCCGCCGCTGGGCGATGAGATGGGAGCATCCATGTTGTTGTATGACTGGGTTGGATTTTGGATCCCCTTTCAAATGCGGCGGTCTGGACTCGGGGGGCGACGGAGAGCAAGAAGGATGACAACGAGGCAGTGTACCGTGGTGCGCCCTCGCGCCGAGTGGTTTCTGGTCCTATAGTCTCCTTGGGCAAGGGGACGGACAGAGCAAGAAGTCGCTGGAGTGATGATGCTCTGATCGGGCGGTGGACGGGATCGGCGTTGGGTTGTGTGGTGTACTCGTAGGGGTCTGTCTGGTGGGCAAGGAAAAATGAAGGACCAATACGGCACTCTGTCTGACAAGACCGATGGAGGATGGAAGGTTCGGATCGAAAGAGAGGGGAAGAAGAAAAGGAAAAAGCCGCTCTCCCCGGTGAAAAAGAAGGAATGAAGAAGGTTTAGATTATGCGTGTGTGTCGGACTGTAGATTGGAACCAGGAAGCGCGGAAATGGTGACGGGCTTTTTTTTTTTTTTTTTTCCTTTCTGTCTTGTCTGCCTGTTGCTTGTCTGCCCACCCCGCGCGAGTAAGGTTTGAATGTGGGGAGGGTCCAAAGAAAGGAGGGAGCCGGGACCAGGGCTGGGGTTGGAAAGGCTTGGCTTTTTTGTTGGCTTGATTGCGTACGACACGATACGACTTTGGGGGAGGGGCCTCGTCGGTCGGTGATGATGGACGATGAACGATGGATGATGGGGATTCTTCTTTTCTTCTTAATGCCGGATCGGATCGGTGAAAGAGAGAGGGTGGAGGTAGCGGGCTGGTCTGGTCTGGGCTATCTGGCTATCTGGCTGGCTGGCTGGCTGGTGGGTGGGAAAAGCCTCGGCCAAAGATGGCAGCATGTAGGTCGAGGTAGATTAGGTTAGGTTGGGTAGCGACCGTAGCAGCAGCAGTGCCGACGAGAAAAAATGCCTGTGCTAGTGTGCAGTGCAGCTGCGCTTGTGACAGGAAAGAAAAAAAGGGTGCAGGAGAAGAATACGGCCCGAGTATATGCCTGTCAGCCGAAAAGTTTACTTGAATGTCAAAATGGAAGACAATATTTTAATAAAAAAAATTGCATAGAAAGAAAGAAAAAGGACAATTGACTTTCAATTCAGAGCTGGTGGGCGCCCGATCAATCAAAGCAAGGCAGGGCAAAGTGCGCATTCACAAGCCGGGCCATGCATGTGCACTTGCGCATGTGTGTGCATGTGCGTGTGCGTTGGTCGTGCCAAAAAGACCTGGCGCATAGTTACAGCAAAGGGAAGGGGTTGGAAAGAAAAGGGACGGTCGCTGGGCTGGGCTTGTGAAGAGACCACCTCGCCCGCCTGGGAATCTTGTGCCCAAGCCCAAGCCCAAGCCATCCATCCATTCATCATGCTCAGAGGCTGCTCCATGTGCCTCAGGTACTCTCGAAATAGAAGACTGCTGCCCACGACCATCGCCATCGCCGTCGTCGTCAGCATCATGCAGGGGCCGCCAGCACCACCAACACAGTTACACAGACCAGTCAGGCACAAGGCACAGATGCCAAAGCACACCACAGAAAGAGAGCGAACCGAATCATTCTCTCCGTCTTGGCGTGCGCACCAACGTCAAGGAAGGAAAAGAATAAAAAAAAATAAAAAAGTGTGCAGGGCGGCAGTGGGTGGTGGGTTCCAAATGACTCTTGTTCATCAAGAGCAGACAATGCGCGACTCTTTTTCTTTTCCGTCTGTCCGACTGGCCCCCGGTCTTGTCTATTCAGGTAAAGGGCCGGGGGCAGGTCGATTGTGTCGCGCGCCGCTGCTGCTGCTATCTGGGGAATCCTAGCAGTGAACCCGGCCCGATGGTGGTCATGGTCGTCATCCACGGCCGGGGATGGCACAGTACACACACACACACACACACATACACACACACATACACGCACACACGCACACACCGTACATACCACATGCAGACCAAGCCATCCTGCAACTTCCCCGCATACTTGACACATGATCGCCCCCTGGAACCTTGTGGGGAACCGTCTTGTCTGGTTCTGGCTCGAGCCTTGGCACGTCAACCGAGCAAGACAGACACGCTGCTACGACCTGACGTAAGTACAGTGTATGCGTGAGGTGTTGTGGTGCACGTGCGCGGCATTGACACAGCGCCGCAGGTGCACCCCCGCGAGTCGTGACGAGAAAAAAAAAGGAAAAATTATCAGAAAATGCATGTGCACCCTGCGGAAGGTGTTTGGTGATACCCTCACAAGCATACATTTCGTCTTGACGAGACATTCATTCAAGCCGTCGCCTTTCTAACACGTCGAGTTTCACGAATGGCAAGGGAAAAGTGTGTGTACTGTAGTTCCGTGTACCGGCGCGCGAGACCTTGCACGGAGTCGGCGATTGGACCAGGGGGCGCAGACAGCAACCCACTGGACACCCGCAGCCGAAATGACGTTGTACCGGTCCAAGAAAATAGGGAAGAGACAGGAACATGTCGTGCATTTACCCGGCAGCAGCAGGTTGCATGATCGTCCCGAGTAGAGCTCTTTGACCTCATCGAAACGCCGTGCAACCCAGACCATCCGTCGGGCTGTAGCAGCCGTGTCGATTCCGCCTCGATTCCCTCCCAGCCACCCCCACTCCGCTCTCCCCCCAGGTTATGCCCGCTTCTTCGAGAAAAATCAGCCGTCAATTTTGGCAATTAATCGAGTACGCTACATTGGGTCTTCAAGGCAGACACTACATTTGCTTCAAGTCACAGCCTTGGCCGGAAACACTCAAGATGACATTCGGAAACACTGCTGAGCCGCTCCAATCATGCCTGCCTTTTGCCTCCTTCGGCACATCAAAGTGTCACCATGGCGACGCCAAAGACGGCAGCCACCACGTACAATCCCACGGCCGTGCTTCCTACCCGTGCCAGGGGGGTTCCGAGCACGGCAAAACTATCGCTTCCGTTTGTGTTGCCCGAGGTCGAATTCCCCCCGCTGCCGCCGCCGCCGCTCACAGAGGCGACCTGCTTCGCGCACGACGTGACAGACCCGCTGGCCGACTGCGTCTTGGCCTGGCCGTTAAAGTCGCAGGCCCCGTTGCCGTTCTTCCTGTAGTAGGCATCCAAGACATACGCGAGCTTCTGCTGACCGGTGCACATGCTGAAGGCACCGTAATTGCCCGTCGTCGTGTTGCCCGAGATGCCGCTGCACAGCGAAGCGTCCTTGCCACAGACGTAGCCGAAGATGTCGTCGAAAGCCGTCGACTGCAAATTGCTGGCCGGTACGCACGATGCTGCCTTGACCATGCAGCTGCAAGCGGCATCGTTGGGCGTGGGAGGCAACGTCGAGCTCGCGGCCCACGAGTCGTTGACCGCCGGGCAGCTCAGCGCCTGGTTCGTCGGATTGTACGACGACATGTCGACTCCCTTGGGATTAGCGGCACTGATCTTGGTCGCCAAAGCGGCAAAATCCTGCAGCTTGGATGCGGAGCCGTCGCTGCTGATCTCAACCAGGCCTGCAGGGATGGATGGCTCATCGTGTCAGCCAAACCCTCGTCATCAGCCGAAAAGTGCACAGCAGAGAGAAGCCACATACCGTAGTCATTGGTCTCCTGAAAGTACTCGTACACAATGCCGCCGCTCACAACGTCCGTCATGTTATCGGTGTACAGAGCCGTCGTCTCCGTAAAAGTCCGGCCCTTGGCGCCGCTGGGCAGATTGCATCCGTACTCGGCAAAGAAGACCGGCACCGAGTATGTCTTGAAGAACTCAATGAGACGATTGTAGCCAGACGCCTCGAAATTACTGTCTCCGCACCAGGAGTAGATGTTATAGCCAAAATAGTCGACAGAGTCCTGGCTCGGGCCACAGTTGAAGTAGCTGGCAATCTGATCGCGGATGGGCTTGTCGTCATTGGCGGCGTACCCGACTCCCAACCAGCGATTCTTGTTGGCCTTGATGTAGGCCTTGGTGTCGCGAGTGGCTGCCTTGACGTATGCGGAAGCACCCGTGTTGTTCGCCGCGTTGCTGACTTCATTGCCGGCGAAGAAGCCAACGACGTTGGAATACTTGGCAAGCTCGTCCACGACTTGAGTATAACGGCTGAACAGTGTGGTGTCCCAGGCTGGTGTCTCACGATTAATGGACAGGCTTGGCTCGCCAAGATCAGCGAGGACGTATATGCCGTTGTCATTGAGGAGCTTCATGCAAGCAGAGTGATCTTTGGTCGGATCAATGGCATACACTCTAATCACGTTGGTTCTGAGGGCTGCCAAATTTGGCACATCAGTCTTGCATCGATTTTCGTCGGCAAGAGGATCAACGTAGGACGCATTGGTCGCCGTGGTGCCGGCGGCGCCGGTCTGCTGCTGGTAGGCAATGCCCCTCAGAATGAACTGGGTGCCATTGGGATAGAACAATTTAGATCCCTATCCGTTATTTTATGTGTGTCAGTCGGCCGCAGCCCTCAAGTTCGTGTGCGGCCCGGCAAGTCGCACCTTCATCACTATGGATGGCAGGTCAGCGCTCAGAGCGCCACCCGCCAGAGCCAAAAGCGAAAGCGGTATTGTCAATGCTACCATCTTGCTGCCGGGTAGATAGATAGAAGCGAGTGTTGACGATCGCCCGGCGCCTTCTCGCGAGGAAAGAGAGAGACGAGGAAGAAGAAAGATTGGGTTGAGAAGAAAGATCCGAAAAGGTCAAATACCTCGGATTGACATCAGCCGAGATCCCAGACGGCCCAGGGAAACGATCCGTCGTTAGCGATGACGCTGACGACGAACGTATGGGAAAGAAAACAATGGTGGATGGTAGCAACGGCTGAGACAGGTGCGACCCGCAACGCAACGTCTTTCGTCTTAACGATCGGAATCGAAAGGCCCAAGAAAGTAGCTCGCGTGCGACAGTAAAGTGCTAAAACGAGCGCAGGAAGAGGTGTTAGGTGACCAAAGAAATTACAACCAATTGGTCGGGCAAAATGAGTCGAACGTGAACACAACAAGGAGAAACAAGAATCGCGACAGAGAGAGAGAGGGGAAAGAAAAAAATAAGAGGGCAGAATGGCAGCGATGGCGTGAAATCGCAGACGAGAGCGACTATTTGAGTCTAACGGTCGGATGGACGCGCATGCATTTACTGGAGCTCCCACACACATGTCAACAACCACTAGATACACGGCACCAGACACTCTCTCAGTCTGTCTGCACAGCCCCATTGCGGACTGGCTGGCTGATTTGCATGGCGATGGGGGATACGTAGAACCTGTTTAATTGTACACACCATGAAGGGGGTTTTTCGCATCCAGTGTGGCAAGATGGGAAACTGAGGACCCGCCGGCCCGGCCAAGCCGGATTGTGGGAATAAGCCGGGACAGGGATGAGCTTTCGCAATCCATGGCATCGTTTGGGCTCTTGGCCAACAACAACACAGCGGGCAAAACCAGGCTGTTGTCAAGCCGCACGGTGAGAATAGAGGTTTGGAAAAAGCAAAGGAGAAGAAAACAATTTAAAAAGAAGAGACTGCGCGATCCATCCCTTTGTGCCGGAAAACCTTTTGTCGCAAAAGGACACTCTTTGCTCTATAACGAGACGCATCAGGAGCCGACTTTGCCGAACTGCGCCGACTCCCTGTCCTTGACCCTATGGCTGTCAAAGGAGAGATGGCGTGGCTCGCTGGGAAGGGAGCGCGAACGAGCGCATCCCGGATGGGCGGTGCCGGACATCCGTTTCACCGGTCGGAGCGGGCGAAATGTGGAAAGTGGACGGGTACGATTCAGCCGCTGGATCCAGTGGATGAATCAGCGAAACTCCTTCGGACCAATATCATAGACCTAAGCGCACAAAGCATTGTTGTTTAAACTCTGATGATTCGAGCGCAGTGGAAGAATGAATGAGCCGATACATCGTGCTTTACGTCCAGACGAATCGAGTGCAGCGAGCCTCAGCAGGGCCTCTGGAAGACAAAGAAAAGCCTATGGGAATACGAAAGAGAGTCTTGGTAAGCACAGCGCCAGAAACACGAACCCCATACAGGTGAACTCGAGAGCAGCGAGGCCGGCCCGCAGCAGCGACCCTGGGCAGGGCCGCCGGAGGCATCGACATCTGGCGTCCGACTTCAGCACTGCATTGTTTGTATCGACGGCTGCTTTGGTGCAATGCCGGTCTAGAGATCCTCCCGTCAGGCAGCCTTGCGAGCGACGCTCTGCGTCGCATCCCGCGAGCGAGTCTGGGGTCAGCGAGGGCCTGGGGCACACTGCCATCGTTGCGAACAGTGTAACTCATCCCCCTCACATCGCTAGCCAGGCACCAGAACCGAGCGGCAAGAGCTCTGAAGTCCCGCGCGAGGCATACCTGCCCAAGTGTGGAATCCTGACGAGATGACCCACGTTCCAGGCGTCCCCACCAAAACAACCACAATCCTCTACAGCATCGGCTGCTCACGTGCATCCGATTTCCAGCGAGCGGCGTCTGACAGTCACGTAGTCGTGCTTCTTGACACGAGCATTCGCGGATTCAGGAAAAAACTTCATGCCTTTCTTTCTGAACAGCGTGCTTGACATGTCCCTCCCACGCAACGTGCTGTCCAAACCTACCTGATTGCGTGGCATCCCATGCTACCGCCGTCATGAGAAATCACGACAAATGTTGCGTTCGGCAGTCGAGGCTATGGCCTAGCCGCCCCGTCGACGGACGATCGCAGGCGGATTCGTTCAAGTTACCGTGAACTTGGCCATAGTAGGCCACGACCCCACGTCGCCGGGGCCAGATGTTATTCTCCTTCCGCATCGTGGTGAGACATCTCACTTAGCCGAATGCCAGTGCCGCAGCTCAGAATCCCCAGCCTTGCTCTCGGCGCAGGCGGAGGACGCTGCAGCTCAGGATGAGAGAAAAAAAAAACATTATTATCAATACAGAACCAATCTTTGCGATGTCTTTTGTCGCTGAGCGTCCGGTCAGGCAATTCCCGCCGACGACGAGGCTCAATCGTGTGCCCACGTTCTCATTGAGAGGCGAATGCGTTGGCGGCTCAGGGTCGTGTGTTATCGGGCATGTCTCACTTCCGTGCATATCTCATGGGAGCTCGTAAGGTCAGTGGAGACACAACAACAGGGGCATTTAGCCAATCAGACCGGGCCAGGTAAAAGGTACTTGTATTTAACTATTAATAAGCGTGTAATAAAAGTACTAATAACTAGGCGAGGTATAAATCGCTATATCGCACTTATTACACTAGTAATTAGTCTTCCTTATAAGGGCCCGATTAAACCTTATAATTAGCTATAAAGAGGGCCTTTATAAGCTTTTCGTAATAATCGCGCCAACCTGCCGCCCTTAGTAGCTTATATAAGGGGCTTGTTTTAAGCTTTTAATATATTTATATTAATTATAAGGCAAAAATTCGTTGCTAGCATAGAAGCATTACCTTATAGCCCTAATTAAATGGAATTTTTTAATTAGGCCTAAAGATATAGCATTATACTAGCCCTATTATTTAAGATAATATTTCTAATAAGTCTCTTTTTTTTACTATAAAATATATATATTAATAAGTATTATATTAATTAAGAACCTTTAATTAAGGGCTTATAAAGGGCCTTATTTAATATTATATTTATAGCTATAATAGCTTTATAATTAATTGCCTTAATCCATGGAATTTATATACTTATTATAATAAATAGTAATTAAAGGCATTAAGAAGGTCTTTATAGCCTTATCCTTAAAAAAATGCCTAGCTAACTATGCCTATAAATATATTAAATTTAGCCTTTATTTTATAGCTTCTTACCACTTAGTTTTATTATAATATAAGAATATAAATAATATAAAGGCATTATCTTTCTATGCGATTTAATTAGACTAAGATATAAATAAATTAATAAAAAAAACATAAGGAATTTAGTTAATATAATATACTAAATTATCCTCTATTAGGATTACTTAAAGCTTATTAAATTACTACCTTAATATACTATTATTATCACTGCGTTTAGCCGTAATAAAGGGTTCAAAAATGCCACTATTAATATAAGCTATGCCTATGGCTATAATACTATATAACTATAAGGCACGCATAAGCTATAGTATTAAAAATAAATTATTAAAAAAGACATAATAGCTAGTAATTAGTAAGGTTAATATTAGGTCTAGTACTACTTATTATATCTTTATAAGCCCTTATTACCTTACCCTTAAGGTGGTTATTATGCCTTAAGGCCGCATTAAGGCAGGAATATAAAACTTCTAATAAAGGAAATAACTATCTTATATTACTACCTATGCCTTAAGGCCTTTTAGAATTAGCTTATAAGGAATTCTAACTTTTATATATAATTTATTAAGGTATTAAATTATACACTTATTAACTAAAATTTATATACTAAGTATATATATTTCTATAAAGACTTATTATATATAATTAAATTACTTAAAAACACATATAATTAATTAAGTTATTAAATTAGAATACTATTTAAATAGCTTAAATATTTAAATATAGCGCAAAAACTGCTTAAATTATAAAAATATTATCCACTTTATAATTAAATAAAATACTTATAATATTAATATTTAAAAAGTAATTTAATAGGTCTTAATTTATTATTTAGTGTGATTTTTAATATAAATTAAAATCATAAGCTAGATATAAATTTCCATAATTATTATAGCCTTCTAGCCTAAGAGCTGCTTTACCGGCGTTTCTTTGGCTTATAAGTGCACTACCTAGCTATTCGTTTAGTTAACCCATTTTTTTACTAGTGATTTAGGGCAAAATAATTAGAAAAGACTAACAGGGTTATTTAGCAGGTCCATCGCGATAAAAATCCGTTTAGGCGGCTTAAAGGGTTAAAAATTGAAGCCTCAATTATGCAGAGGTTAAAGAGGTTAAAAATCGAGGCCTCGATCGGGCCCTGTGGCCGCTGCATTGTTGCTGCCTAGGCTAGCAGCGAGCATAATTGGCCACCAAACGCGAACACAGGCCTATATTAACTAACTAAAGTTTAATATATAGTGGTCACTAGTAAAGTGCTTCATGCTCGTGATCGCGTACCGTGAAGGTCTTTCGCGCCCTGTGGGGCGGCAAGGGCCCCACTGACCTTACGAGCTCCCATGAGATACGCATTCGTCCAGTCAAAATGCCATCCCATTGGCTCATAGCCCGCGGACGCCAGAGTCTCACTTGAACCGTCTGGACCTTGTCTGCGCACGAAAGCTCTGCAATGCGGGAGCTTTGTGGCATGATAGGGACGCCTCAACGAGGGCAATCAGAATGTGAGCTGCCAGAGGTCGGCGGCCTGAAAAGTTTGCCCTCTCGCACACGCGCGGACGACGGTGATGCCCCTTCCTGCATTGTTCACGCAGCTTTGTCGGACACGGATTGGCTAGCATCGCGCATTAGGGATCGCAACCTCGCAACATGGCTCTGTCGTGCTGTACTGCGAGGTCCAAGTCTTCGAGCAAGACGGTCGTCGATGATTTACATCACCATGTCTATCCCGTTCACGCGCTCGACCAATCGACAGAGTCCCAGCCACTACTGACATGGGTCATGTGCTTCAACGATGTGCTCCATGCTCAGAAACTGCAAACATCCTTGTGCCAATTACTGGAGATTGGTGACTGGAGGAAGCTCGCATGCCGACTGCGCGTCACTGTAGGTCGCGGCCATTTGGTCTGTCATGGTGGCTCGACTGGATCTGCTGACACTTTCAGGATGATGGCACACTAGAGGCATATGCTCCCAAAGTTTTCAGTGACGAGGAGCCTGCCTGTGCCTTTTTCCACGGCGAGCATTTCGAGAGCACTATCCAGTGCCATCCGGTCGGCAGACATTTCAGTTTTCCCGCACGCCGGGCCTTTACCCAGATATATCCACCAGAGCAGCCGTCTGCGCTGTTCCATCCTGACTTCCCATCGCGCGTTCAGGATCTGATCGATAGAAGACTGCCCCAACTCGTGCTGCAGGTTCTTTCATTCTGCGACGCCACTGTTGTGACGATTTCATGGCCAGAGAACCTCGTGGACGATGTGAGCCTCAGAGTTCTCCTAGATAATTGGTCTCTGGTCTTGACTGGTCGCAAACATGCCGTCGCAAATATTCTCGGCTCTGAAAGAGACGTCTTGGAGGAGACGGTGACCCAGGCTGAAGAAAAGGGTCCTTTGGTGAAGACAAGCCACCCGACGCGCATGACGTGGTCGCAATGGCTCGTGCCTGAGTGGTGGAAGGCGTGGAGGCAACCGCGGCTGCAACGAAGAATGGTGTTTATCCCCGAGCTCATCTATGACGAATTCCTCAGCGAAGTACGTGCGGAGCTGTCGGACATGGTGTCTATTGAGGGAGATTTCCAAGCAAAAGTGAGCGACGCCGATATTGCCTTCGCTTGGGTCAGCAAAATGCAGGGACATGGCCAGCTCCAGCCACGAACCGTCATTAGCAGGCGCGCGGTTGACCTCCGACGTCGCATACCAGGCCTTCGGAGCCGCTCTGGCCACTTTCTACAGAACCTGACATTGTCGGCACATTCTAAGCTATCACCACATGACCTCAACGATTCCGTGGGCAAGATTGCCCTCAAGCAAAAACGATGCATGGACGAGCAGAGTTCCGAGGAGCAGTGGCTCGCCCTGGCCAAAACCGCCATGGAAAAGAATGCGCCGCAGGTCTGCGCAGCCGTCATGACTGGAGGAGACCCAGCCGCGTGCACCCTGGATTTCTGTGACTTGACATTGCAGCGAATCTTTTCGGCGGCCGATTTCAGCTCGGCTGTTGTACGCCAGGGAGACTTTACGAGGCCGAGGTTCAACGTGCCGGGCACCATGATCTCCGCGTACAGCCTGCGCATGGACTTGCCACCGACAGAGCCGGCGTGCAAGGTCATTGGCATAGACACGGATGGCAATTTCTGGATGTGCTGCCAACTCGAGGCCAGCGTGTGGGTGCGGATGGAAGAGGAGCTGTACCGGTTGCAGAAGAGCATCAACTCTCCCATTTCAGGAAATTCCATGAGGTACTACAGTGCGTCCCGACGTTGACTACCTACTTCTTACCAAGGTAAGTACCCAGGTAGTAGACGACGTCTCTACATTGGCGTTCTGATGTAAGAGGTGGAGCAGATAAGTGGGGTTCTCACTACAGATGGAAATTCCGGGCTTCTGGTTCTTTCCCTTGCACCGCAATAGATGTATGTCCGGCAACAGAGGATAGGCGAGCATGACCAGTGGTCACACTCGCCTTCTCAATTGAATCTTGTTTCTTAGTAGCAACTTTTGAGCACAAGGGACGGTCGATTTCGGAAAGAAGAATGGATGACTCAGTATCAAGATCTTGCACGAGGATTTGAATGTGATATCTGCTTGATGACACTTTGGGGCAAGGAGGCAACACTCCGCCAAATCCCGTGTGTAATTCTTGGCAGGATAAAGGCATTTGCTGCCTTCTAGATCGATGCTTCGAGCATGCCGTGTACGCATGCCGGATGGAAGGCCCGTGCCAATCGCATGTTTCGAAAGGAAAACACTCCGCCCAACTCCTGCGCGTAGGACCTCGCGGGAGGAAGGCATTGCCGACTCCCAGGCAATTGCCTCAAGTATGTACCAGAAGGATGGCCCGTGTAGTTCCCAACTTTCTGTGAGAACCAGAAGGTGTGCCCTTTTCTCTCTCGCGCAACTTGTGCTGGTCGCGTGTTTTGGAAAGGAGAAAACACTCCGCCCAACCCCTGTCTGTACGTAAGACCTCGCGTGAAGAAAGCACTTGCTGCCTTCCAAACGCCGTGCGCTTATACCGAATGGAAGGCCCATGCAGCTCTCAATGTTTTGTGAGAAACGCAATGTGCGCTCTTCTCTCTCTCGCGTAATGCCATAAAACCAGGGAGTGCGCCTTCTCTCTCGTATAATGTCTATAGGAATTAGGAGGTGTACCCTCTTCTCTCTCACACAATTTCTATAGAGCTAAGGAGTGTGCTTTCCCTCTCACGCAGTGTCTATAGGAATTAGAGACTTCGCCTAACTATCTCGCGCGGCTTCTCAGAGAATCATGAGGTACGCCTACGTATCTCGCGTAAGAACTCCGATAGAAGGAACATCTGAACACTTCGCGTCCAAGAGGAAGCAGCTAAACCTGTGAGGCGAACAAGGCTACCCGTAGTATAAAACTCACCATTTTCTACTGACTTTTTCTTCTCTCTTCAACCCAGCCAAACCACAATGGAGTAAGTATAACTTCAACTTCTCTCTCTCTCTCCCTCTCTCTCTCTCTCCCTCTCTCTCTCTCTCTGTGTGTGTGTGTGTTTCCCACGAGAATGCCTGCGCAATCGGTAGCAAACTTGTCTTGGCTTATTTACTGATATTTGGAAAAGAAAATTCAAATTCACATTCGCCGTGGGCAAGAAAGCCCAAAACACTGCCGGCGCCGCCTCGGCGGCGCCGGACGAGGCGCCGGAAGACCCCCCCCCCCCCCCC
>AZGY01000026.1:132945-381988 GCA_001636675.1 Moelleriella libera RCEF 2490
CCCCCCAACGAGGTCCAGCTGGGTCCCGCGGCTCACATTGCCGCCCCTGGCACTGCCCACCCTCCCCAGGTGGTAAGTTTATCCTAGACTGGACTTTTACTGGCTTAGACTAAGATAATTGTGTCATAGGGAGACGCAGTGTCGGGGGTCGGCTTCAAAATTTTGGCAATATTATCTTATTTATGTAACAGCATGTATTACCTTAGTCGCATGCTTATATGTTATATATCGATATCGATAGTTTTTTTTTTTTTTGGTGTTTTTTTTTTTGGGGTTTTTTTTTTTTTTTTTTTTAAAAAAAAAAAAAAAAAAAAAAAAAAAAGACTTTTTTCTCGGCGACTTCTTTTTCTCCGTGATTGATTCTTCTATCTGTGACATGCCTCAGGCCGACAACGGTCACACCCAAGAATCTTCACGCGACCGAAACTTTAATTTGATGAGGTGGCTAGGTGGGTATAAGAGGACGGGCGCTCCCTGTTTCTCACACGTGGCGCCCATCCTCCTTCTCTTCTTCCCGCCCACTCATACCTACCACCTGGCTTGCCTCGAATCGCCGAAATGGGGGCGTGCTTATCCGTCTGTGACCGTTTCACTTATCAGATCATCAATGACACGAATGACACGAATGACACGAATGACACGAATGACACGGACAGCATATCTTGTCATATTAAAGGAGACCTCTCCTTTGTGTTGGTCAAGGACCCAACTGTACCGGAATTGGCATCCCTCCCGCCTGTATCCACCAAACTGCCTTGGTATGGCACTCTCAATCTCCGACTGTATGATGTTGAGGCATCCATGAGGGAAGGTCTGGACATTTCCTCGGCAAATATTTTGAACCGCCCAAACCCCGTCTCGTTTAAGACACCAAAATCGAGTGAGCAGTGGGGTTGGAACTACTCTCGAACGTTTCGTCTTCGAGATACGACTAGCCCACCGCGGTGGAAAGGCGATCTTGTTGTCTGGGGGTCGAAACTTGGGCGGTTGGCAGAATTTGACATTGACCGTCTCGCGGTGGAAAATATTCGAAAAGCCACAGTACTGGATATGAGCAAAAATTACCTTTATTGCTTCGACTCAGTCACCAGTGTCGACAACATAAATGTCATTTTGGGCAATCAGCCATTGGGAAACTTGTGGCCATGGCCTAGAGCAAAGGAGCAGCCGGAAAAGTATAAGGAAAATGAGGCCGCGTCGTTGTCGCTAGGTCTGGGGGGGTGCGATAGCCGATGCATTCTGGACTAGCTAAGGTAGTAAAAGTCGTGAATGGTAATTCTGTTGTAGTTTCTCGAAATATTCAACGAATTCATGACTCTGGAGTTGGATGCATGCTACTTCGAACCTTCTTCTCACGTTGTAATCGTCAGTCGTTTGGCTGTATAAGCATGGCGTGACCGCCGACCGCCGGAGGGTTTCGTCAAGATATTCAGCCAAGAACGTGTATAGAATCCGGCATGGATCCTCCTCTGATCAAAGAAGCTGCCAAGGTCCCGCCCAAATCTGATCACACTGCGCGTTTCTGCACAAGGACACAGTCAATGCATATGTCCTATCATGGATTCAGGTTGCCGTACACGGAAGGCAATCAAGGGAGTCTGTATTTTCAATGTTCAAAAGATGCTCCCTCAATCCGTGCATTCTTGGGCTCTAAAAGCTCGCCTGCGCGGAGCACCGGTGAGGCAGGGAGGACAGGTAAACACACTCGCTGTGAATGTATACTTTACGGAACCCGGGACGTCGAACCTGCTGGGACATGGCTGCGTGCGCGTCAAGGCAGAGGCCAAGGTGCCAGCCAACGGTGGCCAAACGCGCGGACAAGCCAGTGCGCACAACAATTAATAGCATTGGAACTCTTTGTTATGATGGTAAGAAGAAACTTTTCATAGCACCGTGGAAATGGACGCTCACATGGGGCTGCCCCGATGATAAACTTTCTCGCAAGAGCAACAAACCCATTTAGGCAGACGCGCTCCATGCCTGCTTTTGGCAAGTTCGCGCCAAGAAGGTGGGGTTCAATCTACGGGACGATTGCCGACTGGCGCCAGACACAGCTTTTACAGGTCAGGGGGTCGAAGGTATTTGTTTGCGCCGTGCCTTTGCAATCCACTTTGCACATGACTACTTATAAATACTTAAGTACACATTCACAAGAAGCAAGTTAAGAATGGTAAACTCCATCATTTTGGCATTGTAAACATTCAAAAGCTGAGCATGACTCGCGCTAGGAAAAAGAAAACAAGGGCGCGAGGGACGGATGTGAAAAGTAGGACTGATAGAGCTACCGGCTCATGTGTGCGTGGTTGTCGCTCAAGCCGCATCCCGTCGACAACGAGACAATCTCAGGCTTCGTTTTCTCCTCCGAGAGATCAACACACTCGGTAGCGAATGCGCCCCCGACCGTGCTGGGCCCCTGCGGCTGATACCACGGCGGGATCGAATCCGGGAGAGGCGGAGCAGCTTTGACCAGGCCGTACGGATTATCGCCCACCTTGTAGTCCGACCTGCCGAACCCATCGAAGCGGATCTTCCAGGTCATCGGGAACGGCACAAACTCGTCCCAAGTCGGGGTGAGATAGGTGTCGGTCTCAGGGTTCAAGACGTCGTCGGTGAAGATCTTCTTGGCCTCCTTGCGCTTCAGCTGCTTTGCCTGCTGCTTGATCCAGCGCACCCGCATGGGCGCCATGTAGTTGGCGTAACCCTCGCGTGTAGAGCCGAGACGGATCTTCTTGAGCCTTCCCTGTGCATCGTGGCCACGACGGGGGTTCTTCATCTGCGCGACGAAGGTGATCATC
Source organism: Moelleriella libera RCEF 2490 (assembly GCA_001636675.1). NCBI lineage: Eukaryota > Fungi > Ascomycota > Sordariomycetes > Hypocreales > Clavicipitaceae > Moelleriella > Moelleriella libera. The sequence continues at coordinate 135,741 of AZGY01000026.1, forward strand.
GAGGTCAACGCGAGCGTGGCGAAGCGTCTGGGCGCAAAGGCACCGTACTTGTCGGCAATGCCGAGCTGGGATGTCAGAAACCGCACCTTGGCCTCGTCGCCGTCGGCTTCTGCTTTCAGAATGGCTTTGGACTATGATGGGGGCAAAGGATCCCTGTCAGTCCACAGAGCTTTTGGGAGGGGGGACGAGTTCCGTGCGTTCGTTTGGGGATGAGCTGCTTACCAGGTCGAGAAGAACAATCGCCCCCTTCTTTATCTTGGGCTTCTTTCCCTTCTTTGTCTTGCGTGTGAAGTCGTATCGGGCCGTCACGTCGGCCTTGCGCAGTATCGGCAGCCGGACCGTTTCTCGGGCCGTTTTCTGGATCTCGTGTGCGAGACTGCTCTCGGCATCGCTTGCAGTGCTGAAAGCCCATTCTTGGATCTCGGTCCACTTTGGTTTTGGACTGGCCGTTGCTGATTTGGAATTAGCAGCTTCGTCGAGGCCGGCCATGTAGCCGTCCAATGTGGCCGTGAACTAGAGAGACCAAATCAGCCCCGGTGTATGCAGGTCGACCGAACAATGGGACCTCACTTACCGAAACCACTCCGTTGTAGGCAAAGTCGAGACAAATGAGGAGAAGAGCAACAGCGGCTTTTCTGTGATCTCTCTCGTAGCTCAGAATCTGATTCGCAACAAAGACACCAAGCTTGTGCATGGCATTCTTGTGCCTCTTGCCGAATAAGGTCCTGGTGATGCGCCATTGGTTGGCCTCCCAGATGGTCCCTTCCTGGGCCAAGTCAATCAACAACTTCATGGAAGCCTTGAAAGCCCGACGACGCTGCATCCACTTTGTTTCGTCCGCGTCGTACGTCAGGAACACGTGGCAGTTGGTGATGTGCTGAAAAATCTCGTTCTCACTGTAGGTCTTGTTGAACTTGGTATCAACTGCAGTGATCTTGTCACCGAAGCCGAGGAAGTCAGCGACACATTGCGTGACTACGGGAACCGCAAAACTATTTGCCCCAAGGTCAGTCAGTCAGGCTGTCTTTGTCTAAATGCCGTCAACAAAGGTGTCGCAAGGACTTACTCTCGCGTGGCATCAATCTGAAATGTCGAGTCGGTCACGGAGATTGACTCTCTCTTGACAATGTCTCTCATCAGCTCGTCGAGATATCTCTGCAAATCCTTCTCAGCACCCTTGACATGATCTTCTAGCATCTTGGGCAACGCGGGTGAGATTGGGCGCCATTTTCGGTCTGGATTCAGAACATCTTTCACCACCTGTGGCAGGCTCGTATCGTCGCTACGATACGCGGGATTTGTGAAGTTCCCGCTCTGTTGCCCCTGCAAGACGATGGAGATGTCGTGGAATGTTTCAAAATGCCGCGGCTTCGGGGGCTTCTGCACGAGTGTATTGGCGACGTCGGCGTATGGTTTTGGCTGCTTCTTTGCCGTCTCCCTAAACTGGGTGCCGTAGCCTTGAGCCTGTGCGTACACCGCATTCTGCTTCGTCGTGTAGAACGGGTGAAAGAACCGGACGGTATCGGGTGGGAACCATCCCGGGAAAGCGCGCTGGATCAAGCGGTGGAAGACTGAGCTCTTGCAGATCTCGTTGTTTGGAGTGACTTCCTTCATGCCCCATGAAGTCAGGGAATTGGTGTTCCAGTCAACCGTGTAGAAGCGGTCGGAGCGGACGAGGGTGATGGCATCCGAGAATATGGCAGCCCAGAGCGCAGAGCCTGATTCTTGAGGGCCAGGATCCAGGCTCATGTGCTCATCTGACTCGCAAAAGATGCCAGGATACAGCTCAATCTTGTCGGGATGCTCATAGAGATCCCGCAGCGCGTTCTGGATGTCGACGTTCTTGGACACGCTCTGAAAATTTGCGTGTCTCGGCAGGCCGAAAAAGTCGCGAAAGTCGTTCAGCGTGCCTATTTCCCACTTGCGCGCTTGCAGGATGCCCATGATCTCAACTGCCTTGAGACACTTGGGAACATTGCGAGGCCCAAAATTGGATATGGGATCATCCATGGCCGAGGTGAGCTCAGCCAGCATCTGGCGGTCGTCGAACAGATTCGTGATGGAATTTCGCGCAAAGAGCTTGGATCCTACGCCATTCGCTTGAGAAGAGCCAGTCTTCTTGGGTGTTCCCGGACTATCATTACCGTACATGGAGATGCCGCTGTCAGAGCCGTCGTCGGACATGCCACTGTCTGAATCGTTGTCGGATTGCAAACCATCGTCGGATGGCGCCCGGTAGGACTCATTCTTTGTTTGTGACGGACCAGATACATCTGGAATACCAAACGTCACTTCCCATGGTTCGGGAGCCTTGATCCCCTTCTTTGTATTTTCTGCGGTCTTTTGCCTATTTGCCGCCATTGTCTGGAGGAAAACCGGCAGCGAGGTGTCGCGGGGATTTTCGAAGCCCAAAGTTTTCTGCATGTACTCCTCGGCGTAGGACTCGTCCTTGAGTGAGATGGCGCAGTGGAAGCGGTACAGCAGATTGAACTCGACAGTCACTTGGTTGCCGATGCCGCGACTCGTCTTTTTCTGGTCAAAGTCGGCGCGGGGATCAAGCGTAAAGTTGGTGTCAAACTGATGAAAGCCCATCAAAGCTCGCAAGTAGTCGTGGACAGAAATCTGGATGTACATGCCGCAGGTGATGAGGCGGGCCGTATTGAAGAGGTCGTCGTCTTGCTTGTCCCAAGCAGCCTCCCAGGCAGTCTCAAAACTCCTACGTTGGATTTCGAAGTCTTCAAGTTTTTGGGGAGATTCTTTCTTGAGATTCTGCTTCTTGCCGTCGAGAAGATTCTCAAGATCTCTCGTCAATCTGATGAGTTCTTTGTTCGGTGCGGATTTCTCGAACCTAGCGATGGCATCAAGGGCCTCTTTTCTTTTTCTCTCCGCAGTCTCGCGTCTCTCTTTGTCCGCAGGGGTCTCCTGTGGCTGTTTCAAAGGGACTGCCGGCGCTTCTCGAGGTCTTGATGCTTCAGCTTCTCTCCAAGCCACCTCGTACTTATCGCACAAATTACGGACTTTGGCGTCGAGATCCTCCTTTCGGCCATGTGCATCGCGGTTGGGGAGAAGCTCTTGGACCACGGAGACCAGTTTCGTCTTTGCGTACAGTTTTGGGATTGTGAAGCGACCATCTTCGTTGATTCGAAGGAGCTGTCTCGCAGCGTAGTTATGATATCTGTTGTACATGACGAGCATGATGCAGACACCGGGTGGTTGTCTCAGCAGTCGGTCTTCCGCAAATGTGTCTGGCTTGAGAAGACCGAGCTTGTACTTGTCGTCCCGAATCTTTCGCTGCATTTCCTTGGTGAAGCCATACAGTGGGGATAAGTCGAGGTAGGAAGAGCTGTCAGATATATTTTTGTCGCTGTCATTGGTCCGGAAGATGTCGTGGATGATGATGGTAGCATGATAGATTAGCATGGTCGAAAGGCCCGACTGGCTTTCTCGACCGCCTTCTACTCTTGCCATCAACTTGTCAAAGAGATCGGAAGGGTCTGGGAGAGCACCCAGCGGAGCAGTCTTTGACGGCACTGTTCTGGCGTATGGAGCACCTGCCTGCCCGAGATGAGGATTGATGGCGCTGTTGAACTTGCCGTCCGCACTTCGGTAACGAAAGGCATCGCCAAGGTACGTCAAAGGTGCTGAGGCAAGACGAATTAGCCGGATGTCTATGCGATGGACACAAAAGACTCACGGTGCAACATCTTGTCATATATGCCTTTCACCTTCTGATCGATGATCCACTTCCGTAGAGGACTGTAATCGGAGAGACTGCCTGCCACTATGGCGAAACTGTTTTTCTACGAAAACAGTCAACGATAGATCTGGCAAGCTCCACGTTTGAGAAGCTTACGTCAAGGCCATTACCCTTGATGAGTCCATCGATGATCCGCTTCAGCGCTGGCAGATTTCTAGGCTGAATGACGGTTGCCAGATCTTCTAACCAGCTGACCTTTGGAGAAATCCAGTTCTGTGTGATTTGATTAGTAGAAAAGACTCGAGAAATGAGAGTGTTTCACTTACTCCGATGAGGTTGTCTCCGTGGAACCTTGCATTTCCCTTTTCTGCGGTTTTGTTCGTGAGCTGCAAGGTAAGCTGCATGAGAGCCTCATCTTGATTGACCATGGGAGCTTTCGCTCCGTGACCACTCATAATGACGATCCAGCCGGTAGCTGATCTTCGAGAGGAGTGACGAGTGTACACGATATTAATTTACCCCGTCAATCAGAGACAAAGGCGAAGCCCGATGCTCAGTGCCGTTACTCGACGAGTACCAGCACGTGCAGAAAGAGAAATCGTTGAGACAACATGAATCAGTGAACAGAGATCCCTGGGGATATAAGGTGTATGAGATGGTGAGATGGGGGCGTCTAATCGCAGTCAGCTCGCGGAATTTATTCCACAAAGGCAGAAGAGGCCACAGCTCGGAGGGGTGGTAAGACGAGCGGCATGCTTGTCTGTATTGCCTTCCAAGCGTCCATATTCGGACATGACTGCCATCTCAAAAGGTCAAAAATGCCAATACATCTATATGTCGACCGTTTCTGGTCCAATCCCCGTGGAAAGACCAGGCTGGGCCTCACTTCCAAGCGGCGTGGCTATTCGACGTTTCGATATTGCCTGGACAGTCGCTCCGAATTTGGCGATCCGAATTTGGCGACTTCGAGCTGAACAGTAACGTAGCATCTCACGTCTGGGCCACGTCTGTCACATTCCTTGCTCGGTCACCCCAAACCTTATTTTCCACTTGACTGTTTTTGCAAACATGGCTAGCGACGCTTTTACAATCTCTGTCAATTTACTCCAACCTCTAACAGAAAACTTGGTCTCTCTTCAGGAATCCCTACACCCTGTCTGCCAACTTTGGCTGCGGGCACGCCATCCAGATCAGAAATGATGGCGAAAAAGTATCTTGATCTTGTTAGCCTCGCCTCTAACGGCGCCATTGAGCATGATATTTTTTTGTCGCATCGAGACATCGATCAAAAAGAAGGCAATAACAACATCCAGAAAGACTTGTTTCGAAAGATGTTGGAGCTTTTTTCAGACGGCGATTTCATCATCACCACTGACAATCTTTGCAAATTCATAAAGTCCGCATCCAAAAGCAACGCACAGACAAAATCAAAGCTGGTCTGTGAATCGGCCGAGCATTGAGTAAACACCGGCCAAATTGCATTGACGATGGATATTTTTGGGAAAAAGGAATACAGTCTCCCTCCGCTACATCAAAGCCATTTTCATGGATGAAAGACTGCCGATCAAGCAGGGCTGGAAGGAGAGATCCTGGTGGACGATGGGGCTCATCGAGTTTTTTTGTTGCCGAAAGCTTCTGATTAGAGCAGTGCACTTACTGATCTAGCTCGCAACAGATTTTCTCCTGCTCGTTCATGCGCCCGTGTCTGAAAATGATAGCAGTACCTTTAAATCAGCCGGCAAGGTAGTAACTTTGGAAGAAGCCCCAAGTTCCCATCGATGCTGCGGGATCCCCAAACTCTAAATAATGGGCGCAGCCGGCCACTTAACGGTCTGCGGTGCCTGCGGGGTAGCTGAAAACCGGATGAAATGTCGACGCCGGGCTGAAACCCGCCAGATTTTCCCCTTGCAGCTACACGGACGCGTATTTGGAAACCTTATGAGAAATAAGGTCATTGCGGCCAGTTGTAAGTTGCCGATTAGCAAACCGAACGTCGCTAATGTTTTTGGCTCGCTATTCGGGCCACGCTCGTTTCCTATTTCCGTCCTTCTACACCCGTTACCGGATCTCGCCAGCCTTTCAAGTTCCCGAGTAGGGCTGGGCGTATATACTCATGTTTCGAGGAAAATCTTTCTCGCGGCTGTACCTCATGTAGAATTTCGCTGCGATACGACTCACGTATTGTGTTGCTTTCTCTGACAGCGTTGCATCCGACTTGGGACTGAACACAGCCTCTCAAGTCGATGCAAGACGACTGTTGTAGCGGTGCTCACGAGCGTAAGTGATCGTGATGCTTTGAGATGGACACGGTGCTGAATAGCAGAGTCCTAATAGAGAAGGACTGAATTGCTGCTCAGATGTTTGGTTCTTCATGGTTCATCACCGAGGACCAACGCAAAAAGGAGGCGCGAATCTGCCCACAGAACAAATTTAGGGTGGCATCAGAGGCTACAGGGCTGAAGATTCTGAGTTTCAAGGCTTGATGGGCTCCGCATTCCTCGGTTTCTTTTCCAAGAAGCCTTTTTCTCTGTCTGCGGGCTGGTCTGGTCTCGCTTGTCGAACATCGTTTTTGGGCTGTGAAGTGTGGGTCGAATCTTATCCCGCTGTGCTCGTATCGCAATCGCTTTCAGGGTGGCTCTCATATTGCCTAACGTTCACGTCTTCCGGTCATGCCTGTCTCACTGCCCTCAAAGGCATGGTGACGGCCGACAGGCTTATTGCCAGGGCACAAACGCATCGAGCCACGTTCTGCGAATTGCTGTCAAGTCAGTGGTGCTAAATTTGCCAAAGTGCTGCAAAGCTGCGGGAGTTCTTCCACTGGTTCACAGCTGCCATATATGTGTTGATCTTACACTGCCATTATCGTCGCCATCGACACCATTCGTTTACATCAGACTCAAGTAGAGCTGGTTGATGTTAGACCAACTGGCCTAGTGGAGGAGAGGAGCCATCGCCACAATCACAGCAATCAATCGGCTATGCCTACTTTTCTGAAAATGAAAGCTGCTAATTACGAGTGATATTGAGAGCCAGGCAATGCTTCCTTGAAGTCTCATTCCCTACCCTGCTCGTATGTAATGAATGCAGACGATTACTTGCCATGAAGTATGGAATCCCATGTCACGGTGATAGAATGCACACCATAACACGACATTCGAAACTAGCCGGGAGATGGCTGGGATAGCCCGATCTTCATTTCTACTGTGGACTTTGTGACAGACTGTCTTGAAGAAGTCGTCACGGAAGAGCAATGTCTCAGGTAGACCTGCTCCGAGTCGAGTAAAGTCTGTCAAAGGGTTCTGCTTTGGCCATGGATCTGCCTTTGGCAGCAAGCAGCGTCTCACATCGTTGGTCTCGATAATGGGCGCACCTCAATTCGTTCCCCGTGACCTCTGAGAGCTCGGCATCGTGTAAGAGGCCAAGTTCGGCCGCTTGCGACCGAGGACAGACGAGGACCGCCTTCGCGCAGACAAGTGCTCCAGATGAGGCCCGACGTATTGAAGCGGCCAGCGTCGTTCTTGAAATTAGTATTCGATCGGGTTGTCGGAAGCGGTATCATTGGCTGACGTGGCGATCTCTGCGGCGTCGTTGCTCAGCTCGGGGACAGTCGATCTCAACGTCGGCCGACGCTTGGGAAGGGTTCGAACACGTCGCGAGTCCTCTTGGCGGCCCCTGAGCTTGAGTTTGGGCCATGGCGATCGCAACAGTACATAGTTGAGGGGAGGAAAAGGATATATTCATGTGGCGACCGAACGAGGCAGGTAACAAATGACCAGCAAGCAGTAAGCAATAATGCAGCGCTCTACTACAAGTACTGGCCCACGCGCCTTATGGGGGCCGAGCTTAGCAGCCGCCTCACAATTGTTCCCTCCTGGCCAATCATTCCTTCCTCTGCGCCACATCTTTAATAAATCAGCGGGCAAGGTGCCATTCGCGATGCCTCACGTCCGATCCGTCACCGCTTACGCCTCGTGAAGAGTGGTACAATGCTCCGAGTCGGAGGCTGGTTGTGACAGACGTGTCATTTTAATAACGCGATGCATGCAGGCGACCGCAAGTATTGTCCGTGAAGGTTAGGATGTGACTCGATGGCTCAGTCATCTCAGTCAAACTGAGGAAGACCACGAATGCCCCTCTTCTCATGCTCTGCGACTCTAATTTCTAGCAAATTAATTAAACTTTTCGATACATCTCCTGCGAAAGACCTGACTGCTGGCGCCGGGGGCTTTGGTCGTGATCGATACCTTGCCGCTCATCCCATTTCGTGCCTCCGACATGGGAAATGTTTGGCAATTTCCGCTGCTCCGTCAATTCCACCAAGGCCGCTGTGGACGCAAGTAGGCTGAAGTTTTTTCTTGATCTATTGATGCCGGAGTTGGTCCCAATGGCTTTGTGGTCAACATTATGTCCTAGGGACGCCTTGCACAGTCACATTTTGGCAGTCGACTCTGCCGCTGTCAACGCAACGTTTGTCGTTCGCACATACTTTAGGATTTGTCTGTCTTTGTCCCTTGTGAGAGCAGGCGAGGCAGGCTCGCCTTGTACCCAAGGGAAGATGCCCTTGCCTTAAATCCTACATGTCACGTCGTCGCCTCCCAGAGCGTCGGGTTGTTCATCCAGGTCGACTTGCGGCTCATGTGCAAACACTTGAGACAAATGTCAGCGTTGGCCTTGATCCTCCATTTCCCAAAGATGGATCGTGTTGTTGCAAGCAATTTGCTCGCCGTCAGCCTTACTCGTGAAGGATTCCGCATTCTCTCGGAACCTCCACCGACGGAATATCCGAGTCGCCCAGGTCCGAACTCACATATATCATTCGACAAACACATGAGTTTCTGGCTTTCACCTTTGCATTGCGAGAGTTCTGCTACTTGGATCCCGCGTCTCATTCGATCTCAGTCAATGTCATGCAGCCCCCGCACTCAGATTTGGAGGTGGCCTCGGTCATATTTGATGCGGATCGTACGAACGAGGCCATGGCGCGACTCATCGCCCCAGCGCAGGCCTACTCCAATTTGGAAGTCTCGACAGATTGGATGACCCCAGAACCGGTGCAAGCCGACAAGATCCTCTGCCCACAGTCTCCGAAGAAAGCGCACGCGCCTAATGCCAAACAGACGCCTCGGCGGCGATTGTGCTATTTGTCTCCCAAGATATTCTGGATAGTGCTGTGCGGGGTCCTTTTGGTCGCAATGACCGTCATCATTGGCGGCGTGGTAGGCGGCATCAAGGCTGGCCACTCAGACAGCCTCCATAGCAAAGCCGCCACCACGACTGCTCCTGTACGCCCCTCCGAAGTCGACGTGACTGTCCGGACGGCAAACCCCAGCACCAAGAGCCCAGATGCCAGGCAAGAGCCTGGTTTTTCTGGACGAACAGTCACCGTCAGGACCACGGAGAATGCGGCCACCCCAGCGACGAGCGCCACAACAGCACAGACAACAAGGCCGGAAAAGGAAAAGCAAGAAGTATCAACCACCTACCCGATATCGAAGGAAGCCAATCCCAGTCAAACACTCTATCGCGAATGTCCGTTCTCCGACAACACCGTATATAGGGCTCTCAAATCGGACTCGCACCAGTTTCGAAGAGTTTGCAATGCTTCCTTCCGGCAAAACCATGACACTGTCGTTGCGGGCCGCGTGGAGAGCTTGAACGACTGCATCGACATGTGTGCGGCGTTCAATTTGGATAACAAAGCAAACATTCGGGCCGGCAGGACGCGTGTTTGCAATTCCGTCTGTTGGCGCAACAGCCTCCAAGACAAGGATTTTCCGGGCATGTGCTTCGGATCTACCCTCAAGAACGTCTCGTACATGGGCTTTCCGATTCAGGAAGAGACGAGATGTGACTCGGCGGCGTGGATGAATGAGCACTTCCTTGACTGATGGTTGGCGGGCTTTTCTTCTGCATATAAATCCTCATCTTTTCCTTTTCAACCAACGACAAATCACATCTATTCACTGAACGTAGCTTGATGCGCTTATCTGTGCGATCCGGCGGCCATCTGCTTGAGGAGAGAAAATTTTCGTCGTGCAGTCCCGTAAATGGGTCAGAGATTCCTCATTGTGCGTCCCTGCGCGGGCGGTGTTGCAGCGTTCGGGCGTGACATATTGCCGCAAACCTTCGAATATAGCGAGGCCGGCCCGCGTCGTGACAGCCAATTTGGCGATGAAGGGAATCGGGGGCGTATCGCAGAACCTGAGCTCGGGCAAAGGGAGAGGAAAAGGTAAGAAAAAGAATGTGTTCAGTGTCGGCATGTGCTGCTGCATCAGCCCCCGCGTGCTAAAATGGCTGGTACCTTGCTGGCCAGCGAAGCTCCAACCCGTGACGTCATCCAATGATCCGAGAGTCGAGTCTCAGCTTTGGGTTCTTGCATGCTCAGCTCGTTTGTCTTTTTCATTGCCGATAGGAACCAGACACTGTCGGAATAAACGCACCAATGGATTCAAGAGAGCCAAGAAAGCCGACGTCTCGATCTCAATTTTTCCCCACGTTGTTGGTGCGCCGGACGATGCACACGCGGGGTTAAACGGCCTTTAGCTTCCCTCGAGCAAAACGGCTGCCTTTGGCATCGCGAGTGGAATCGCGCGGCTTCGGGTGGCGCGCTTTACGGAGTTTAGTTCGCTTGCATCGCGTCGGCATGACGGGCGCTGCGAAATCCATCCCGCCTCAATTGGCTAGGCAAGGCATTGGCCTGGCCAATTTAAGAAGGTCAGGATGGAACGCTCGAGTGGTCGACGTCAAGCCTCACGAAACTTCAGCGCCTTGCCTCGATTCCACTCAACTTCTTTCTACTAGACTGCTGCTCGTCATGCCCACCGTCGTAGGGAAGCAAGTCGGTCCAATTGGCTACGGCCTCATGGGTATGTCCAGCCAGTCCATGATTTGCCACCCCTCAACTCTCAAATCTTCATCCTCACCAATTGTGAGCCCTTCACAGACACTGACATGTTGCCAAACTGAACAGGACTTGGCCATTCTCCCTCCGACGAGGTCAGCTTCGCTGCCATCAAAGCTGCTATTGAAGCCGGCTGCACGTTCCTCAATGGCGCCGAATTCTACGGTCCGAACCGCGACGAAAACTCGCTGACGCTGCTGCGCCGCTACTTTGCCAAATACCCCGCCGACGTAGCCAAAGTCGTCATCAACATCAAGGGCGGCCGGGACTTTGACGCGCCCGGCTTGCAGTTCAAGTGCAGCAACGAGGCCGTGGCGGCAGGCATCGAGCACACCCTCGAGCAGCTGGGTTCGTCTGCGCGGATTGCGCAATGGGGAGTCGCGCGGAAGGATCCCAACCACGACTACGAGGATGAGACGCTCGCGACGATTGATTCCTACGTCAAGGCTGGCAAGATTGACGGCATCACCACGAGTGAGATCAATCAGGACACGCTGCGGAGCGCGGCAAAGAAGTTTCGCATCACGGCGGTGGAGATGGAGCTGTCGCTGTTTTATCCCGAGGCCATCAAGAATGGGATGTTGGCTGCGTGTGCGGAATTGGATATTCCGGTCATTGCGTACTGTGAGTGTTGTCCAGCGCCGTTCTCGTCTCAACGCTGTCGAAGAGAAATGACATACCGGCACAAAACTGACCTGCCGAATATAGCACCACTTGGCCACGGCATCCTCGGCGGCCAGATCAAGTCAGCCAAGGACATTTCCGAGGGCGACCCGCGACGCATGTGGCCGACGTACCAGGGCGCCAACCTCGAGGCCAACCTCGCACTTCTGGAAAAGGTAGAGAAGCTCGCCGAGAAGAAGGGCTGCTCACCGGCCCAAATTTCCATTAACTGGCTCGTCGCGCTGTCCCAGCAGCCCGGCATGCCGACCATCATTCCCATCCCCGGGTCGACGAACCCCGCGCGCATCCGGGAGAATGCCACGCTCGTAGATCTGACGCCGCAGGACATGGCGGATCTGGATGAGACCTTGAAGAGCTTCTCCATGGCGGGTGATCGGTACCCGGCGGCGAATATGCACCAGCTCCAGCTATAGTTGGGCCGACAAGATATGGCAGCATTCTTAACGCAGGATGCGCCACGCCTCGACTAGCGTGGGCGGTCAATCAAATTCACTGCGTGGTACTCCAGAATCACACCGTCAAAGTCATTTCTTGACGCTGATCGTTATTGTGCTGCTTTTTACTGTGTAAGGCGCCTTCTTATTTTCTCAAAAGCTCTACAGATTTTAGTGTCGTAGAAATGATTAAAGATGCAGGTCCAAGTTGGTCCAAGGATGTTTCTACCACATAATTCATACTGAAGATGTCTAAACGATCGTCCTGCTTCTGGGGGCTTCAATGCATACTACACAAGCGATCAGGCCGTCATTTATCTTGGAACTTACTGACAACAAACGCCGTTTGATCATAGCGAAGATCGGATCAAAGGTCACACCGGCCTCCATTGTAAACGGCAAACAACTCTCTGCTTCACTAATCCCATTGTCTTCATCTCACCGACTCTTTCGGCCCTTTCAATTCGCGCACGTGAGACCTATTTACAAATAAGTGCGACGAAGGGGCGGGTTCAGAGCTCATCGTACTAGAGCGCTACCGTTCCTGTTCAACTGCCTCCCATCGTCTCCATGATAGCCGTGCCCTGTGCAAGCCAAAACTTACCCATATCTGCTGTTAATTTTTTGTCAAGCACAGACGTGAAGGGTCGCTGAAACAAGCCATTGACCTGCATTGTTTGCTTGACACCCGTTGTATCGGGCATGGCTGGATCCCATCTCTTTAGCCGGAAATGTCCACCGAGGTTCGGATCGCCTGTGGCTGCCTGATTGGTAAAATAGGTCCCATAAGATGGCACGATAGTCTCGGTGAAGTATGAGAGAAATACCTCGAAGGCCTCGGGGCCGATTGGGAATTTGTCCCCCAGAAATGCCTTTAGAAATCCATACAAGTCCCATTCCGGAAGGTAGAATAGCGGCAGGAGATCCGTAGCATGGATAGAAAAGTCTGGCAGCAATGGAATCTTCAAAGCGTCCCAATTCATCGCCCAGACAGATGTGTTCGTGCTGGAATAGGCGTCTATGAGGGCACGGTTGTTGGACAGGAACGCGACGTCTTGGATTGTGTTTTTGAGGCGAAGCGTCTGGTCGCTGTCCGAGTATCGATTTGCAATGGCTCGACGTACACCGGCTAGTTTGTCTCCAGGAAAGACTTCGCTGAGTACGTATTTGTACTCGGAATCATTGTGCGCATAAGGCGGGTTGATGAAGGATCTTGCCTCGTCCTCAACATGCGAGACAAGTATCGAGTCCAACGGTGCGAATCGTCCTGTGGGGAAATGATGATGGTCAGTAATGCACGGATTGTCGTCTGTTTTCTCAAGAAAATCAAAATACCTCGGAGAAAAGAGTAGGAGTAGACAGAAAAGAGAGAGATAGGACGGGCAACCTACCTTTTGCAAGCTCGGTGATAGCAAGACGTTCAATGAATTTGCCATCAACCGACGGTCCCACTGGGAAAATGCCGGTGCAGCTCACCGTATTCTGGAAAAGCAGCTGGTTCGCCTTGGTCAGCCAGTCGACGTTCTTATCGCCCAGCTGCGAGAGCTGCGAGACGTTGTACTTGGGCTTGTACTGGAACGTTCCGGTCCGGGGCATCTTCAGGTCCCTACAGCAAGTCTGGCCTTCCACCTGGGCGCAAACGTAGCAGGTGAAGTTGTAGTAAGTCTCTTCCAGTAGCCCGTGGCGGTCCCACATCCACTGGTAGGCCGGCGACTGCAAGGCGGCACGCGTGAACTGTGGCTGCAGCTGCTGGCCGTTGCCGTCGCGGGAGACGAGATGGTGCAGGATGCTGCTGGCGCCGGCGCTTTCGCCCCAGGCCGAGACGCTCGTCTTGTCGCCGCCCACCTGCGCGATATACCGCTGAACCCAGTCGAACAGGAGGCGCTGGTCCGACAGACCCGCGTTTGGGAGCCCTCCCTCTTCCATGGTGGTGCCGGCCAGCCATCCAAACGCACCAATGCGATAGTTGCCCGTCACGAAGACGGTGTCATGCTGGGCGTGGGACAGCACGCCTCTGCCGTCGTACAGCGGCGTGTGGAAGCCATCGTGCATGGCCTGGCTCTTGGAGCCATACAGAAAGGCGCCGCCGTAGATCCAGACGACCACCGAGGCACTGGGCAGCTGCTTGTCGCGCACGCTGTGCATGACACCTTCGGGGACATAGAGGTCCAGGAACAAGCAGTCTTCGCTCTGGTTCAGCTCCGAAACTCGCGTCTGGGTAAGAGAGAAGCGTCCTCCAGCGACACATTGTGACGTTTTTGACTGTGTGACCTGGATGCAGCTTGCATCAGAGCCCTTTTGGATGTTGCTGTTCCTCTCGTCCGGGTAGGCAGCAGCTTGGAACCGGCGTGGGCCAGTAGGAGGAGCGCCGAATCGGACGTTGAGAAACTTGTAGACCTGTCCAGCAAGTCAGTACAGGAAATTCATACTTGGTGAGGCGCCCGAACCTTGTATTGGCTATCGTATTCTGATTGCCAAATGCCCCACGGTAGCGTTAGATTGTATACTTGCTGAGCCAGTGCCGAGGTCAGCAGGCAGAAAAGAAGCACAACGGGAGATCGCATCGGATGAGAGAGTGCGTGCGAGGACGCATATGAAACGTTGACAGGATGAAGACAATCTGGATCAAGGGCTGGTAAGCAAAAGATTGAGTCTCACCTTTTCTCTTTATACGACCGAAAACAGACCGTCTAAATAAGAAGCTGTACATGTCGTCCGGCCTGCAGTGAGCGTCGTTTGGCCGTGAAGTCGTCAGCCTTGCTCGGCAGTGGCTCACAGTGTTTCGGCCGATCTGTCCAAAAGTTGTCTGAGGGGCCGTCTCACACAGTACACATTCCCAGATGCAGCCGTGATGAGAGGCCAATATTGTCAACATTACCATTCTGAGGGGCAATATTTGGGTTCTCGTCAGTCGCCTTGTCCCTCACGTAATCGTGCCAATGTGCCTCAAAGACCGAAGCTTACTGCTGAACGACATGTCTTTTTGCTCAACGCCCCGTCGGTCCCATTCCAAAACCCTGTGCGTGTCACACAGAGCGGTCAACGCCCGCGCCAAACGGGGCGTCTTCATGTCATACGCATCCGCACCGGCATCAATCAGGATGGCCTGGACCATGTGACGGGGAAATCGGCCCAGCGCTGTCGTGAGCGGCGACGTCAGTGCCCGAGCCTTGCGTTTATTGAATGGATGTCGGTTTTGAGCGTGGGACAAGGGCGACGAATCCTATTCCTCACGTGCGTGGTGTCTCCTTGCAGGCACTGCCCCACGACGCTGACGGGCTTTGTCGGGGCGGCCAATATCACACACCAAGTCCCTCCCCAATCAACGCATGTCGGCTTCACGTCAAAAACTACCGGACAGGGACCAAGAAAACGGGCGGCCCAACATTCCTTGTCTTCTCAGCCCCGGACCATCGTACGATTGGAATGCGTCAACCCGAGATGGTCAGCATGGGCATCGAAAGTCTAGGCTGTGATGCATGTCACCTTGGATTCAGCCAGCCACTGATCAGCCGCAAAGCGCGGAC
Organism: Moelleriella libera RCEF 2490; assembly: GCA_001636675.1. Taxonomy (NCBI): domain Eukaryota; kingdom Fungi; phylum Ascomycota; class Sordariomycetes; order Hypocreales; family Clavicipitaceae; genus Moelleriella; species Moelleriella libera. The sequence goes on from AZGY01000026.1 coordinate 150,984, forward strand.
ATGGATTGCTGACGACGTGATGGAAGAACAAAGGTGGAGCTTGTTGCGCTTCTGTCCGGTGGAATTATTCCTTTCTTGGCGCATCGACTTGGGAACAGTCATTTACGCCTATTGTTCTCAAATCAATCCTGCCGGCGTTTTCGGCTTTCGCTCAGCAGGGGAGCGGCGGTAATAGCTGGGCTGCTGAGCCATGCCGCTGAGGACACACATCCCCTATTGGAGACGCCGAGCGTTTGTCGCAGCAGCCTGTCTCGGGCGCTCGAGGCTTGTCTTCAAGTGTGACGCATGCCATATACCCGACTTGCTCAGTACAATAGTCAACCGTTGAAGTCCGGCTGCTTAATGAAACAACGCAACAAGTAATCCGATGAGAGCGCAATGACCGACCGTACTGTCTTCGGTTTCGCATGAACCCAAGTTCGTTGCCTATTTATGAATTCGAGCGCTTATGCCGCTTGAAGTGCAGTGCGCCTTCCCCGCATCACGGTTTTACGAGTCAAATTACGGATTCGTCATAATTTTGCGACGATATACTGATAGAGATCGTATGATGAAGCGCGGAGACAAAGCTCTGCCTGGCTTTGCCCAGTGACGAGTGTCTGAAGAGCTCATAGATAATTCTCGGATTTGAAGCAAATGTAAGATGAACACCGTACATACCATGCGTCGTGAGCATCCAACAACCTCTGGTGCTGTAGCAAATCAAGATCAGCCGCCAAGTGACCTACTATCGCGGAAAAGGCCTGAAAAGTACGCGCATTACAAGAGAGGAAGCTGCTGATGGTACTGATGCTGCTGCACCGTGCCAAACTAGTCTGTATTCTCCCCAGGAAAATTTTGCAGGGAGACGAAAAGGCCGGACCATATAATATGAAGGAAAAATCAATCGCTGGGAAACTCGATAATATGGTTTGCTTCTACCTGCTTTTGGACGCAACATCGCGAAATCGGCACGAACTGCAAAATGAGATGTTTTTCGAAGACGGCGACGCAGATTGAGGGATCTCACTACCATGACACAGATTGAGACAGCATATAAATTTATATCAGGTATAAACAGTGGCAAAGATGCTGCCCAGAGGGGTTAGTGGTTGACTTGACCATTCACCACGAGGCCATGATTGGCTTTTGCGTGGCGGCAGGCATAATGCGCGATGCATTCGGCGCAAGCCAGTTTCAGGTGGCATTTGAGCTCCTGGGCCATACGCAGGGCGATCTCGGCGTTGGTCATCCACACGATAGGCTGGACATTGTAGTCAAAGAGGCCCTGGCAGCGGAGACAACGGGCCTTGGGCCTAAAGGATGGGCAGGAGAAAGGCGTGGCACATTCGTTGGTGTGTAAGGCGTTGAACTGGACGAGATATTGATTTCTGACGGCGCCGCGGGCGACTTGACGGTTGATGGGGGTGACAGGCGCCGGCAGACCTGCCACAGCGTTGCGATAAGCAGTACGGAGATTACGAGATGCGCCCCGAATGTTCATCGAATCTCGGTTTGCTCCGACGCCGTTCCAGTCGAGACGCCGGAGGGGCTGCCGGCAGCGCGTGGCGAAGTTTTGCATGGTGGTGAAGGCGCCCCATACATCCTGCGAGGTCGTGACCACGATAGTCGGCGGATTCGCGGCGGCGCCATTGCTGCCAGTGCAGACAAAGACGGTGTGGGGGATGGCCTTGTTATGAAAGTCCCAACATCCGAGACGGGCAGCGACTCGAGGACGCGGCAGTTGTACCAGCCGCAGCTGCTGCACCCGGGCGTCAAAGTTATCTTGCGAAGAGAACAAAATGTCAGCGGAGACGATGAATGGGGCTACTCCATGTTGTTTTTTTGACTCACTCATGTTTTGGCAGCCCCGAGCCAGGACACGACAAAGCAGCTCAACCGTGCCAAGCCCGCTCATCTGCGGGCAAGGTTGGCCCGGATTGATCGTTGCGTCCAGACCCTGCTTGAAATTGACTATGACCTGGTCTACTTGGATTTGAAAGATATTCAAGCCACGGAGGTGGGATGCGGCCAGAAGCGCGCTGAAGGCGATGTTCTGCACGTTTTGTACGAATGCGTTGAAGATGTTGACATTGTTGACTGTTGGCATCAGCTGAGGCGCAACAAGTCTCCGGACGGTGCCCAGGACGAGATGCGAGTAGTAAATCAAAAAGAGGACCAGATCCCAAGGATCGTTGTCGGCCCCCCCTGGCAATGGGAACGGGTTTCCCGCCAGCATGCCCTGATTGCATGTGCCGGTCACAACCATGTAGGCGTCGAGGCTCAGCACATCGAGAGATTCCGCTGCTGCTTGCGCAATTGCATAGATTCTGAAGACAGTGTTATTCAAAACGGCGTCCCGATGAATTCTGTGGATGCCTGGAGTAGAGTTGGCCCGATGACGGGCAGGTTCTGACCACACGGGCATTTTGTTTAGGCTGGTCGTCCCTTACGGACTAAGTGTAGGCAAAAGTTCTCTAGTAAGAGACACGGTAAAAAGGTGAGAGGGAAAAAATGATGTTACCCGGTGTTAAACCCAAGAGATCGAGAGCTGCTAGAAATCCTGAGCTATATCTACATCCTATTCTGCGGCCTGGGTGTAAGTCCTGGGTGTAAGTCGAGGATAACACTCACCTCCTCACAGTATAAGCATAGCAGTTGCAACCAAGGACCACATCGACATCGACATTCGAACAGTCCGTCAGCCGCTGTCTACGCGCAAAAACCCTGGCCTTGCATGCACGCTGGGTAGTGGCTGGCCGATAGACCATAGGGACGGCACAGCCCTGCCCCTGACCTTGACCCTGACCCTGGCGCTGACCCTGGCTCTGGCCCAAGCACAGCTGTAGATCCACATGTAGCCGTTCAATAGCGGGTGCGATAGCTGAGTGATTGTATCTCTTGTTGATGAATGAATGAACGCCTCTTTTGCACACCGTAAAGCGGCAAATCTGAAGAATAGCCAGACACCTCCTAGTAAAAGACACACCTGTGGACAAGCTTATCACACCGCCGACGGAACAAAATGTCCTTTTCAGCGGCGCGTTGAAAGCCACTATTAAGTTGCTATCGATTGGGTCGGGAGGGAAAATTTGCAGTGTCACGCGGGCGTTCGCGCGATGAGCTGCTCTCTTTGCCAAGGGAGCGATGTGGCGATGCTGCCGCATTTCGACGCGCATATTTGCATCTGCCGCATTTTGACGCGCATGTTTGCATCTGCCGCAAGGTCGCATAAGTAATTGGGGTGGTTCAGCGAAGAAATGGGTGGTCTGATTCTCAGTCAACCATCCGCTTTGCACATCAACGAGATTGATCATAATTGTTGCACACATGGCTTTCAGCATAGTCCACGTCAAGGCGACTCCGCACTTTAACACCCTCAACAGCAGCTTCGCCACTGCTCTTCCCAAGAACAAGACCAATTTCATCTGGGCCAGCGGTGACGATGCTCAGTTCCACGAGTCTCTCACAGGGTCCAACCGCTGCGTGACCTACAGGCTCACCAAGCATCCCGCAACTGGCCGCTGGGACCCTGTGCCAATCATCGTCATCGGCAGCGCTCCAGTGCTCGGAACTTGGTATGTGCCGCCTAATCAGGGACCACCGGCAACCTTCAAGGTCCTGGCCAGGCTCGACGGCCGCGACTGGATCCTCTCGTCGGACGACGTCCAGGTCATCTCGCCGTCAATGATCAACATCGAGGTCCAGACGATGAATCTCCTACAGACCGTCTTTGACATTCCCATGCGCATTGCTGGAGACTGGACTTGGGCTATCCAACGCACAGATAAGACTGGATGTGAGCATTTCCATCGTAAGGGAGTGTTGATCTGAGATCTGCTGAACTGACGAGGGAGCCTTTCAGTTCCGCCCGTGTACATGGCCAAACAGACACGACTTGAGCTGTGCTTTGTCTTCGGCTCTCTCGCTCCCACCGGGCCCTGGGATCCAAATGCAGACGAGTCTGATCCGACGACCCGGCCGGACTTCAAGGACAAGTACTACATCGACCTCTTCCGGCTCTTCCTGCCTTCTCAGTGGGAGCTCATTGATCAGGTCGGCAACACCGCGAGCCAAGATGACAGGCTAGCCTGGTATCTCAAACGCAACATGCAAGTAATCTGGAATCTCGGTCTCCCTTCATGCCATCCGGCAGAGTACCCCAATCGCCGCCCGACGCCGCTGAATCCCGCGTCCGGTCCTGCAACAAACTCCAGTTTCTACCTCAGTCCCATCCCAGGAGTGCCGCGAACAGGTGTCATGGGAGAAGGTGAAGAGGACGTGGAAGGCTTCCACCCTGAATTCGGCGGTCTGTTCGACCTGCGCCGCTTCATGGGTAGTTCCTTCGCCTACTGCTCAGCGCTGGACCTCGCCGCACTCGTGCAATTGTGCGTGTGCCTCGTGCGAGATGCAGATGGCAAGGAGATTCTCGACTCGCGCTGGGTGGCCAGCACTGGGAACAAGGCCCTCGGAGTGCGGCACTGGGGTTTCATCAAGCCCGGCACGCTGTTCGGGTGGCCTCAATATCCGCAGTGCAACTCGCCCGTCTTTGCAAGAGGCGGATTGCCCAGTTATCTCAAGCCTGAGGACTTTTCCTCCAGGTTCTCCTTGGACTGGCATGCCTGGATCGAGGTCAAGTTTCCCGGCCGTGATGCAAGGACCGTCCTTGACGTATCCCAGGCGTTTGGACCACCTGAGAAGCTGCACATCGTGGACGGGAGCCTGACCAGGCAGGCATATCTTGAGCTCAAAATGGACTCGGATTGGCCGAATCCCACGAGGTTGCCGCCGCGAACACCTGGGCGGAAGAACTTGAACGCAATTTGCTTTTGTGAGTCTTGCTCCTCCCCTCGTCCCCAATTCCGCCCCGGGAAGTGAACAATGTCCAGCAAGCGCCGGTTATTATACTTGATGATTATTTGCCGCTGATGTAGAGTGTTTGGCCAGATTCGTCGCCTCAGACCCAAATGTTTCGGATCGGCGTCATGGGAATCTCAGAGACTGGTCTGCTGTCGTCAGGAACTTGAATGTACGGTGGGCTCAATGGCTGCTTGCAAAATGCTCAACTATAAGTGAAATTGATTCCTGAAGAGTTTTCTTTGCCGGACAAATTCGACCACAATTGGAGACGGAAGACAAGTTGTACCAAATAAATACTCAAAAGTTGAATGACCATGGAATTCTGGACTACTAGAACTTTCTGATACAAGTGCACCATATACGCATGCTATACCGGATAGATACTCAAAAGTTGAATGACCATGGATCTTTGGACTACTAGAACTCTCTGATGAGAGTGCACCATATAAGCATGCTATATGCTTCTCGTGCTAGCGTAATCATTGTTTTGGCAGGTTGGTCTTTCATCATACCGTAGCATTAAGACGACTCAGCATGCGAATTGTTTCATGGAAAGCTCTTGTACCGGCATTGATTTCATTCATCTATCTAAAATTGCCTTGAATCAATTAATCAGCGCCCCGGCAGCCTCGTCCCCGGGAACTGGATTGGCTACAACAGGGACGCTGCTCTTCGTGGTGGCAACATGGTCGGCGACCACTGCCAGCGACAACAAGTTGGTGGCAACCCTCCACATCCTGACATCAGGCATGACCATAGCGCTGTCGAAATTGTCTCCGGGCGGAAAAAGAACCATTTGGTCCTCGTCTGTTGGGGCCGACTCGACCTGGCAACCAACTTCCAGGTCGATCGGAGCTCGGTTATACACAATCCAGATGGATCTAGTCTTGCTCACCGCGTCCATCACCACAGCATAGTTAGTCAGCGTTATAGGCCGGTCCATCGGATCAATCTCTGTAGTCGGCTGCTCATCGCTCGGGATGTCGTCAATTGCGCGCATGTCATGGACTAGAAGCCTGCCCAAAGGCACGACGTAGCGTGGGAGCCTGGGTTCCGTGAGCGGCTGGGAAATCTCGCCACCGCTAGAGTCAACGGCAGATAATTTCAGGATCAAAGGATGGCTCGGAGCAATTGGCCCTACTGGTGTAGACGTGGTGGTCACGCCAGACACGTAGTCGTCATCCTCGTCATCCTCGTCATTGACGGGCTTGAATTGACCCAAGGACAGTGCTGAACTGTCGCAACCGACCAAGAATTTGCGGTTCTTGTCTTGTGCGAGAGGGATCATGTTATCGACAACATGGGAAAGCGTGTTGCCGAGCTCCGTCACTGCCCTCATGTCTGTCAAAGAGCTGTCTTGTATCATGGCCACGACTGAGGCTGCTCCATTCTTCTCCGGTCGCGCGACGGGCTGTCTGATCGACCATTTCAGATACTCTTCTACGTCGACATTGTAGGTAGTCAGGCGCTGGAGATAGGCCTGAATCCCGCCTTCTGGATCGCGAGAAAAATGTAAGCGGCCTAGACGTTGATGTCCGTGTTTGATCTGACTGTATCACCAACCGTCGAAGATTGTGCCCGCTTGGGCGCGGACCTGCTGAAAATGGGCATCGCTCCCGCTCATCTCGTCGATGGTTCAGGAGAGATGAATGGGCTGAAAATGCGACGAGATTCTGCGTGAAAGCTGTCTGTTTCAGTGTTGCTAAATGGGAGGCAGATTGCTGAACCGCCCGCCACTAACGTAGATTGTAGTCAGCTTTGGATCAGTGAATATGGCAGGTCAAGCGGAGGCTAAGCGGGTGCTGATATTGTGCGGTCGCGAACATGTTGCCATGGCTGAGGTGGCTTAGCGTCATGACCGGCTAGAGTTATGCAATATTGACCCCGGGGTGCATGTAAAGGCGGCCCTGCAGCCACGCAGATTGCGCACACCGTATTCTTCGGCTAGGCAGCGGCAAGTATTGGGAATGACCCTCGACAGACAGCCACAATCCGAACCGGCACGCTTCTGATTACTACTTACAGTCACGGCAGAAGCCTCCTAAAAGCTACGGTCCGCCATGAAGGCCGAGTGGTCTATTCAAAAAGACCGTTTTTGTAAGTCACCTGCGGGCCGTCGGCAGCCACGCACAGATTAGACTTTACCGGGAGACATGTCACACGTGGCGTCACATTCAGCCCTCAATCCTAACGCTCAAAATGACTTGTTTTGCGCTTTCATCCCTGAAATGAGCTGACTCGGAGCTGATTGTATTCCCTGGAGAGCATGGGGCAAGAGGGTCAATGAAATCGGGGGACCTGATGATGCCGTCTATGCATGGACTATCGGCTCGCCAAGTCAAAATTGTCAATATCACGGTTGAAAATCACGTTTTGGCTCAGCTGAAATAACGAAATGAGTCATTGAAACAGCTATCTCACAGGAATATTGAATATCATCAAGTAAGCCGAGATATATTGCGTATCGGATGCTAGTAGCAAGATGAGAATACACGAGCTGAAAACAGGCGAGCTGAAATGCCGTGGCGTCGATCTTGGAACTAGAAGCAGACCGTGTAATCAATTTCGTGGTCTCAGAGGTCAGATACTCAGGAAATGTGCCCGTTCATGAGACTAGGTGCACCGGTCGTGCTGCCATTAGTCAAAGTGTAGCTGGTCAGAACAAAGTACGTCGCAGCAAGCCCCGATTTGCCACAGGCCTCTATTGATATAAGATCTCCTCTCACCCGCAACATCATAGCCAATTGTGCACAGGCCTCTCAAGAAATATCCCACCATTGCCAAACATATCAGTATAGTCTTCCTTTGACATTTTTCCATCACGACTTTCCATAATGGCGACTTACTCGGTCATCATCCGACTCGGTAGGCGCGCTACCCCATCCCAGACTTTAGACCATCGTTGATGGCTTGCTAACTCTGCTGGAGATAATTTCTGGGTTGATAACTTCAACAATACCAACATGAAATTGTGCATGGCAAAGGCGACCAAGGACGGTACCGGCAAAGAAGTTTACAATGTCATCGCAAAGACTTCGGGTAAGCACTGCACAAACTTCATTTCATTCCTCTTGTCTCCACAAATTGCTGACGAATTATTGCATTGAATAGACACTGTCCAGCCTACGATGACGTTCACTTGGACTGATGAGTACAAGATTGAGGCCACGACTACGACCTTCAGCAAGGGAGGCAAGTTTAGACACGCAAGAAGGGCTGGTCGATTAATCCGACATGCTTTTTGACTAACATTCCATTGCGTTCCAGCCAAAATTGAGGGCACTGCCGGAGCCAAGGACATTGGAACTGGGCAAACCTACAACATTCAGACCTGGACAAAGACCCAGGTCTATACCGATTCTCAGAATGTCAACGAGAACTCCTTCGGATTCGCCAACAGCATCCCCTGCTCCATCATGCTCAGCATGAAGGATGGCAGCAAGTTCGTGCCGGTCTACATCTCCCCTGAAACAGAGGCTCCTGGAATGAGCACTCTCACCCCCATCCCCAAGGTTGTCTTTTGGTTCCAGAAGCTTGTCGAGTCGTCCACCATGATTGTCAATTTCGTTGGCGCGAACTGGACCGTCACCCCAATTGCGGGACACACTTCCACCATCAGCTACAACAAACAGGGAGTCTGGAGCCAGGTCGCGTGATCGGATCTGTGTTCAAGAATTCCTCACAAGATAAGCGATCGGTGGGTGTCGTTAGCTTGGTATGAGAGAACATGCAAAATTGAGCCTTTGGGCCGTTGTCACGGGGTGCGCCAATAAATCCAGTCTTGTACGTGCCAGGCTCATTTGCGCGAAGGGATTTCGATCCCAAAGAAAAGTAGAAGTCTAGATAGGTTTATAATACTATTCGAAGCTTACTGGGAATCTTCATTTATTTCTAATGACAAAACCTAAATGACAGTCTGAACGACAATTAATTATAAGCAAGATAGTCATGTTTCACTCTACTCCTTTGAGGACATACATGAAAAGGTGAAAATAAGATCTGGCAAAATACATTTGAGCTCTCAGTCCTGCTCGTTGAATCGAAGATAATGGCATTATTCACAGCTTTCTATTCGCGGATTTGCGGAAAAAAGTTAAACAACAATTCATAATCTACTTTCAGACTAGTAATAGACTGAACATGAGAAGACGCGGGCATGCAAATCGGCAAAGCAACCTTGATCCTTTTCTATTCACTGACGAGAGTGGCACAATTTGCTTCTTTCTCCACATTAGCAAGGCAGCCAACGCTTGAACACCCCCGCAACCGCAGAGAAAGAGTATTTAAGCATTGTAGCCATCCGGGAGAACTCTTCTCACGATCATCTGCAGCTGTGGAGAGACCGATGTTACTGCCTGCAGTGATAAATTTTCCCGGGTCCTCAATTCCTAGTTGCTCAAGACTTGTGGTGACGTGTCCATTAGAATTAGATATGGCAACAGCGACTGCTACGGCACTTCCCATGGCGCGAAATAGGTGAGAGGTTCCAAGCCCCATGGCTTCTCCATTAAATCATTAACTTAGAGAGATGAAGTATTGCAGTAAATGAACAGGTGCCATAACATGATCGCGTTTCTTGGCAATATGAGGAACCGCTGCGAAGAACGTCAGATAGTTGATGCCACAACCAAACCTGGCGAGCACTTCAAATCCATAAAACCTTGGCGGCAATTTGATGGAGTCTTCGATTCCGCAAGGCAAAGGTTATGGCTTGTAGTGCCGTCCCGACCAAGAAACGTTAACTAGTGGCGTTATAAACCTACCGTACACCTGACCTACAATCACACCGCCGACAGTGCTTGTTGCGCCAAATGGAAGAAGGTGTACGCCGGCGTCAATCGCAGTTTGGTAATTCACGAGTTGAAAGAGTGGAGACGGCTGGAACGTGGTGACGTCAAGTGTCCCGCCAATAAGGAAAAGACCACTTCGGATACATCTATGGTTAGTACAGTACTATGGTAGAAAGGGGTAAAGCACCAGGTAAATGAAGTATACGTCAAGCATAGTGCCGAGTATATCGAGACGCACAATAAACCGCCAGGGCAGTACGGGCTCTCGAGTTGCATCTTTCAGCCTCACACGACGCTCCCTCAGCAGTAACGGGCCGCAGGTTGCGAGCGAGACAATGATCAAAATAATGAAGTAGGCAGAGCTCCCGGAGAATTGACTGCCAACCTCTTCAAAGGCGAAAACAAAAGCTAGGGTAGCGCACGGCAGCATAATGCATCTGGGCAGATCTATTCTGGCACTGACATCATGGAGAGTAGGGGAGGGCGGCCTGGGATTTCTTCTGTGGAGTGGATATCTGTTGGGAATCGCAATCATGGTCAGGATCAGGACAAAGACGCAGAATGGCACGTTGAACAGGAATATCCAGCGCCACGTGGAGGAGTACCTGATCATGATAGTCTTTTGTAAGTCCCAGGTTTCATGATCGCCTGGAGCAGCCTTTCTGTTATTTGGTGACTAACCCAACCATTCCAGGCATGCCCGCGACCCCGAAGGCGGTTCGCGAGCTCCAAGTCGGTAGAGGGAGAATTCTTGCTTTCTGGCCATTAATCGATTCTTGGAGGAGAAGAGTCTCTGTTTTAGGACGTGGACGTGGACGCGGTCGTAGACGATGTTGATGTTGCCGATGCCGCAGCACAACAGGCGACTCCTGGGAGTTCTCTTCGTTGAGTGCCTGCAGCTGCCTATTTCCTTTCCGCCAAAATATTCGGAAAGGTGGTACGATGCTTGGAAGCGAGATGGCCCAACAGATGGGTACTTGCTCTGATCATCACAAGCGGCTTTTCTGGTCGAAAACAAACCTGAGTTCTCTGCGACAGAGTCGTCCCGCCAGTCTCGTTGCGTACTGTTGTGGGTCTAAAAATACAAGGCGAAATCCTGTATTTTATTCCCAATGTGTTATTCGTGCCAAGCGTCCGAAGGTATCCACCTCGGCGCCTAGTGGCGCAATAAACTACTCCGTCTTGCCCTCACACCCGTCCACAGGCTGACTCCCAGAAACGGAAAGTGGAAATAGCGTCCCCGTTTGGCGTCGTCTGGCGCTCGGAAGGAGGCCGGATCGACACGAGGGCAATAGTCTCAACGTCGGACAACGTGCGTAGATCGTTGTGCGACCCACCACGCAAAACGACTGAATCCCCAGTTCGATCCTGGTGTCAACGCTATGGTCGAGAGTTCTACACTGTAAGCTGCCGGCTACTACGGGGGCATACCGCCGCGACAATTACAAGCGCTCTTCAAGTTCCAAATATCTCATTGCAAATTGATAGAATGAACTCATATTATACAACGTTCAAGCCTTTAAACAGTTCACTAATAGTACATATTGACAAATGCTGTGAGGTCACATGACCACAGAGGTCCACCAAGAGATTGCCCAGTTTAGGCCTCCCATAGCTAGCTAGATGATCCCTCGATCATCTCCTTCATCAATCAATCAATCAAGCATCTCGTCGGGTCAAAGTGATCAACCTGAATTCAAGCACCTCAATTCCTTCGCCTCCGTGAGATGCAACAAATGCATTTCAGTCTATTCTCCAAAAACATCATATCTTCTGTGGTGACTTATTGCGCTTAGCACGGGGCTGAAACTCGAGCGACAGCTCGTCTGCCGAAGTATCGGATTCATACGACTGTGCATCACGAGAATGGGGGTTGAAAAGGGTTTCCTGACTGGTGGCTGCCGTCTGCTCGCCAAGGGATGTATCACTTTCCAAGCTTAGCCCCAAGCCGCGACTGATGGAAACGGTGCCCGGGCCGCAAGAGACTCTGTTGTTGACCTGCTTGATGATCTTATCACGCTGTTTTTCCGCCCAATCTCTGCCATTTCGAAAAGCTGTGGCTCCTTGCCGGAAGGTGTCAGCATCACCAGTCATACCCCAAGTTTTTATTTGCGTCATAACAAAGCCAGCTTCTTTACCATCAGTAGGCGGTATGGGATGGCTGGTGTACATTTTCAGCTGGCCCCCGTGGTAGGTGGACGTGATTGTATACGCATTGTTATCATGCTGCTGTCCTTGGAGGTTATACGATTGGAGGGAGGCGATCCCCCTTGCTGCGAGAGCACCGTCATAACTTGCTTGTCGAGTAGCCACCGAAAGGTTCCCATCGGGACCTTTTACCTGCAAACAGTAGTTCGGCACAATAGGCAGATCATGTTGAGTAGAAGGAACGATGAGGTTGCGTAATTTTTGACGAACAGTCTTGTGGAGTTGCTCGGGTCGCGCGCCATAGTAAAGGTCAGGGTTTCCTGGTACAAGCGTGCCGTCTGTTAGGTGCTCTAGGTTTGTAAATGGGATCTCTCCAGCAACACATCTTCTGTCGTTAACATGCCCTTCTATGATAGGAATAACATTCGTTGTGACATCTCTTTCTTTAAATGCCTGCGCATCTGCTCGTTCAAACTTTCGGAAATCGTCTTTTGTGAATTTAGACGGCGATAGCGATGCTCTGGGTTGGCTAAGAGCCTGGCGAATATCTTCCAAATTATCTGGCTCTGGCGGCAGTTCACCGCCTGGATATTCATAGCGGTGCGGAAGGATGTTGTGATCGATCAGGTGTTGCTGGAATGCGCGATCATACGGCCCGGTGCTCTTCGTACTCGTTGTTTTGGTCGTGTTACCGTCCTTGGTAGGAGGTCCCAAGCTCCTCGTTGCTGGCGACTGCGAAGCTCTTTTGCGCCGTCCAAGACTTGATTGACTAGAACTCATGCTTGTTATCGAAGGCTGAGAGAACTGCGAGGCATTAGTATCTTATTCAGAAAGCAATGCAAGTTACTACATACTCCTCTAATGACGGTAAGATCCGGTCCGCCGTGTCTTGCAAAGGCCTTTAATCGAGCTGAAGCAGCCTCCGAGTAGTTTCTCACAATTTTATCCGCCGATTGGCGACGGGTCCTTGTTTTAGAATGTGGACGCGGTCGCAGACGATGTTGATGTTGCCGATGCCGCAGCACAACGGGCGACTGCTGGGAATTCTCTTCGTTGAGTGCCTGCAGCGCGTTCTTCGTGAGGGGTATTTCTGACAGACCTTCCCAAAACCTCCGGGGGGGAAAGGGAGGATAATGAAGCTTGAGTTTCTTTGGCAAGTGACAGTCCGAGATATCGTCTGAGCTACTTGATGAATGTCGCCGTTTATGTGGGCCAGACATTCTTGCGTCGGTGGATAAGGCTTGCGGCGGCAGCATCCTTAGATATGTTTGCCATCGTCAGCAAATCGCGAATTCTGTCTCGTTTTGAGGATAACAATAGGAGGAACAGATTCGCGCCCTGGCTGGTGTTTTGGTCATCGGAGGAGCTTTGCTATCTATAGGCTGGCGATGCACGCAGTGAAATGCCCCACGTATAGATAAGATGACCGTCTAGCCAATCATATGCAAGCGCCGATTAAACCTGAAGCAAGCTATATCGTGCTACATTATCCAAGGCAACGTATGTTAGGTCTCACGGAGACGGAGAAATGAGGTGCTTGACGTCAGGTTGGTCACTTTAAACCTGACAGGTTGATTGATTGATCGCATGATGATTGTGTGAAGAAGATCGAGGGATCTTTTAGGCTACGGAGGGGCCTAAAGCAAGGTTCGGTGGGCCGCCTCTGTGGTCATGTGACCCAGCACCTGACAACGTAGGTACTTTTATCTTGGGGCCGTGAATTCATCATTCTCGATAATGCTACCAGCATGCACGGTTCACCCAGCAATTGCAGCAACCCAGTAGTTTAGATACGGGAAGACTTTACCAGATTTATCTCAACTTAATTCACAACTGTAATTAACTATTCCTTTTCCGAAATGAATTACCCAGGGTTTTCATTGTCAAGCCACTATACCGCATACGATAATATGACTGGCCCCAATCCCAGTGTCAAGGAGCTCAAACGAGTCCAGAAACGGATCAGCGAGATTATGCGCGAGCGCCATACGGAATGAGCGAATCTTCAAAACTTGGTCGATATAGCTCAGCATGCATCAGAAACCGAGCTCAACATGATGACAGGAGCTGCTTAAGTTCAAGGAAGCGCAGACACGAGAAAGCTCCTCGCAACATAACTAATAGGTTCAAGGAGCTAGCCAATTAGTTGATAACAATCTATGGCAAAGCTAGCAGAATTGCAAGAACAAGAGCGAGAGTTGAATGCATCACTTGTCACGGGAGCAGCAAGCCCCTGGATCTAAGACATGTTCCTATCAGCAGGGTAACGGGATGGTCTATGACGAAATTTATTAAGAAGAATGGTCAGAATCAACATAGTTCCCAACTGAAAATAAGGATAAGAATAGGATTAATTTCTCGTAATACTAACTAGCTAGAATTCAAAAGCCATTGACACTATTCGGATTGGCCGTAGTTGCTTACGAATCGTGACAGCACCCTTCCTCCATTACGGATAGCATCTTTCTTTTATGAAGAGACTCCCTAGTGCTTAACATCCTTAACTAGAAATTTGGTTTCTTCAAGGAATTCATAAATTTTGCTGTCCTAATCGCTCTTCACAAGTAAGCCGTGTTTCCTTAGATATTCTGTGTAGAGTTTGGACTTTTGAACGCGACGCTTGACTTGCTCTTCTAGAGATGGAGTGCTGTTTCCCGCAAAGAATCTGAGAACCGTTGAATCCGGGTTAGCAGAAGACCCATATCTGCTTTTAAAAATAACAGCGTAATAAATTTCCTCAAGACTAGACGGGCGCTGGAGAATGTGAATGTGAACCAGGGAAGATACGTCCTGCAAATTCCCCCCACCTGACTCATGATGCTGTTCCTGCTGCTGTTGCTGCGCTGCAGCCCCTCCCCAATCTTGCCATAGCTGGTTGCAATCGCTTGATGTTTTTTGCATCTTTTGAAGAACTTTGTGGAATTCTGGAAAAATGGCCTTGCGAGAGATGCCGGTTATAACTCGAAAGGTACTGGTGTCATGGCCCATAATCCACGATGGAGGCGTAAACAAATGTTGTGGAATTGTGCTAGTAAATTCCCAATCAATGATACTAAGAATATGAAGATCATTACTAGTAATAATATTACCACAACGCAAATCCGGATGTGCAAGTACAAATCGGTTAGAACATTGCTGGTTGTTGGCGCGTTGCGAAATTTCTTGTTTAATACTGTTTTGCGCAAACACTTCCATCTTTGCTTCATTGTAATCAAGCTCCTCTACAGGCAAGTCGCACGTGTCCAACAAGATATCGTAATAATAATCAATGAGATGCTGAGTGCATGTAAACTCCTTAGTCGTTTTTACTGGCTTTCCACAGCTTCTTTCAAGCTCGTTCGCAGCCATCGAAAGAAATGGGCCAATGATTGGTTCAAATTCGTCGTAAGGTTTGGGCACGAGTGATCCTGCCATCGAGAACTCGAGCTTCCGCAGCTGCGCTAAAATGTTTATTAGGTCGGTATATAAGTTCATGCGCTGCGACTCCGTTGAGTGCAGCACCGTTCGTGTGTGAAGCTGTTGGCCTTGTATAAAATCCATCAGCATGAATGGCATTGAGACGCCTTCTATTATTGTATCGTCCTTTCCGTATGCGTGAATTGTAGGTATAGGGATAGAAGTTTTCTATTCAATGTAGCTTTATAGTACGTATTCGTTATTTGCATTAATTATTTACATTTGCCTAATAGAAAGAGTGTATAATCACTTACCGCATGGTAGTCGCCTCGCTAATAAGCTTGTCCCAAGCATTGCAGACAACCGGCCTAATCGGTAATCTAAGAACCCAAATAGAGCTATCCTCTTCAAATTGGACGAAAAAGCAGATATAAAAACTGCCGTTCTGCTGATCCACAACCCTGCAAGGCATTCCACTATTAAACCTTGAGATCAAGTCACAAACGGCCGCCTTGTCTATGCTAGCAATAAACTTCTGAATCGACTCTTCAATCTGCTGTTCTGTGGGTGGATAGTTTTCAGTCGCAAGGGCCGAGTCGCCACAGTCATGCTTTGAGGCTAGACAGTTGTGTCCGCCCTGTTCTGTCTGTGTCTGTGCCAGCTGTGTAAGATCTGAAGCACCACGAGCGAGGAGCGCGCCGAGAATCCACGACAATGAAGAGAAGAGTGACATAAAAAGCCCTCTTGCAAATAGAAGCGGATTGAAATGCATTATTGCAGCTTGTAAGGTCATACAACCAGACGATGATACCTGCGATGAGCGTGTTTAGTTGAAAGGTTAAAGGGGAACATAACGGCGTCGGGAAAGTATTAATCCGAACGAGGCAACGAGAGCTACTCCGTATAATTGTTTAAAGCAGAATTAATGGGAAGAAAATACCACTGAGTTGATTTTTTTTTGCTACATTCTCATCCTATTGTGCGCTCGCCACGGCTGGGCATTGGCCGAACCTTGGAAGGAATCAGCGACCGGGACTACACTTTCACTGGTAAATTAAAAGTAGTAGTAGTAGTGTATTTTCCGTCCAGCGACCTCAGGCCGCTCAGATCCCCTACGCGGGGCACGGGACGTGTCAGGCCAGCGCTAATCTACAACTTTGTCGATGAAACGGTCTACTTGCTTCTGCATGGTCGGATCTATCTCTTAAATTCTTGGCGCTGAAAGCTGGTGCCAACTTTTTGGCTATGATCCGGTGTTTAGCTGGGTTAGGCTCCGCTTTAATGCCCCTATCTGCTGAGTATGTAGGGTTGTAGCCCGGTTTGGTAAAGAGCTCCATGTTCTTGTAATGAGGGAGATAGATCTTTGGGACAAGACTTGGAAACAGCTTCGTTCATCTATTGGGGTTGGGGTTTGGGGGTTGGGGAGGGGACCCTGCCTTTTGCTGCCTGAAGGTTGCTGAACACAAGCTTGTTAGGGGCGATGCGGACAACTTCGCCTGTGTGTGGACAGCGGAATTAGTGATTTCTCTTCCTCGGCCGCAGGCGGGACCGGGATAAGGTATGTCAACTGTATTGCTGTAGGACTTCTTCAATGATCCATGGACACCGGTCCGTCACACTGGTTGCCACAACGTGTAAGTCAACGGCGATAAGACAGAGCTAGGGAATGAGCTACCGACCATACGCCCACCACAGGTCGGTCGCAGCAGCAAGACGTGGGCACGGATATGCAGATAGTGGATGCAAGTAAAGTCTGTATAAGACTGAGCCGACAAGATACACTACGACCGCTGCGCCCGCAGCAGTGAAAACTCCAGATACAGACATATTTGCGTCCAGCCATTGCCACACATGGCCTGCGTGGGGCATTTCGTCACGAGAGATATAGTGAAAATTGAAGATGCCTTGGTCGCCGTCGGCCTAATGAATCGATGGCTCCGATTTAGCTAATTTGTTTATGATCATTCGAGTCAGTGAGGACATAACGGAGTAGGAGCGTGAAGACTGGGAACGCTCGGCGTTCCTTTTCTCTGAAAGGATACTACCGCGCTGGGCGCAGCTTGACTACTTTAAAAAAGAAATGAGCGTCAGACTTCTCGAGGGCCAGTTACTGGCGAGCATGTGGGCCGTACGCTGGCCTCGGTTTGATCCTCGAATAAGGAGCGAAAGCCAACATGCAGAGGCGTTGGCACGAGCGTCCAACAGAAATTGCTTCGCCACAATGACGGTCTCGTTTACAATATTGACCATGGTTCTTTGCGTTCGTTTACTGTTCTTCCCATCGTCATCATCTCTTAGTGTGTATTGGCCACTATTCTGCGCATGGTTGCCACCAAACGGTCAGGCCGAATCCCAGGCTGGGATGATCTTTTTGCCGTGTTCGCCTTGTTGAGCTTTCCTTGGCTCGCGGCCGCTCCTCTTGTAAGTGATTCAGTGCTCCATTGTGATATTTTCCGTTATTAAGCCGGCGATTAACATCGGGTCGCGTGCGGCTAGGGGTTGCCGTGCTCCACCCAAAAGATAAAGACTAAACATCCCATTCTGCAAAAGTAAATTCTTACATTCACTTTAAACATTTATCGTCCACTTGACTAAGCCTTTTTGTCCCGGATAACAGGTGGCGTACATCTGAACCCTTTTTCCTATATCAACCAGCTGTTTGCTCGCGGCAGTCTCTTCGGTCTCTACTATCGACTTTTCTGGACCGACATACATTCAAACGCAGCATCTATGTCATCACTTTCAAGTCCAAAGTATCATCCGTTCTTACATCCATTTAGATTAAACAAATTGTGAAGGGTTTGATGCTTGCATGACTCGCAACTTGACGGCTTGCACCGTATGTCCAAGCGCCATAAAAATTGGCACTCTGCCCAGCGATATGCTACCGCTCATTTCCACTTGAATACCCGGTTGTCGCCCGTTCACTCTATCCGGCACTCGTTGATATGTCGCCACGATGATTTTTCTTCTTTTCCTCCTCGCGCTCTAGGCCAAATTGAGTCTCAAGAGCTTCACGAAGTGTAAGCTTATGTTCGGCCAAGGATAGAATGAGGGCCAGGCCAGCGAAGGCGATCGAAATCTGAAAGACCCTCTGTAGGACTCTTGCGTAGACGGAACGCATTTCCTCCTGGATACGGAATGGAAAATGTTGGATCTGCGCCGCCGACGCGGCGCCAAACGCTCCTCCAGAAGCAATCAGCTTGGCCGCTGTGGAATCCAAGATTTCGTGAATCAGCTCGTTTATACGATTGTTGAATATTGCCGCCGGGATTGCAACACCCCAAACCCAACCTATACTACGGATGAAGCCCCAAGTCGCTGATGCAGTGGCTTGGTCCTGCTCACGAAGACCTTTTTCATAGGCCGGTAATTGTGAGTTTAAGTGAACTCCTGCCCTCAAGGCCGCCACGCATTGGTAGCTCGCCCATTGGGCTACCGTTGTTTCCTCGTTCTGCAGCGTGAACAGGCCAAGGCCAGTTATGAAGATGGCAAACCCGCCTATATCGGTCCTCCCAACACACAACATTTATTCTCCATCTAAATGCAGTTGGCGCATATCTTCGTGCCTTTTGAGGAAGTGATTGCCGTTCATCTGCCTTGCGCTCATTTACAGTCCCTCGTCAAGTGCTGCACCCTTGCGCTCGGATACAGTCGAAAATGGGTCGAGAGTGACTCTGCTATGCCTGGCTTTATTTTCATGCAGCGGACGATCTGGATCTGGTCATGGTGCAAGGAGTGGGTGAGGAGGATGGGGTTCGCTAGAACCAGATGTCTTATGCGAGGAAGATAATGTCAGAGCTTGCGCGCACTTCTGGCGCTGCAATTTCGACATTTTGGTCCGGTACATCAAGTCATCCACGGTTTTTGTGTGAAGATAAGGAGACTCCCTGTTTTGTACTAAAATAATACTGCACTTCGGCAGGAGAAAACTCTCCTTCTGGTACTTTCTTGGCAAATCTTGCCGCAAGTAGCTCGACAGTGTCATCATCCTCACCAGGACTGTTTGGATCTGGGATAGCATGTTCGAAGCGCTTGAAGATTTTGCAGAAAATCCGAGCTGCAATTTGTCTGTCTGCATTCGGAAGTTCAACCTCCATATCCGCCCGAGCGGGTCAGATCAGCGCGTCGTCCATATGCTCCCTGTGATTTGCTGTCAATACCAAGCCGCCCATTCACGTAAACCGTTAATAGCGCTGCTGCTCAACAACGGCAGCGATAACTGAGACAACCTGGATTCTGTCAAATGAATCGGCATAAATTACCAACCTCAATTCAATCGCCAGATAGAAGAAGCAAGAGTCTTTTGTTGCCATGCGACATCATGTCACGTGTCGGCTTTCGTTGGACAGTGAGCCGCACATTACAGAAGCGGCCCGCAAACCGGACTGAGTCAAACAAGTCCGCACCAATGACTCAATCCTGCACTGATTTCGCCCGCCGTTTCGACAAGGAGCATACTCATTTGGATTCAAATGTTTGGCGGCCATTTGTCGCTCAAAACTCTCGCCATGGATGAAGACTTCAAATCCGGCACGCTGAAGGTCCAAAAGGTACGATCTCCATACATCTAGGCAGTCACTCAGCCGCTAATTCAATCTCGATAGACTGAAAAGAGGGACGCCCTCCGCAGCACGGAACAGAAGTATCAGAAGCTGTGGCAAGACGAAAAGGTGTTTGAGTCTAATGCACCGTCTAACTTGGACTACCCTTGCGCGTCTATAAATCCCGAAGATTTAGTGCAAAAATTTCCCAAATACTTTGGTGCGTCCTTCTCGTACTCTCCTTTGCGTGCGCCTTAAATTTAGCTAACTCCCAATAGCAACGATGGCGTATCCGTAGGCTGAGAATTTCCAAGTTCCCGCAATTAACCGCTGACCAAGATGTAGATATGTAAATGGTGCGCCACACCTTGGCCATGCCTTTACCGTTTCGAAAGTCGAATTTGCAAGTCGCGTTGCTAGGGCACAAGGCAAAAACACACTTTACCCTCAAGGCTATCACGCAACTGGAATGCCAATCAAGGCGTGTGCTGATAAGCTGGTGAACGAAATCGCTCTGTTTGGCCAAACCTTCGAAGGCTTTTCTGAGGGCAACGCGGACGTTGCGTCTAATGATCAACCGGATTTGCATTCAAGAGAGGATGTTACTAAGTTCACTAATGAGAAAAAAGGTAAAGTGGCTGCTAACTGCTGGATTTAGCAGTACATGGCTAACAACACTTCTAGGCAAGGCAGCTCTCAAGACAGTCAAGGCAAAGTACCAATTCCAGGTCATGCTAGCACTAGGCATCCCACGACATGAGATACACAAATTCGCCGACGCCAAACACTGGCTACATTATTTCCCCCAAATGTGGCAGAAAGACTTGACAAATTTGGGATGTGCGATTGATTGGCGTCGCAGCTTCATCACCACTGATGCCAATGGTTACTATGACTCGTTTGTGCGATGGCAGATGAGACGACTGAGGGAGTTGAAGAAGATTCGATTTGGAAAACGCTATACAATTTACTCTCCTAAAGACGGCCAGCCCTGTCTCGACCATGATAGATCATCTGGTGAAGGCGTCATCGCACAGGAGTACACCGCGGTGAAGTGTAGAGTCCTACACTGGTCAGAAAAAGCCCAACAGGCGCTTTCATTGAATGACGAGATACACGCCAACGCAAAAATATTCATGGTTGCAGCAACCCTGCGTCCAGAGACAATATATGGGCAAACAAATTTGTTCGTCTGCCCTAGTATCTCCTACGGCATCTTCAAAGTTTCCGAAAGCGACTTCTTCTTCGTTACCGACAGAGCAGCCCGAAATATGGCGTTTCAGGGGATTTTTCCGGGATGGGGAACTGCCCCAAAAGTAATGGAAATGAGGGGATCTGATGTGCTTGGTTCTGTCGTCTATGCACCGCTCGGCGCAAAAGGAGAGGTCTACGTCATCCCCATGGAGTCAATTAAAGAAACCAAGGGAACGGGGATTGTTATGTCGGTGCCATCTGATAGCCCAGATGATTATATCACGACAAAGGAGTTATCTAGGAAAGCGAATTTCTATAACATCAAACAGGAATGGGTGTGTCCCAATGTTGTGTCGGTCATAGACACACCTGAATACGGCGCCACAATCGCACCAGCGTTGGTCAAGAAATTGAAGATCAATTCTCCGAAGGACGAGCGGCAGCTGCTTGAAGCAAAGGAACTGGCCTACAAAATAGGGTTTTATCAAGGAAAGATGGTTATTGGCGAGTTTGCAGGCATGCAGGTGCAGGAAGCGAAACCCCGTGTTAGGCAACTGATCTTGGACTCTGGTGACGCATTTGTGTACTGCGAGCCGGATGGTGTCGTCGTATCTCGCTCTGGCGATCAGTGTGTCGCTGCCTTCTTGGATCAGTGGTTTTTGACATACGGTATAGACGAAACGTGGAGAGATGCAACCCTGGAACATCTCCGCGGAGATGATGGGCTAGGCTTCAATTGCTTCAGTGCAGCTACGAAGCATTCCCTCGAGCAGACATTCCACTGGCTAGTTGAATGGTCTGTTACGCGACAGTATGGTCTTGGTACCGAATTGCCATGGGACTCGTCCCAAATGGTTGAGGGCCTGTCGGATTCAACCATTTACATGGCATATTATACCGTCTCGCATTTTCTTCACTCCGACATATACGGCAAAGAACCGGGCCTCGCGGACGTCAGCGTGGCCCAAATGACTGACGATGTGTGGGACTATGTGTTTGCTCTGACCGACGAGACGAATAGCGACATTGGCAAACCCATTCTAGACGCGATGCGAAGAGAATTTACCTACTGGTATCCGCTGGACGTGCGCATCAGCGGTAAAGATCTCATCAACAATCACCTGGTATTTTTTCTATATACCCACCAGGCGATCTGGGAGAAGACACCGCGCTATCTACCAAAGGGCATTCGACTTAACGGCCATCTAATGTTGAATGGCGAGAAAATGAGCAAAAGCACTGGAAACTTCCTCACCTTGGCCGATGCGATCGAAAAGTTTGGAGCAGACGCCATTCGCGTAGCCCTTGCAGACGGTGGGGATAGTGCTGATGATGCCAATTTTCAGGAATCCACTGCTAATGCAGCCATCCTAAAGTTATTTGAGCTTAGGAAATGGATCGAAAAGGTTATGACCGATGTCCGTCTACTGAAACCAGGCGAGGAATTCCGTCACGTCAACCAGACAGAAAACATCGAGACTGCGGATTGCATTCAGAGAACAGGCCCGATGGCCTTCTGGGATGAACTGTTCAACAATGAGCTGAATACGCTTATACAGAGCACACTGCAGGCATATGATGCGTCAGCGAATGCTCCTCTACTCTATTCTTTGATCGTTTGTACTAATTCTCTTCTAGGACTAACTATAAGTTGGCTCTGAAATCTGGATTTTATGATTTCACGTCTGCCCGCGATAGCTATCGGGCAGCTACTATTTCAGAATCCATTGGCATGCATCGCGACTGCGTCAACCGTTATGTCGAGTCTCAGGCCCTTATGTTATGTATCATAGTGCCACACTGGGCAGACTATATATGGAGGGAGATCTTGAAAAAGGTACAACAGCAGCAATTAACGTTGCCTTTCCCCAGTACCGGTGCAGCGCAGAGCACTCATCAGACATGAACTTACCAGCAGCTAACTTTAATGTTCCCACAGCCGTCTACAATCCAGATCGCCACATTTCCTACATCGCCAGAACCAATTCCAACGCTCAATGCCATTTCGGATTACGTAAAGACCGTGCTAGCTCGCATCCGAACTATAGATGCCGGTCAGCAGAGACGCTTGGCAAAAGGTAAAGACCTTTTCTTTGATCCGAGCAAAGACAAGTGCCTAAATATTTTTGTCGCAAATACCTGGCCCGCCTGGCAAATTAGGTGCATTGACATAGCTCAGGAGCTGTATGATGGTAGTACGCTGGACATGAAGACTGTTGCTACGAGGATTACTCCAAAGGACATGAAACAGGCCATGCCATTTATGCAGGACCTTAAGCGAAGGCTAGATGCGGGCGAGTCTCAACGAACTGTTTTCAGAAGGGCACTCGGATTCGAAGAGGTCGTGGTGCTAGAGAAGTTGGTGCCGTTGTTGAAAGATACAGTACTAAAACTGAAAGAGGTCAAGATTTTTATACTGGATGAACAAGGATCCAAAACCTGGTCGACATCCAAAGGAGTCATACCGGAGGGATCGGCGAGACTTCCGCAGGTTGCATCTTTGGCGAAACCGGGAATGCCTTCGATGGAGTTTGTCAATATTTCTGCCCTCAGTGTTATTCCAGGAGGCAAATAGCAGTAACTTTGGGGCTTTCGAAGCGCACCCGCTATGAGCCGCAACTTGCATTAGCCCTACAGAGAGCCTATATAATCCAACAGAGCTAGTCGGCCCTCACGTGTCCTCACAAATGGGGTCGACAATTGGAGAAAGGGATGAGTGAGTAGATTCGGTGGTTACCTTTTCAATAGCTCCAGGAGTTGGCTGCGAGGGGCAGGGAAGGAGAAGACATCTGAGAGCCGAGCAGATTCTGGAGGCTAACACGAAGTCGTTACGCCATTAGCCTCGCGGATAGAGAGGTACAAGCGGCATAGGTAGGTGCTCATGCACTCCTAAAGGACCTATGATCACGCCGACTTTCAACGCATCAGGATTTCTGGCGCGATTGCTGTGAAAATAACGTCGCTACGGGAAGCAGAACATGTAGGAACGCTATATTATAGGAAAAGTATTGCTGTTTATCCGTAAAATTTCTCATAAATGCGAGCTAAAGGGGGGTGGAAATTCTTAAGTGAGTCTCTTAACTTGCAGCATGTTGACTCTTCCTTGGACTTGCAGTAGCAGGGACAAAGACAACGTCAGGATTTCTCAGTTAGCGGGCGTCGAGCCTACCGCCCGAGCGCGAGAAGCGCTTCGACGCACGCAACTACATTCGCGGCGGGCAAATACTCCTGTTCCAATGACTTACTTGGTTGTAATAGGCTGTGCTGAGTCTTGTCCCTGTCTCGCGGGTTGGGAGGCCTGCTCGGCCGAGTTGTATCTGGTACGGTGCCCAAACATTCAATACAACCTTTCGAACATCTAATATAACCTAAGTAAAAACGCAACAAATACCTCACTGCTTAAAATAAGGAGAGAAATACTTTTTATCTTTTTAGCTATAATAAACTTACTAATAGGCTTGCTATGAAGCCTATTACGATGCTTTCTGCGAGGCCTATTGCGAGGCCTGTTGCCATGCTTATTGCGGGTGTTATGCCTTGGAAAACGGAAGAGCTAAAAAGTCTTTTATTATAGCTACTCTTGTGGCTCAAGCCTAGGCTAAAGTAAAAAATGTAGAAGTACTTCTTCCTTTTATCTCAAGCGGTAGGGTACTTATTACACTTTTGGTTAGGTCGCCTTAGGTGTTTAAAAGGTCGTATTATGCGTTCTCTAATGCACCCGATTGTTGCTTCACCTCGGCTTAAATAGGGACACGCATAAATTTCTTCCTTATAATCCTCCTAAATAAGGCAGAGCTATAGGATATATTATATAAAGCTTACTATAAGGTTAATTAATATAATCTTCGAAGTTCTATAATATGCTTTACGTATATCTAGATTAATATATGAATTATCTAAGGTTTAGGCTCAGGAGGCGGAAGATTGTGATTCTGAGCTAGGGGGAGTTCTCTCCGGAGAGCTGCGGGCGTGGGATAGAGCATTAGTACGCTCGCTTCTGCGTGGAGGAGGACTGGTATCAGCATCCGGGAGTCCGGAGCTAGGACGTTTTGCTTGAGCCAAAGACACCCATTGGATGTTTGTTTGCGCATTTGGTACCGCTGTATGCTACAGATCAGAAGCTCCGCCCCCACGCGCTTCCACGATGGGCGGGGTCGCTGCCCTCCTCCCCCCAACGAATATGGGAAATGGCAGACTGCGACGATCTTTTGCCCGTCCTGATGACAAGTCGAGTATTTGTGAAATGCGTGGGAGCACCAAGAGCTGGTCATCTACGCCAAGCTTATCGCGCACCAGTGCGTCAATTTCGATTCCCATATATGGAATTGCTAGCGCTCTCATGGGGATGCGGAATCTGGACGACCAATATCTTCCGCACCAATGGACAAAGTATGCCATAGCACAGCCTCAGCCTCACCTTGCTACGCTGCTTCGACGATCCGCGTTAGAATTACGCTGCCCTGGGAAAGATTAATTCAAAGTTGCTGGGCACAAAAAGGGAAGAAACATTGTTCTTGTTGTGTCAAATTCTTACTATCCTAATGGAATGCCATCGAAACATTCAAGGAGCGGTACAAACATAGGAATGCGTGCCAACACTCCCCCACTCCAACACAGCGGGGCCCACGATTTGAAGATGATATTACCTGCTAGAGTCCAAGCTGTTGGCTCGAAGCACAAATATTAGAAACCATTGTATGAAAACATACGAAATACATGTAGCAGCCAGCGAGAATTCAGTGCGCCTTATGTTTCCGGTACGTTAGCAGGAGCAAGTCTGGAGGAACCGATTGGTTAGATGTGCACAGGCCGGTACCTCGCGTGCCCCTTCGCCTAATCTATTGGCGCCTGTCATAAACCCCTGTTGATGAATTTTCGACCAGTCCATTCTGTCCTCTTGGATTGGAGCTGACATCTTCTTCATCAGAAACAGATTCCACAGAAACATACCTGCTAGCAACACCAACTTCCGTATCTTAATCTTCTGCATTGGCTGCTTCGAATCGGTTTGAAGTTGGTGGCAAGACCATGGACTTCAGCAGTGCAGTCTCCCAATATGCCAGATGCTTATCAGGTGGGGTGGTATATCCAGGAGAATAGTGACCCGGTTTACTATACCTAAAACAAATTGCTCCTTGGGGCAGAGGTGTAGACCTATTTATGTATAGATTAGTCAATTTAGATGCTGGTCGTAAGGGTTCATTGGATTGGTTTCGATAGGGACCCTGGGGAGCTCGTCCTCCATATGCAGAGTTGTAGGAAGTCCATCCAATATCGAGCACCCCACAGCCACAGGTCAGGGATGGGACCCCGCTCGATGCAGCACATAGCCAACCATGATCAACGCGCCACCCGCGCGCGACGATCTGAGCAATGCAAGATTACTAGTCTTCTTTCAAGTAGTCGATGCCTGCTTCCCACTTCACCTTCGCGGAATCCATTGCAGTCCAGCACGCATCCAACAAAGCGTATGTACGGTGCAAAGTGCGTCGATAAGCACAGAAACCCTCACTGGGCGTGATCTCATTTTCTCAATTGCGCGAAAAAATCACTACCATCAGCTGAAGAGCGATATTCAGATGAAAGACTTGCTAGAAGAAAAAAAACCGAGAATACATTGAGGTATTCATGCCTCAATTCTCGCAAATTTCTCTGTATTTCAAGGCTTTGTCTGTAGCTTTACCAACTACTCGATTTACTAATCAAAATAAGGGGCTTCTAGAATATTGCAGCTTACGAAGAGCTGGCCATTAGCGGGTTGCGTGGCTGAGACAATCGTCTCGCCACCCGGGCCCTTCCAGACAAAAGGGAAACCACCGTACTCCTGTGCATTGGCCCACATAATCCGATAAGGGGTATAAGTGTTTGGACCGACAGAGAATGTGAAAGTTCCATCATCTTTTTGAAACCCTGCTCGAAGGTCTGCGTTCTGGGATGTGTAGCCAAATCGTGCTTTTTGGTCCCACCACATCCAGGCAGCCTCATCGACGTCTCTGGTAACTTGCACTTGATACGTCCCGCCTTGGGATGAGTAAAAATATCCGGTGTGTTTAATTATAAAATAGTCTGTCGTGTTCTGTGTGCTTTTCCCGTAAATGGTGCGAGTGTCTGCTGGACCGTTCGTAAAGCCGATGAATTTTGTCGTCCCCGTCAAGAGCGGCAGTTCGCCAAACAGGGCGCTGAGCACGTCACCTTTGTGGAATGGAGGCTTCAGATAATCTCCGTTGAGAGGGATACGACCGGGTCCCCATGCATCTCCTTTGGCGAGTTTGTAGAACTGAAATTGCACACCACTCGTGCAGAATGGCGGTGGACTAGGACCAGAGGTCTGGTCTGGTGTTTTACCTGATGATGGCGTGACAGGAGTAGGGAAGACGCGTAGATTCGTTGTTACCAGGCTGGTCACAAAAGTAGGGAGAGCGGCAGTCGCACCGAGGCTGTCGCTCGTCGTCGCGATGGAGCCGCAATCACTTGCCACAGTGACAGTCAACGTCGAGATATAAGTCTTAGCACGTTTTTTTTAGCGTATTAGTTCAATCACGACCCAATTGCTTGGCTCATAGAGTAGCCGCTCAAAGTGTTGCTTACCTCGACCAATCGTTCCCATAGCATTGAGCTGGCTATGCTAACGCAAAGCAAGAGTATGGTTGCGCGGATAGAGAAGAAACTCATTTTTTGTGACTAAACGCTTGTTCAATGTCTAAAAAGCCTGGCGAAATTTGATACCTTGCCTCGGGTTTTTCAAAGGATCCTGAAGATTGGAAGAAAAGGAATAAGAAAGATGCAGATATTTGAGCTTTTGAAGGAAAAAGGAACCTCATGACTGATTGTCGGCTTGCAGTGATGCCTCGATTTTTGCGTGGCGTGCATTCCATTCTCTCCTTCATCATTCCTTTCAGTAAGTACGCGCAGCTTGAGGGATCGATCTGGCCCCTGGCTTACCCAGACAAAAACGAAGAAGAGAAGAAAAATCGAACTGCGATGCAACTGAATTGGAACCCGAGGTCGGCGATTGAAGGAACAAGGCCGAGAGGATGATCGTGAGAGTCAGCGACGAAGTAGATCAATCCGCGTAGCATGTGGGGGACCCGTGTGAGTAGCATCCGTGGCTTTTCTAAGAAAGGGGTAGCGAAAGTATATCTCCGCGACTATTGACATATAGCTTATAGTTCGTAAGCCACTCAAACCTAATCGAAGCAGTCACGTTTCTAAAGCTTAAATTCGGTGCTTCACTATGGATATGATGACTTATAGATTGTAGTAACGATTGCATGACAAGGCTATCTCATGAGCAGAATATTTGTGCATGCAAGCGAGGGACTCTAGCATCATGCCTGCAACCCACCTCTTGGAAAGCCCGGCCTTCGTCGCTCACCCACTAGAAAGAGCTGATAGTAGAATTACAGTTGCGTCTTTCATCATGAGCATGCTTGCCACACCCTAGTACCGGACGAAAGATGTTACATTGTGCCAGAATAAAAAAAAAAGTGAGCTGGTGGGGGCCTTGCCTGTCGACGATCATAAAAGCGGTTGAAGGCGTTCTTGAGTTTTATTCGTGACAAGGTGATGAAGAGATGTCGCCATAGGTGATTGCAGCCACGACATGGTGCCGCTTATGTGCTATCAAAAGTCCAAAAAGAATGGCACTTGGACGGCAA
This sequence comes from Moelleriella libera RCEF 2490, assembly GCA_001636675.1. Taxonomy (NCBI): domain Eukaryota; kingdom Fungi; phylum Ascomycota; class Sordariomycetes; order Hypocreales; family Clavicipitaceae; genus Moelleriella; species Moelleriella libera. The sequence continues at coordinate 179,553 of AZGY01000026.1, forward strand.
AGAAATCTCCGTATGCACATGGATGCTTAGTTGATAAGGACCAGATGGCTAACATCATGAGAATACGACGAGCGACATCGAGGCAAATGGTTATCGATTGAAATATGGCAACCTCGTGTACTCTGTCTGCCTTGTTACTTCCATCTATAGCGGACCTGACCGACACAACCAGCCTCTTTAGCGTCACACCAAATAAGCGCTGTGCTTTGCTGCACCAAGCCTGCACGATATCTGAGGTCCTCGACTATGGGGCACCAGGAGGCTTTGCGCAACCGAGTCCAACGAGACCAAGCTGGAGAAATTGGCACGTCAGGATTGTTCGTCCAAATTTCTTAACAGGAGTTGCTTACCAAAGTCGTCCTGCAACACACCGGGAACCTACTCACGGTGTTACAGGTATTCTTGAAGCTACCAACATTATTATAGTCTGTGGCTATTTCGCGTTGTCAGAAGTTAGTCTCAACGTTCGTCTCCATTAAACAGCAAGTAATGGGGATCATCATGTACGTGGCGTCAATATATCAAGGCACGCGGCCCCCAATAGATCGGTGCCGCAGCAAAGGCCAAGACGGTTATCGCCGCACACGGGATCACGTTTGAAAAGGTCCGGTTCAGTCGGAGCGGCGATCACAACGGCCACAAGGGCAGCAAGGCCGAGCACCTTCATCTTGGAAGAGAATAGAATTGTGGTTTGAGTTTCTTGAGTTTGGTGAGAAGATCCAGTAAATGTGGTAGCCGATGAGGAACAAAACAAGGTTCGAAAACAACTGGAAGCTCGACGATATTTATACAGAATCGCATGAGAGAAGACACATCGTTGCGACTCGTTTTGCCTTCCGGACCAGATCTCCGCTAGACTTCCCGATCGCCTTGGACTACTTGCGAAAGGTTCAGGTGATGTGACCGGCGTACTAGGTCGATCCGGAACAACAAGGCAGCCTATGATAGAGCATTTCGGTCTTTCCTTGAGCCGTTCGATGACTAGTTGTGAGACACGCAAGAAACGATGTGCCCTAAGATCCTCTTTCGTCTTCCATCCAAGGTGGTTTACAGTGAGCCTGAGTCATGTCGGAGTTTCTTGTCACTGTAGCACTTCGACTTTCGCCGATACATCCAAAGCCTGTGGCGCTAGAGCAAAGTCGTCAGATATCATGTACGGCGCGAGGCACCGAATGAGGACGCCCCACTGACCTGTGGTAAAACCTTGGCCTGGGGTATGTGATTGAGGTCAGCTCGTGGCTATCAAACAAGGCGCTCATTGCAACCAGCAAGGCCAATAAGAGGCACTGTCACAAATTTCAAGGCGGTTCTCGTCCCTCTCGATCACATGTAATATCAAGAGCGGAGAACAGCTTTGTCCCGTCTTCTAACCTTGATGACTTTGTTTGACACACAGTGCAGCGAGGCGACCCGGAAGAATACCCATCGTCAGACCACACATCTGAAGACCGGACGATGAGGAACTTGAAAATAGTTTCGCCGACGTGCGAGCTTTGCAGATGCTGGCATCGTAACTGACAAATTTGAACGTGTCATGCACCGTCGTGTGATGGCAGTCATTCATGTTAGCAAAGTCCAAGCTCGGGAGATAGGTCTCTTCGAAAATGGAAACCATATGACCATACGGAGCCCCATACCCGTTGCCTCATTACCCCTTCATCATACAGTTCATGTAACCGACTTGGCACGCTGGAGGCGATCATTCCCGTCAGCTGACAGCATCGTCTCTTGAAGCCCTCCCAAAACTGCTCAGCGACATCCGAGATATGACACGAGTGTTGCAATGGCCGAAGTAATAGAGCCCAGCAAGTACCACTGAGCTTGGCGCCCGGTGACATCTGCCGTCGGCGAACATCTTCAAGCAATAATCCGACGCGGTAGCTTGGCAAGCCTTGTCTCAGACCGTTTCGAGTATCATCCCAAGTGGACATGGACTATGTCCGGAAAAGAAGTGTCTGGTCGTCGAATTAAGGCTCGGATCTTCTCCGCGCCCGCCGTCTCTAACACCCCTGTCTGTGCACGCAGAAAGTCATTTTGGACCGGGTTCCGTCCCGGCCGAGACATTCGTTGTACTCATGGCTCTGTCTGGCAGTGTTGTCACACGGTACAAAAGATTTCAGCATATGTGTTGCAAAAGACAAAATTGACTGTGCATTCTTGACGTGATGAATGTGAAACAATTTTTTTTTCAATGCCCGATGCGACGTTCCGGCCCGAAGTGATTATTGCATGCTGATACGACGCCTGACCCGACGCAACTCGGTACGCTGTCACCTGGTCGCAGTTTAAATCACCCTCTACCATGCGGCAACTCTGCGCCACACCACCAGTGTGAAAGGAGCAGCCTATAAGCCAAGCTTCGATCGCCACCTCGGAGCATCGCTCTCACGTCAGGGTAGCATCGCCGACGTCCGGTATCAATGCAGTGTTTTGACACCGTAAAGCTGCGAGTTTCCACGAATAAAAGAAACCCTCGCGTATCAATGCATCGAGAGAGAAGGAGGTTTGGTAGTTAGCGCAGCCCGAAATGCGCCTTGAAGATCGATAGTGCCTGAATCGACGTGCGGGGAACGTAGTCGGTGAACGTCGATTGCCTGCCGGATGTCGCAGCTGAGCCAATGTTGCCTTTCGCCGCCGGCAAGATGCCTGCCGTGTGAGCATCCCACTTTAGTGTCGGTATTGAACGGGTGGTGGGAAAATCGCAGATCAAGGCATCAAGCATTTTGCCAATCCAAGCTGGTAAGTAGTTGTTGCGCCCGTGTCCTTGACTTCATTGATCGCCGTGGTAGTTGGTGTCCCCGTAGCTGATGATGGTCAAAAAGGCTCACTGCGAAACGCACGGTCTGACGGCCAGATCCGAAGATCCCCACCATGCGTACCTGAGTTCACGGCAGCCTTATGGCCGCAGCACGTGGTCAGTCCGCGGTGGAATAGTTTAGTGTGGTGCAAAGCTGGGTAGGCGAGTTAGACCTTATGTTCGGCAGAGCAGAGCGCATGCGCCCGATCAGCCACACAGCCACACAGACTATCGCGCCGGAGAGACCACGAACAGGGGGTGCAGATCACTACGGCAACCGTCTGGCGCCAAATGACGGCCCTCTTCTAGGAGATTTGAGTTGGAATAGTCTTTCATAAAAAAAGTCTTAATCCACGTACTGTACTGATTGATTGTACTGATTGAGTCAGTAAGTATTCTAGTCTGTGGCATCTCCATGTTAGAAACTGGTACTGTGTACTGTAACGTGCCTAAGCCGGGTAAACTTTATTCCCATAACCGTCAACAAAACGCGTTGCAGCATCCATCATGCGTCGTGCGCTGTCCATCGCTCCTTTTCTGTCATGTCCGCCATCTCACCAAATTTGATATGTAGCACGCCAGTATGCCCGCTTCATGTGTTAGTACGAAGCATCAAGGACGCGCCGAAATCCGTCACTCTTTCCAGACCGTTGCGGATGCCTTTGCCGCCATCCCCAGTTTCAACCGTCAACCCTACGAATTGCTTGCAGCCCAACAAAGCACCGAAGGCGCTGGCATAAAAACGCCTGTCTTGGTGAGTGTGTTCAAACCGAGCTTCCCTTTCATTGCCCCTCTCCCCTTTTCGAGAGCTGCGAGTCGCAACCGAATGCCGAATGGTTGTGCAGCTTCTAAGCTACGGCTGCGTCGCCGGAGTCGACTTGACGAGAATCGAGTTCCAGCTAATGTGGCAATGCAGGCATGTGACTAGATGCCATTTCAAGCATCGGCTACCAGTGAAGGTCCACCAAACTGTGTGCGCACCAAATACTAAGACAATGGCCACTGGTATGATTCCCGGATACCACTCTACCGCCGAGTACCAATTTTGCGACGAACAGGCCGATGCCATTTGCCGGATTGTCGCCTACCATCGTAAAGAGTACAGCCTTGCATTGATCTGGTTCTCGGCTCGTGAGCACACAAGTATTCGTTCGTCGATAGCAACTCCATTCCGAACGACAGCAGACACAGGGCTTGGGTCCCTCAACAGGCTGCCGCTAGAGCTCTGGTACGATGTGCTAGTCCGTCTGGATATGCAATCCATATTCAGGCTGCGGCAGACGAGTCTTCGATGGAGAGAGTGGATAGATTCTCTGCACCAGTATCAGATGGTGGTGTCGCATGGACTCAACCTCTTCTGTGCCCTGTTGCGAACACGACTTGCCGACAGTGTCTCCCTAGCCGACTTTAACAATATATTGTGCACCAAGGCCTGTGAATTTTGTGGCGAATTCGCTGGTTGTGTATCCCTCTTGACCTGGAAGCGCTGCTGTTTCCAATGTCTCCAGGTTGCACCTGAACTCCGATTGCAAACTCTTGCCGCTACCCGGAAACAATTTCACCTCACGAAGATGGCAATAGGCCAGTTAAGGTCATTCAAGACCCTACCAGGCATATATTCGATGGACGAACTCTCGCAAAAGTCCCGCATTGCGGTCATTTGTGTTCACCAGGCTATTTCGGTTGTTAAAAAGAATGCCCTGGCGCTAGGCCAGCCAGTGAGCTCATCACGAAGCAACAAACTCAACTTCATGGGCGCCGTTGCCCTCCCATACTACGACAGAGGAACTGGCAAAATCGAACACGGATTGTCCTGTGCCGGTTGTCAGCTTGCTATCGAGAAGGATATTATTGGTACTAGAGGCGAGGAATGGGCGTTTGAGGCACGAAATAAAGTCTATTCACGAGATGGATTTCTCGAGCATTTTCGATGGTGTGAACAGGCTCAAGGTTTATGGAGGTCAAGCGGCGAGGGTGCTCATCTACCAAGTGATCTGCCAGAAGGTGCTCGACGACGGGGCCATTTCAATTCAAGAGAATGACGACAACGAGCCATGTGCATCAAATTGCCCGACAGAATATTCGAGGGAACGTTACTCGATCCTCCGACGTACAGAGTAACTGCTTCTTGAGTCATGGCTTACTCAGCCACATCCTGCCCGTTCTGATTCATGTATTTAACTGGTGCGTCTGGCTTGACCAGATGCTTTGAACAATAGTTGTTAGAGTCCTTTGCCCACTCCTTGAGAACACGAAAGCATTTAGTGTTGGTACTTGTGCGATCTGAGCACTGGACAAATTCCATTTCCTTCTTGCAGTTGCACGTATATTTTATGTACCTCGAGGTGCACATGGCGGCCTAGCCGAAAAAATTGGGGTCAGTCATCGTTGAGTGGCGGGGTAGCGGCCTACTTGCCAGTGAAACGGATGTAGCCGAGTCAACGGATTAGCTCTAGGCTGAAGCAGAAGGTTGTGTAGTGAACTCGAAAAAGGGTGTTGATAGAATGATTGAAGGACTTGACGATTCATAGTGCGTTTGCAGACTTTAGGTATATATATATACATATATATGACGAGCCAGATGCTGCAGCCTTTGCTGAAGCTGCGCCTATAGGTTTTGAGATTTTGGGGTCATGTAATTCTACCAGTACACGGCAGAGATATTGACAAGATGGACAGTTTGATAGGTGCTAATTGACCATTGCCCATTATTTACCGCCGTAGAGTCCCGCTCCGCCACGTCAAATACACCAGAACCCACAATATAGCGTATCAACGTGTTTCGAGTAAGCGCGCGCCTGGAAGCAGTATTTCAGAGGTCAAACAAGGGACGCTGGATTTAGCTCCAGGAGATAACATACGAGTTCAGAAGGCGCTCTGCTACGCTGCAGGTAGACTCCTGGTGTCCCCTTTTTTTACCCGCATATTCGAAAGAGAAGCGTAGACTTCATTGGCTGAATTAAAGTCCTAAATTTGGCAAGCAGTTTCAGGTGCAGGATGCCTTGACAGCGCATCTTCACCCAAACCGTCCCTCGTTCGTATAGACAGCTCGTCACATAGCTGCTACACACATCCAAGGCGAGAATTTGAGTGGTGAGACGCTGCCCACCTCAGCCAGAGCTCTCATTCACTCTCTAGTACAGTGTCAAGTAGTCAAGAAAAGCACGGTACCTATTCCACTAACACCATGAACAATTGTGGGGCTTTAGCTAATGACGAGCATTCTAAACCGTACCGGGAACCTTTAGCGCTTCGGGGTCTTTTGGTGTGGTACCCATGCCCCGCTCAATCGGAGAGGAGCAGGAGAATAATGCTATAACAGTGAGCTTGCTGCTACCAGGCTACCAACCAGTGTCACGGCGCCCTTCAGAATCACGACAATGTCTGGTAAGCAATTTCAGCACCGCTCTGCGCAGCCCATCATCTTGTCCATGGAGGTGGACGACGACGACTCCTACGAAAGCGAATATCGAGTACAAATTGGAAGCGAAGTCAAATATCTGATCATATCCCCTGGGACTTTTGACAGAGACACGCTTTCATTACCGATTGAATCCCTACCTCCTCTTCCCTACAATGAGAAATGGACTACGGCCCATATTTCACGACATAGGATCAGTAAAGACTTGGAGTATACTCTCTCTGACCGAAGATTGGCTGGCATCAACAATCAATGGCATCGTCTCTCCATCGATTGCCTGAGTCTAGAAAAGACCAAACAGCTCACGGCAATGGTTTTCGAAGCCGTGTCGCATTCATGCGTTACAACCCACCACGATTTACTACCCACGATAATCGTCAAAATAGCCCGTTTCGAGTGGGAACTGCCTCGGATTGGACAGGAAACGAGAGCATATCAGCTGCTTGAAGGTTCTGAAATCGGCCCGCGCTTCCTTGGTCATGTGCACGAGAATGGACGCATTATAGGTTTTATCCTGGAGAAGCTGGAAGGACGTCCTGCTTCATTCAGCGATCTGAGCAGCTGTGAAGCGGCGGTACGTAACCTTCACCAGCTCGGTTTGTTACATGGGGACGTCAATCGATACAACTTTCTTATTACAGAGGAAGGGGTCAAACTACTCGACTTTGAATGTGCACTGGAAAATGCTAGCCCCGAGTCAATGCGCAAGGAGTTAGAACATGTACGTGCAGAGTTGACTGATGAATCGGGCCGCGGAGGAGGCTTCATGTTCAATAGTGATGGAGCTTAGATCGTTTATCTATGGTTGTGACATCTAATCAAATGAGTTTTTACGCAAATTGACAACTTAAAATCGGCATGCGGATTACGCACTGGCTCTTGGAATCTCTCGCCATCGTCAACGCCAGCTCTGCCACTGAAAAGCGACAGGCGTCGCAATTGAAGTTGTCACCCCTAGTATAAGTTGCCGTTCTACAACCTGGCTCGACACCTTTTACGTGTTTACTACTGCAATCTTTGACATGTCGTTATAATATCTTCTAGAAACTGGTCGTGCTTTAGCTTAGTAAGTATTGAATACCATGCCTGACAACAACGACGTTACTGCCCAGACAGATTGCCCCTGCGAGTCACGAAAATATCGTGTCAGCGACTTTGACTACGCCTACAACCTTCTCTTCTGGTGTCGATAACAGCTGCAGTCGTATTGCACGGGTCAATTTAGCAGCGATCACGAACAAGGATTTGGTTGGTCCACATCCTCAACCCGTATGGACGAGGCACACTGAGCGAGGCGCCAGGATACGTGACGCGTCTCGGCGCCTTCACGCCGGCATGGGCCACCGCCTTCTCGACTCCTCAGTGTCGCATAGATTGTTCATATTTCGAAATCGAGTCCCGACCGTTCGGTATAGCAAACTCTCATCGTCGTCATAGTGGAAGTTCCGCAAAGTCAATATGATTAAACATTATACCGAAGACGGGACGTGTGACCAGAGCTTTGGATATATTGTAATATACTTCAATTTTCAGCACTTTGCTTATAACATAATGTAACATATAATACTATATAACGTAACATAATATCATACTTAATTAATTACATCATATCATAATCATTATAAATATGCTGTTAAGAGAAAAAAAAAGGAATAGTCCAACCGATCATCTACTTCGCGGCGCCTGCTCCGTGTACATCCCCATTCACCTCAAATGCGACACCTCCCGCAGATTCTTTTGACACTGTTCCTGACGGAGTTCTCCCGGCCGACATACAGGTTCATCTCCGGTCGTTTGTCCACCATGAACAACTGTCGGCGCGTCGGGGAAAAGTCACGGAGTTGGAGCCCCCGCTGCCACCCAGCACGCTGCGGAGCATTTGCCAAACGCGGCGTTGCATGCCACCACGGTCGCGGGCGCAGTGGCACCAGCTGTCGCTCCCCAGGTTGCTCCGGCCGCAGCATAGCATGCCGTTACGACGGCGCAGCAGCCCGCCTGGCAGACCCCGTAGGCAACCGGGCCCGCGGCTGCCGTTTGCGGTAGCACAGCGAACAGTGGCAAAGCCTTGTTGAAGCGCATGGTGGTGATGTTCTCCCTAAGGCTTGGATGTTGACGTGGTTGATGTTTGGGAGGGGTATAGCCTGGTAAGCTGCCACTCAGTCAGGATCTAGACACCATAGAGCAGGAGCCACAGACCCATACCAAAAGTATATCAGGAGGATGATCGGATGTGTTTGACGGTAAGATACCAGCTGTGATCGAAGATGTATGCCGCACCTATCGTATTAATGATCACGGAAATGTGATTCTTTCTACGTATGGTTGACGCACTTGAGCATGATGGGGTGAGCTCATATCAAACCGGCATACGTCTAGCGGACACAAACTATGCAAGGTCAAGAAAAAGATCAAGCCATGAAGCGATGGCAAAGGCACCGATAGTCATATGCTACCCAGGGATGGCCAATCAGCAAGCCCGTATCACAATAGTCATGTGCTACCCAGGTATGGCCAATCAGCAAGCCCGTATCACAAGCTTAGGTGAGACAGCCTGCCTCCCTGCAGGTGAGATTGCAACATTCTTGGCCGACGCTGTGACTGTAGATAATGACAAAGCCTCGATTACGAAGATTCTCTCACTTTCCAGCCTCTCAAAGAACTCAACCGTCTGATGCATCAAAGCTCCTCGCAGCTTCTCTCGCCACCGATTTCTGCGGGCCAAGCGCTCAAAGGTTACCCCTTGCATGTTCTGCGAGGCAAAGATATGAGCATGTCAGCGATGCAAGCTCGTCGATGCCACTCTCCATTCAGAGAAGATTGAGGCGGAACCTAAGGCTATTTGCTGAAGAGGACTGGTAGTACTCGTCACAGAAGCCTGCTTGTCATTCAAGAGCCAGTAGTCTGGCCCCTGGCACACGGCCCGCGACAAGTCGTCAGATAGACGTTATTACAGGTGCAGCGATCGAGCGGCCGCAGATAACGAAAGGCCACCGGGCAATTTATCAGGTCTTCACAGGGGCGAGTATAGTCGCAGTCTGCCTTGAGTAAACTCAAGTGACCTGAGTTATTCTGAGGTAAGGCGCCGACGGACTGGACTCGTGCCCCTCTCCTGGTCAAGGCAGTATGTGCGGCAAGTTATTCTTTCCACTGCGAACGAGTGAAAGAGCTCACTCCCGTCGTGACAATTTTGCAGACAATCATAAGCCCGAAGGATCAGGAGACCCGAGCCGTCGTGCGGACTGGACATGATGGTACGAAACCTCCTGCCACCCCTGCTTACATTTTCCTTGAAAGGTCTATTGCTGCCAGGTCAAGGCGTGGCCTTCACTATCAGCGACCGCTAGAATGTCTCGAATGATTCAGGCAGCTTGCTTGCTTTCGCCGCGGCTGAGAGGGTGCCAACAGGCCTGCCCAAATGCTGCAGCACCATACTTTCTCCAAGGCTAATAATCTACAGTGCAAAAGCAGGATAGGGAAGATGCCGCAGGAGATGAAGATTTCTGACTGGAAGTCTCCGACGTGCTTGGGCCTTTCGACACTATGTTCGCATAGGGATTGGTGAAAGACAGCATTAAACGGCGGGACCTTGCATCTTTGATGAAATTGCGTGAGACAGGTCACGCAGAGAAGCGCTGCGCAGTGTCGTAAAAATAGTGCAGCGCCAAAGTCACGGCAGAGTCTCATTTTGCATCAGATTATCCCGCTTGGCAAGAACTCGGTGACAGATCTGAGTTTATTTGACCACTATCAAGTGCACTGCACCTTGGCTGAATGCCTGCTCAAGCTATCAGGAAATAGAAGCCAACCAACCTCTCCCCATGCCACCATTTTTGTTTGTTCCGTTTTCATCGATATTTGTAGCATCTGGATGCTGTCTTATGCCGCAAGGGCTCATGCAGTAGCTTCCTTGTTATTGCTCTGGCAAATTGTAGAGCGCACGCACCTCCGTGCATTGACTCGAGCCTCGTCTGCGCAAACACTGTTCTTCGGTCCGCAAGCTCTTTTGCGATTCTCTGCAACTTTTCGATACTTGGCGATGCACGCATTAGTAGAGTCCCAAGATTTCTCATTAGCGTCAGTGCATTTTCCGGGCTTGGCTGTCATTCCTCCCTGCCCATCTGCTGGGGGGGAGATAGCTGAGCAGCTAACTAGTCTTGCTCGCGAGCCGCTTTTTCATCCTGTGGTTACGGTTCATGCGCTCCAATACATTCGGCATTGCTTTTGAATTTACCATCAATCTCAATCTTCTCTCCAGGTTTGAGCTTTTTGTTGAAAGCTGCGCAGTATTCAAAGGTCCAGCAGTGAAGGCGCGGGATGATTCCTGATTTCGCAACCCATGAAAAAAAAATGCACAGGTACAAGAGCACACATCGCGATTGTTTTTGACGTAATTTCTTTCCAGCTTCACGCCACCATTGTCCTGAAACTTTTACCAATTGACTCGAGAGTCCGTAGAGACGTATTCCAGCACTCTCGGCCGATGGAAACGCTGTATCCGGCACGTTATCTCAGTACTACCGGCCGTTATTTTGCATCATTGCACTTGGTTTGTGGTGAATCGTGAGCCTTGACTCATGAGCTGAGCGTTTCGCAGAATTGACAATATTGTTCGCCAAGTTGATCTCTCCATGATGAATAGCAATGATAATGAGTTTTGACTTCCAGATGCTTGCTCTTCCATGGTCCCGAAAAACCTCTCTGCGAATTCCACACAATACCATCAAGGCATGAAAAGTGATATCAATGTGTTGAGGGCAGGAAGTATGTGGCCTTTGCTATCGACACCTTCACAATCACAATATTCAATTCGAGGCCATGCAGGAAGTTTGAAGCGAACTAAGCCAATGCAGACCGTGGGCAGTCCATTTCTGGTAGCGGCTCGACGCACCCCGATGATACATTATATACCCATACCAATGCGCAGACCAAGGAACATAACCCACAATTCGACGCGAAATCTCGGAACAGAGCCATTCTCGCGCTTCTAATGTAAAGCAGCACATACCTCGTTTGCAAGGCAAAGTATTGACTTCAGGTGTGTTGCGAATTGGCTGGAGAACCTCCCATATCTGACATGTGTAGCGAACACCTATGTTCTGCTGCTCTGCCATCTCTTCAACCGCATGTCGTCAAAAACCTCTGGTCATTCCGAATCTCATGAAGTTTGATTGGGCTGATTCAGGCTGTCACTTCCTATTACCTGTGGCCAAGCTTGCAACAAATGCGCTCCGGCATTTCTCCGCAGGTGGGTGAGTCACATTCGCGTCCCTTTTCGGATTCATGTGCACCACCAAACACATATTTTTTCACCTCGAAAGTTCCCAGATCGCTTTTAACTCATGGGAGAAATGAGAGACGTGGCCGGCATGGCCTTCAATTAATCTCACTTTGAGTCTCTACTCAACGCCGATTTTTCTACGCCGAGTCGTTTAAGATCTATCGAAGGTCTGCAGCGCAATTGATAGAAAATCGGGGGCTTTATGATTATGGGCCGCCAGTCTGTGCTCTCCAGGCAAATATCATCAACTAATGGAGGAATCACTTTGAGAATATGATGGAACTGGACTGCACTGCCGTTACCTCCGAAGCAGTCTTGAAGACCAGTGGTCACGTCGACAGGTTTGCCGGTTGGATGTGCAAGGACCCTGCCAAAGGCGAGTATCTTCACGCCGACCATCTCATCAAATCTGTAATAGCAACAAAACTAGCAGAAAATAAGAGTTTTTCCGATTTACAGCCCTCGAAAGCTGGGCATTTGGATGCACCCACAGTGGGAGAATACGAGGAGATTCTCGCAAAGGTAGCGTCCGTCTCGTGACTCATAACAAGCTCATAACTGATTCACGCATTTGAGCATCAGATTGACAGTTACGACGGCCCGGAGCTTTGGAAATCTGATACAGCGATACGAAATACGTAACCCAGATGGTAATGGCGAGGTCCTGCCACCTACCCCATTCAACTTGATGGTCAAGTCCACCATTGGTCCAAGTGCTGCTGCGCCGGTGTATCTGCGACCCGAAACTGCGCGAGGACAATTTCTCAATTTTCGCAAACTCCTAGATTTTGGGCAGGGGTTTATGCCTTTTACCTCCGCAACGATCGGAAAGTCATACCGCAACTATATCAACCCTTGATCGGGACTTTTGCGAATCAGGGAGTTCCTCATGGCTGAGGTCGAACATTACGTAGATCCCGAAACGAGTAAGAAACATGATCACTTCCTGGAGGTATCAAGCATTGAGCTGCCTTTTCTCGATAAGGCTACCAGCTGTCTGGTAATACGACGCTGGCGATATCATCTATCGAAGAAGCTGTCAAGACGAAGCTCGTCGACAATGAAAGTTTGGGTATTTCCTCGCACGGATCTACCTTTTCTTAGTGAAGATTGTTATGGATCAGAGGAAAATCCGTTTTCGACAGCATCCTGCCAGCGGAATGGCCCATTATGTTTGCGACTCGTTGGGACGCCGAGTTGCTCACCTCTTATGGTTGGACCAAATGCGTTGGCTCTGTGGCAGCCAACAGGTGCAAACCCGTTCGGTGCGGCCCCTACGAAACTTGCATACACGTTGCGCTCCATGCCGATGGCAGCAGATTAGAAAGAATAGAGCGAAGACGTACCTTGAGCTGTCCTGGCGATTGTACTGCAATCATCCAGGTAGTACAGGCGCAATGTCCTCTGTGTTCGTGTCTGCGGTAGGTTGACCTACTGTGACCAGGCGCTGACAGCCAGCCGTTCTGCAGACTTCGAGCTTGCGAGGCCAGCCCGCCGATAACAAGCACCGACCGCGAAATATCCAGGCGACACGAGTGAGAAGTGTGCAGAATCTCGCGACGCCGATATCGCCGCCAGGGTTATCGCAGGAGGCGACATGCTCACAGGGAGGCATTGCTGGGACTCGAGCCCGATTCGAGAGCGCAGCTGCGACTCAACACGCAGCGTCCGCCCCCGTCGTCGAGGTTGTCGCGAGTACGGTTTGAATGGCCGCGCGAGCAAGGGTGTCGCCAGATAATCCCTCACAGTCTCTCGGCGGGCCACTTTTCGGACAAAGGTGGCCGCAGTGCTTTGGGGGGAGGAAAAGAGTGAGAGCCAGACCAAGGGGACTAAGGTATCATGGACTTGGAATTTCCAGGAGCTACGGCGTACCTGCTTCCTTATCTGTCTGCTGTGCTATGAAACTGACCATCCATCCCGCACGAAATTGAGAACCTAGTCTGATAAGCTAGAGTCCTAGTGGGCTGAGATGTGCCGTAGATTCTGTCTATCCGGCTACACCACCCCGGTCACCAGCCGGGATATCTACGTGCCCTGCAAGATTGCGGATACCCGCATCAGCACTGCTGACATCAGATTCTTGCCGCTGGCTTACTCTGAAGCAGTTCCAGGTCTAGCCCTGGGCTCAAGATGATGTATTCTATTAGTCATGTAATGTCCAATTCCTTCTGACGTCCAACATCTCTCTTGTTGCTTTATTTGCACCATGGCTTGAAAACCCCTACCACTGTGCAGCGGTTTGGGATTCTGTCAACTCTTCAGCCAGACGCCACAAAGACCCTTCTTTGCCGAGCCACTCTTCACACGCAGCCTTGACATCATGGAACCGCGGGTCGAACTGCATCCCAGTCCCTCAGCCAGGTCGGGGTCCAGCGGCCAAGGACAAAGAAGCTCACGCGGCTCAGCGTGTGACAGCTGTAGAAGGCGAAGGATCAAGTGCGACAGTGCCCAGCCGTGTCGTTGCTGCGTAAGAGCGGGTATCTCCTGTACCTATGGAGACCTCCAATCGCGCACATCGTCCGTCAGCTATGCCCGCTTCCTGGAGAGGCGTGTAGCTAGACTGGAGTCTTTACTGCAACGAGCTGGCGGGCAGACGGAGACTAATCATTTTTCGCAAAGCGCCCAGTCGCAAAAGCTTGATCTCCTCGTCGACGTAAATGACGATTATTTCACTACCCATGGGTTCTACAAGCGATTCTCTGGGCTGAATGTGTTACGTGTCGTCGTCGATGGTATCGATGCGCAAGAAGCGCCTTGGTATCATCCCGGGCAGCGCATTCTGAAGGCCTTCGAAGGCGCCGGCACAGGCGCCGCTTCTTCGTCGTCTTCCATGTCGAGATCAAACGCACTGGCACCTTTGCCCTCGACATCTCGGTCTCGGGCTCTCATCAGCCGTGCCATCACTTTTGGATTAGTCGGACATGATTGCTTAGATCACCAAGATCTCAGCCGTCGCTTGTCTCACCTGGCCAAGATCAGTCCTGGCCACTTGACGTCCGACGACCGAGAGTCTCTGGCACTGGCCTATGCATTGTTTGCTCTTGGGGAGCAGTATGAGAAACCTAGCGGCGGATCAAATAGTGACGAAGGAGATGACGCCTCAGCGTAAGTGCAAGCTTGTTGATGTCGGCAAGGGCAGCTACTGCACAGGCACTGTGATGGCTTACATTTGCAAGCAGGTCAAGGTACTTCCATACGAGCTGGCAGCTGCTGAGCCCAACAGGTTCGAATAGCTTGTGCGCCGTGAGAACGATTATCGTCCAAGTAAAGTATCTGCTTGCCGCGACGTTGGTGCCGCAGGCGTATGTACGTAACCAGATTGCAGCGGCCATGGCGCAAGCAATGGGACTTCAAACCTCTCACTCGGCCGTCAGAGCATCTGTGACCAAGGAAGAGTTGCGACAACGAAGAGCCGTGTTTAAGACCACCGACATGATGGACACCTACCTTGCGTCTGTGTTGGGGCTGCCAAAGACTCTTTGCAGAGAGGACGATCAGGCTATTGGTCCAGATGATCAGGAACATTTTACCGCTAGCCTTGATTTCGACTCGCCGTCATTGTCGACATTTCAAGCAGAATGCAAAGGCTTTCAGCAGCTCGCCGCCTTCATGGCGCGCATCCTTCGACAACGACCCTCGGGATTCTGCGTCAGCATTGACAGACCACCCCCACAACAGGACAATGTCTTTGTCTCGGCGCTGGGCGCTGAAATCGATGAATGGCAAGCTTCCTTGCCGGCCCTATCGCCCGACAAGACCGATTCTCGGTTGTTGTTTGCTCAGCTATCGATCCGTCTGCTGGACGCCGCGACACGATGCATGCTTTACCGCCCTTATATCAACCACTTGACGCGCGAGTCTTCCGATCCTGGTTTCAACTTCCAGGGATACGAGTTCGGATCCCGGTGCGTCAACGCGGCCATGCAGGCCGTGTGGATCGTCGACGCGCTGAGATCTAATCAAGTACTCTTTGCAGCTCATTGGACCGCAATTTACATGACGGCCTACGCATGCAGCGTTCTTGCTTATTTTGTGAAAAACGCAAAATATCGAGTGACAATTGAGGAGAGCTTGCACGCAGCGGCCAAGGCAGAAGACCTGCTGTCATTCCTTGGGCGCCAAAACGCCACTGCACGGCGCTGTCATCTCGTCATCCATAATATCATTGAACGCCTGGTGGCCAACGAAGCTCAATTGCAATAACTGCGAAAGCGCATCTCCGTCCCATGCCCACAAGCTTCTGTGTGTCTGCCTCGGTACCGTGATGGGAAACCACAATTCACTCCAGACGCAAACCTTTAAACGCCAAGCGAAGACCTCTGTCTCCATTTGGTAGACGGCCTGTGAGTGTTATGTAGCTCAATCACGTCCAAAGAATACCTAGCCCACTGATTTAAGTCACATGTACATCAAGATCAAGACCTTACATCCCGCGACAAGATCCCTTGCTCAGTGTTCGTCTGTCGCCCCCACACACACTCTCTCCTCTGTCATCCCTCCTCCTTCGTCGAACTTTGCCCAGCCCGAACTCCTCTTTGTAAATCAAAGCGTGATAATTGCACTTCCTTTCAAATCAATGCTTTGAGCACGCCATCCATTGATGCTAGATACAAGGCGTGTATACTTGCGTGACTTTAAAATAAAATGATACTTCATTAAACCCTTATTCATAGGTCCTAGCATATTAAAGGCACTTATTGCCTTCTACATTCTTGCTCCAGGCACGCCGTGCATATGCGCCAGACGGAAGGCTTGTGTAGCTCTCGTTTTCTCCTGTGTCTCTCGCGCAATGTCCATAGGAACGGGCAGTTGCGCCCGTGTATTTCGCCTAATTGTGTATTTCGGCTAATCAATGTAGAATTGGAAGGTGCGCCGGCTAACTCGCGTAACTTCTAAGAAAATCCTTAGGTGCGCCCACGTACCGCGTAACAATTTCTCACGGAAAGCACGTCTGAGCACTTCGTGTCTTAAAGGAAGTAGCTCGTTTCGTGAGGCAGTGGAGACTCTCCGTAGCATATAAATCACTTCTTCCTTTTCTCACACTCACACGCCGCCTCTCCCTACCGCCAAAGTAAATATATATCTCTATTATCCTAAATCAACCCTTGATATGCTCTCTGCTATCTTGGCGACCACGCCAGGAGACTCAAAAACGGCTTTCTGAGGCCATACCTGGTAAGTTTGAGTTGTGCCATTCTATTTAAATACCTGACAACACCGGCTTACTCTATCCTGGCTCAAGCACTTAACTATCTGACATAACACTACCCTCATCATGTCCTGCCTGAATTGGGCTCACTCCTCGACATGGACCTCCTTCTTCTGGCGCGCTACGCAGATGGCACCCGAGATGCTATCGGTGGATAACGTGCAAATATGATCATGCCGTTGCTGGACTATTATTTTTCCCTTTTCTTTCTGTTTATACTATTCATCAAAGGTTAGGTCGACCTCTTGCTACCGGGGGACCAGGAAGGAGGCCTCCTCTGGCGAGGTAATTGCCTTACTTAAGTTAAGGGGAGGAGAAAAGGAAGTAAGGATAGGATAGTACATAAACCACACCTATTTTTTTAGTTATTGAAGTAACCATCTGTCTCTATCATCCTAAGTTGACCCTTACTTTGCTCTCTGCTGTCTTGCCGCCCCTTACTTGCCGTCGTCCCCCCGCCGCCTCCCACCAGAACCGCACCAGCGGCCGGCGCCACACCGTCCTCGCCTCTGTAAGTGTATTCTACATTTTTTCAGACTAAGGCTAGGATAGATTTACCGTAGCGCATACGAGATCCAATTCGAGATGGGGAAGGTGTGGCGCCCGGCTTGCTTGTTTTTGGTGTTTTGTATCTTTTTCTTCCGTTGTTTTTCGGCATGGTGTGGGCGCGGGTCGACCGGCCAATGACTACGATACGTGGTCCCTTTTCTCTCTTATCCCTCTTCTTTGCTGTATGCGCCAGGACTTTTTGGCCATACGCACACGCACATGCGGAATGGTCGCGAGGAGGAAGCGATAGGGGTTTTTGAAACACTGAGGCAGCTTCCAAGATCCCATGCCTGCGAGTTTTATAATTGCCATTATGACGGCCATACATGATCCTACTGACGAATAGATGAACGGCAGGTTCAATGAACAGCGGCGTTTGGAGGCAGATTTGGCCTTATCGACGAGACGTCACTCTGGCGTTCAGCCTGTTCAAAACTTCCACAACGCATCTTGATCAGCTTTTTGAACAAAGAAGCCGCGCACGACACGTTGTCAGCTTGCCTGTGTGACAGAATGACGTGACCTACAGGCGCAGTGGCGACGCCGGTATAGTGATCAAGTGTCCATATCCCCTGTATCGCACAAAAGACGACGCAATGCCCCTCTCCATCATTCTCCGGGTTCCATCCTTCGTAGATCATTGGCTCGATGACGCGGAGTGACAAGCCGCGAGTTTAATCACTAAGTGTCAGGAAGCATCGGTTTCAGCGCCCACCTACTCAACGAGTCTCTGCTTTGGAGACTTATTTTGGGAGGAGCTTACGAGCGCTTTGTCTCAGTCTGACAGTCACCCAATGCGAAGCGCAAATATTCAGCAAACGTTGTGGTGGAGCCGACTTGGGTACCGATCTTGTATGCACGCGCAAGACTCGCATCTGTTCAAGGTCAAGAGGCAGAAGTTGTGGGCGGCAGGGATGAGGACCAGTCTCGTCTGAGGCAGCGACGCGATTCTCTTGACCAAGGAAGTGATTCGATGAAAACTATTCACAGAGAACGCGCCGGCAAGCGCGAGGATATATTGGGAGTGATAACCCGACCTTTATCGATTCACATATTACAGTCCTGGCCGCTGCTCAGACTGTCTATGAAGCCGGAATTCCACGGGACAAACAATTGATTCAATGTGCCTTTGGACTGCGTCACATATATCTGTTCATAACGAGTGAACACCTCCAGCAAAATGGTGCGGTTCTTTGATTTGATGTGCTCGCCACTTTATATCATAAATCTGGCTCGCTTCCCTTGTGCCATGTCAGCAAGCGGTGGATGTGTAATGCTCAGTCGTGCGTCACGGCGCGACGAGCGATGCGAGGATCAAGGCAGTCAACGCCGGATGCCACCGTGTCACTCTCAGTCTTGGGCCAAGTACATGTACCAACGATGAGGATGTCGAGCCCTGATACATTTCAGAAGCAAGTTGCTGTCATCATGTCGGATGCAGTGAATCCTGTTGGCGTTGGCTGGAGCTTCGCTACAACACATGACACCAGGTGTATCATGGAAGATTGCCAGTGAATCCCGCACTCAGCCAGCACAGTCGGCTTCCGCTGCATGTATAAAACATAGGTACCCCCCTCCCCCCCCCCTCCCTCCCGTCTCAATTCTAGCTGGAACTATTCCTCACAAATCAGAAGTTGACGCCGGAGCTTGACTGTCCCCTTTCAGCTAAGCACACCTTGAAGCAAATTATTCTCCATCTTTCAGCCAGCTGGCTTAAGACAACATGCAATCAACAGTGCACATGTGGCAGACCTTGTTGAAATTTCCGGAAGACGTCTTCACCATCGAATACTTCAATTCATTCTTCACAGGAGCGGTGTTTTATGGTACCGACATACATTATGCTGCGTATGACGATATTTATCAAGAGTTGGCCGATAAGGGTGTCACATCGGCCACTTTCCATTTTGTCGAGATGGGCAAGTCATGTCCTACCTTATTCGCCAGCCGAATTTTTTCGCCACATGATCGATTCGATTTGCAACCTCGAGAACTTCTACTAACACTTTGCTGTCAAAGACACCCCCGTTCCTACCGGCTTCATGTTGTTCGAAGAAGGTGACAATTACAGGTTGATCTATAATGGTCCAGCACCTGGTGAGATAATATTTCCAATTGATCATACTCTCTCTTTGTCTCTCTCTGTCTCTCTCTCTATAGCTTACCAATGTTGCAATCTATAGATCCCGACGCAGAATTCGAAAAAATGCTGCTTGATATCGCGGAGATGACTTATCCGACATCCGATCTTGCCACGGTTAGGGAGAACCTAGATCTCCCTTGGCATATCGATGAGCCCGAGTCATAAAGAAAGGGAGTCTTGCCGGGGATGTCGCTATTGCAAGAAAGCCTGGAACCTAAAGAGATCACAAAGGTTGGATGGCTTCGGCAGACATCGAACGCAAGCCCTGAACGCGATAATTGCGACTGTCTATGCAGAAAATGGTTTTCCATGACTTTGGAGGAGGCCACTACGGACAAGCAACGCCAGCGATAGGTATTTCGATGTGTCTGTGGATGGAGAGACAAGGTAATTTTTTGGGCAGCAGGACTGCTGCGGCCGGTATGGTCAGATGAGGCAGTGCAGAAAATTTCTGTAGTTGGATGCCAATCACTACGTTAAGAAAAAAAAAAAGAAACAGCGCTGCTCATTCGGACAGCTGCGGCTCGGGAAACACTTTGATGCTTTGATGTACAAAATGATTCCGTTCGCACAACAGCCGCTCCGACCACGACACCCCAGACATCCCAGTACCAGCACCCACGAGCAGGCTGTCTTGGATTGAAGGTATCCCGAAGGAATATACCTACCCTTTCCTTGTGAGTATCAGTCGGATCAATTCTCATGAGAGGAAGTTCTGCGCCAACTGCAAGCGCAAGCCTGCGCACCTCGGCAATAGCACTTTCAGTGTAAGTGCCGGGGCTTTGCTGCGTACGTTGGACTTTTCGTGTCAGGCGAGACACAGAATCGTCGAGCGGTAACGCAGGGAAAAGGCTACATTCCTCATGCAAACCATTTTTCGCGAACGCCGCCGTACAACAGAAGTCTTCTCACCCGAACGTCTTCTTAGCCATTAGTGGTAGTTGCGCCACGATGGCGCTCTCTGTAACCGCTTCCATGAATCTCGTGAGTGTACGCGCTTTCCTCGTTGCGGCAGTTTTCGTGCAAACTGGGTGACTTACAATATAGTGTCCATCTCATCGAGCGCCCGCCCTTTCGTCTCGGGAAGAACACAAAACGCCCAAAGGGAAGCCATGACCATCCAAAAAGGGAACAAAGAACCAAACGCCGCAACCAAAAGACTCAAACATGTAGGGCAGGGCTTCCGCGATGGCGAGTTGCGTAACCATAGCATAACTGTGTTTGAACAAGATAATGAAGTAGCACGGATATGGAACAAAACACACCATTGAGTTAGTGCGGCCCATGTACCAGTCAGATTCCGCAGCGAACCCGAAAATATCTCGGCCGGCACGATCCACGGTATCCCGTTCAGACCGAATGACCAACTACATCACGACCGCGATCAGATAAGTGTATGTCGCAAGGTAGGAAGAGAAGCATCTACTAGTGGTAGCAGAGAGAGAAGATGATTACTTTAGCAACGGCAGCTTGCCCACTCGCAACCATGGGTGTCGGTGCAGGCTGGCGCGTGGTTGGATCGGTCGGGTATATCTGTCGTGGGGTCAGTGCGTCTGTCAATGAATCAGCATATGCTCCTAGTATACAGGAGCGAGCCTCGGGCAATGACCGACGTCTCGAAGTAGAGACGCCGACTAAACAACTCGTTTGGCGAGGCTCCGTCCACTTGTACGCCAAGGCCACACACAGGCGTGATGGTAATTGAATCTCTTGCAAATGAAGTAGCTTGATGCGATTCTAATTCATTTCCTATTAGTGGTGTGGGGTTGTCTTTTATCTGGCAAAACCTCAGCATGGAGACTGAAAATGGCAGATTGGCATGATGCAGTCACGATAGTAAAGAGCCACCTCGAACTGGAAGTGGTCAATCAAGCCGCGACTTTCATAAATCATGTTTTAATGGCCACCAACACATCATAAGGGCGCATTTCAAATGAGCATTCCCAGATCGAGGTCCGTTGAGTAGGACATTTGCGCTGATGCGCATCAAGTGAGCAAAGGCAATTGTTGAAATAGATCTAAAAGAATTTACACATGCCCTTTCTCCGGATGACCGACGGGAAGCACGTCTTCCACCGTCTCATCGGTGTCCCTAAGATCCGTCTCTACCTCAACGTGGTCTCGAATCTTGAAAAAGATGACGGGGATGGAAACGACGAGCGAAGCGCCCAACAAGGCCCAATTACTGATGAACTCGCTCATGAATGAGAGCTTCCGCCCGTCGAGATTCGCCGCAACGGCTGCGCCCACAGACTGTATGCCCTTGTAGAAGCCGACGTAGTTGGCCAAGCGCCGTCCTGAGTTTGACAGCGCGCCCATGTACCAGTAGATGCAGGCTTGCCAGACAGCATCGTAGAAGCCGTAGAAGATGTACAAGAACATTGGGCCAACGTAGCCATCAGAGGTCCAGTCAGTGGGCTCGTAACTCGAGTTGAGCAGCGGATCGACGCTCTCGCGTGTGTATTGCTTTTGATAGGCGTAGCCGCCGCCCCAGAGAGCAAAAGTAAAGACGAGCAGGACAACCCACGTCAGCTTGGCCCTGACTGATCGACGGACTTTCTGGACATCAACGAGAACCCCTGTGATCCATGCAGCTATGATTTGGGCAAGCCAATACAACAGGCTGTTCAAGGCCTTGGTTCGTGTCGTAAATCGAGCACCGTTGACAGCATTTTGCTGGTATACATAGAACCAATTCGAGGCAAAGAACATGGGGAAGAGGAAGACGATGAACGGCTCGAATCGAAGTGTTTCCCAGAGACCGATGAACTCGCTCTGCCAGCTCGGGTTCTTCTTCAAAATGACGCGACTGCCGTCCTTGCGAATGATATCGTTGGCGTTGCAGAGAAGCAGGGCGAGTACTGCGCCGCAGAACATGAGGACAATAAAGCCGATATAGGTGCCGTCCGATACAGTCGAATTGGTCTTGACGTGGATGTTCTCCCCAAGTGGGATCTGTTTCATTGCGCAGACAGTTAGCCGACGGCAAAGTTGTGGAGCTGACGGATACATGTAGGGCGTACCAAACTGCCAATGACGGCGCCCATATTGAAGATGCCCCAGAACCAAGCAAAATAGTGGCCCTTCTCGTGCTCATGGGGGTATGAGATCATGATGGTGCCTTGTGCTGTCCATAACAGACCGGCACAGAGACCCAGCCACACACCCGCGAAGATGTTGAACCCAGCCACGTCAGCGTGGACGGATGCCAACAAGCTGCCAGCGTACAGGCAGTACCCGATGCCGCCAAATGCCAGCGTGTACTTGACTCCCAGCTTGTTTATAAATGTGCCGCCGAAGAAACCGAACACGGCAAAGGTGCTGTACAAGGCTGTGTTCTACGCATCGAATCAGCGTGGCCCCTTGAGGTGTAGTCTTTGTGACAGGGGAAAAATAACTCACCATATTATCCGCCAGCGTCGCGTCAGTCTTGCCGCCGCCTCCAAGTCCACCCAGGGCATTGAACATCCCAGGACACAGGAAGCACACGAAAGACACCATGAGCAGTTGGGTCGGAGGCGAGGCGTACCATGGCAACGACCAAGACCCTGACCCTAATCCCAGGCGAATCGACTTGTATTTCCAGCCCACGGGCAGGCTGATCCCGACGTCTCCGTCAGCGGTAGACGCATCGCACTCGGTGACGGGATGCTCGGTCGAAGACCCTCGGGCGGGCGCCGCATCGAAGCTCGACGCCTTCTTCTCCGTCGACATGACCTTCCGTGGCGCAACGAAGCGAATCTCTGCGGTCGGTGTTCCGTCGTGAATCTTGCAATCGGCGAGTCGACCCTGGCCAGAGGTACCCGCAGAAGGCGTGCATGGATAAGGGAAAAGATTTCCATGGAGAGCCCCCTATCATAAACGCTGGGTTTCCCATGTTGGGGGCCGGACAGCTGGACGAGAGCCCCGCAGGGGCAAGCAGCAGCAGCAGGCGAGCTAAGCGCCCGGAGATGCCCGCTGTGCTGTGGGTGACAGGCCTGCCATCACGAGTTCTGTCAGATCAACAAGCTGAGGTAACAGACGGATTCTCGGGCCCCACAGAGGCTAGCACGTAGACAACGTTGCTTCCAACGCTGAACCTACAGCGGCGGCAGACGTTGATCAGCTTCGTTGGCAGCCTAAAAAGTGCGCCCGAGCTCATTGCACTACCCCACCTCGATTTTGGAGATAAAGCCGTTCGTTAGTGCCCCAAACGATTAACTAGGTTGTCAAATGGATCCTCCCCCACCTCCTTCCTGTCTGCCCCCCGCACTTTCAAGGATGGTTACATTTGATGAGTTGGTCCGGCCGTACGTACACCACACCAAGTGCGAGTGTCAGCTGAGCAGCCATTGGGCCGCGTCTGCTCTTCAAAAAAATCGTACTCGTGCAGTAGTCTTGATGGCACGGGAGCAGACCTCGGATGCAACCGCGGCCAATCATCCGCATCACCTCGTATTCGCGCGACCGAAGTCGACCGAAGACAGGACGCACTGGATTCCAGCAATCATCAGAGGCGGAAAAAAGAATGTTTCAACGACACCATCATTCTCCGTCCTCGAATTGTGGCCCTAGCCTGCTGAGTAAACGCTATCAAGGAAGCATCGCACCACCCTCGAGCCGCGGAGGCATTGTTTGCGATGCCGCCATGTCTAATCTCGGCCGATAAAAGGCCCGTTCAAAACGGACCGCATAGGAGTTAGCCTTGGGCTTTTCGAGATGCAAACAAAAGGGAGAAAGGGGAAGAGAAAAAGACAACGGAAAGAATAGAGAGGCGGTCCCAGGGTTATAACAAAGAGCCGGTAGGCAGCGGGAAATAGAATGAACACCACAACTGTGATTCAAGGTCAAGGGTGGGACCAAGATTAACCGAGCCCGCTCCGCAGAGTGCTATATGCGAAGGCTTTAGGCACCCCCCGCCGCCCCAGCTTTTCCCCCCTTGTTACTTGAAACTTTTGTGGCCTTCTCGGAGTCGATCTGCCCAAGCAACCGTCAGACAAAAGCGTTTGGTGCTCCGTACTCTTCGCAAGACGAGACCCATCTCTATCCACTGTGTCAACCCAATGCGCAGACAGCCTCGACAACAGTGGACCGCCACCATGTATAGGGTGAGGCAACTCGAACCGCGGGTGGCAGATCGAAGCAGGCCTGCATCTGCCTGTCCGATTATCAGTCGCCGGAGACGGGTTCATAGACAGCATGGTTCCGTCTCCATCAAGTCCATGGCCACGAGGAGCCGTCAGCGGCAAGGGCCACACTGGCAGGGCGGATAGCGCCGCGCATTTCATCAAAGCAATGCGCACCAAACACGCTGTGTTTCCCAAAAACTTCTTATTTTGTGGGGTTGGGTGAACTTGGAGAACCAGCTCCCCCCCTCCCGGGGGCTGCGGTGCTTCCACATGTCGTCTTCACACCCGTTGGCAAAAGAATCCGTCGCTGCAGACCTGAACGATACATACATGGCGTGGTTTTCTGACGTTCGACGGAGAAATTGGGCGTGAGCCTCGGGTTCGAACGCCCTTTGCCGCCTTCGGCGTGGATCTCTCTGTGCGTGGCACTGACATGCTTCCCCTTGTCTCTCGTAAGGGAATTTTCAGCCAATCCTCGATCCAGCCGCATCCCCGCCCGACACTCACACAGCACGAAAAGTTATTCTTGCAAAGTGCTGCTGTCTGTCTAGCAAATCCGGCTATCCCTTCCTCGGGGGCGCGATTGGCATTAGTGGGCTTTAAGCAGGAAGCGGAGCGATGGGGTTCACCCGCCCTCCGCTGTATACCCCAGGTTTTTCAATCTGCGGCCTCGCTGACCGAGATACCTTGACCGGACTGCCCCGTAGCAAAAATTTCTGCCTATTTCGGGAAGCATGGTCCTCTGGTCAGCGATTTGAAGCAAGCTTCTGCGTCATCGAGAGCGCGCAGTTGCAACATGTTCTTCTCGAACCCCGCGACGGTGTTGATGGAGGATGCTGCTCACGACTAGCCCGAGGACCGCTGGAGATGGCGTCGGCACTTGGGGAGTTAGACGCGCGGGGGATCTGCTCTCGTGGAGATCGGCTCATCAGACTGGGTCGCTGTCGGGGAACGTAACGCGGGGCCATTTTCTCGCCCAAACTATAAAGACCGAGGGTGAGCCATTGTCTGCTCGGTTTCTCTGTTCCCGACATACGTGAGCAAGAAGTAGTTCTGTGTCCGGTGAGCAAAGTGGCAGAGCAGGGCATCATGGCACGACGTCACGGTAACCCGTTACACAATCCACGACATTATGCGGCCTCACAGAAGCATTATGGACCCCCCGTGACTGCCTCGGCTGCCCGGCGGACGCTTCCCAGCTATGACTACGGTAACTTGATATCCCGACCATATGGCTCGTGACATCTTGCTGAATGTGGTGGACAGTGATTGTTGGGGCGGGTGCGGCAGGCTCCGTCCTTGCCAACCAGCTGTCCGAAGATGGAAACGTATCCGTCTTGGTGCTTGAAGCGGGCGGGGACAATGCCAAAGTTCTCGAGACCAAGATTCCGCTCATGTTCGCCAAGTTGTTCCACAGCGAACATGACTGGGACTACTACACCGTAGAGCAGGAGGCGCTCGCCTCGCGGAGGCTTTACTGGCCACGCGGACGCATCCTCGGCGGCTCCTCTTCGATGAACGCCATGATGTACCATCACTGTTCTGCCTCGGACTTTAACGAATGGGCTACCGAGTATGGCTGCAAAGGCTGGAGCTACGAGGACCTCGCGCCGCATCTACGCCTGATGGAAAAATTCACACCCAACCCTGCGCGGCCTGCCATTGATCCAGCGCACCGTGGCAGCACCGGACTCTGGCACACGGGTTATTCTTGGTTGACAAAAATCACCGAGGATGGTTTTCTCCCCGCATGCGAAGAATCCGGCATCCCACCAAATGAGGATATTAACACGGCCACGGGATCACTTGGCGTGACGAGATTCCAGACTTTCATCGAGGGCACCGGCAAGCGTTCCTCCCTGGCGACGGCGTTTCTCCCACCAGAAGTCTTGAAGAGGCCAAACCTGTATGTTGCCTGCGGCGTCCAGGTCACCCGAGTCCTGTTCGATAAGTTACACGGACCGAAACCGACGGCCATTGGAGTGGAATTCCAGACTTCGCGAGGCGGCGATCGTTTTCAGGTGCACGCGAACCGCGAGGTCATTCTGTGCGGCGGCACAGTCAACACACCTCAGCTTCTCATGCTCAGCGGGATCGGGCCCGAGGAAGAGCTGCGAAAGCACGGCATCCACACCGTTCACGCCAACGAACATGTCGGAAAGCACATGAAAGACCACCTTTGCAGTAACGGCATCCTCTGCAGGGCAAAGAAGGGCGAAACCTTGGACTACCTGAACAGTGACCTCTTGGCCATTCCGGCTCTGGTTCGTTGGCTGCTCTTTGGGACCGGGCCGCTGACCAGCAATGTCGCCGAGGCTGCCGCATTCGTCAGAACGTTCGAGCACCAGCTCCCCGGCTCCCATCGGGACTGGGTTCCCAAAGATTACACATCTGGCAGCGACGCCCCAGATTTGGAAATCATCGGTGCGCCGCTTGCTTTTGTCCACCATGGCGAGGATCTTCCCCCCGACGGCGCCAATGTCTTTAGCGTGGCCCCCATCAGTCTGCGCCCTCAAAGCGCGGGGACCATCACGCTCAAATCATCTGAGCCATTTGACCACCGTGAGTTTCCTGCCCTCAACACTTGTGAGAGTACAGCTCTGGAACGAATTGCTGACTGAACAAAAAATCTCATAGCCATCATCGATCCCAAGTACCTGACAGACGAGGGCGACAACGACCGAAAGGTCTTGGTGGCAGGTCTGCGCTTGTGCCTCAAGATCATGCGCAGTCCAGCCTTTCAAAAATATCTGGACCCGGTGCCGCCCAGTGATGACGAGTCGTCGTACTGGTGGCCTTTCTCATGCAGTGACGTCGATGCGCTCACCGACGAACAGTTGAGCCGCTACATGGTCGAGAGGGCTTTCACATTGTATCATCCCGTCGGGACTGCCCGGATGGGGCCCTCGCCGTCGTCCAGCGTCGTAGATTTGGACTGCCGCGTGCACGGCGTGGCTGGGCTCCGGGTGATTGATGCCAGCATTTTTCCGCAGCAAATCAGCGGCCATCCCACGGCACCCATTGCCGCGATAGCCCACAAGGCGAGCAAGTCGATTGTGGGAAGTCAGAAGCGCGCGTGACGACTTTCGCCACCAGACACGGCTGGAAAACGTCAAGCAGGGAGGGACGCGATCGGGCTTGATTCGAGCACGTGTCGGCGGTGCTCGCGACGGGAACACCTGAGCCTCAACTGCTAGCTGGACTCAACTCAGTCGAGCGGAGTCGTTGCCGAACGAACCATGAGTGAGAACCATTGCGCGACAGATGAATTCGTCGATCTTTTCTCAGAGGTGCATTGCGCGGCTCAAGCATGCCAGCCAGCTCCTTCTTCCGTGAGACCGTGGGCCGAGTTTAAATAAAACTTTCTAATAAAGCGGCGATTTGAGCACGGTTCTGTAAAGCGACAAGCTTCGGTGCTATTGTCTGAGCTGTCTCAGTGAGATGCAGTCGACAATTTATGTATCCTGCTACAAATTAGCTTTGCCAATTCCCCACACATTCACCAATCCATCATTCACGAATGTATGCGTGAAAACAGGCGCGATGCACAATATTCGAAATACCTAAGGAAAAATTATTCGCATCATGATGTGATGCATCAGGCTACTAAGGCTAACTAAGGATTGAGCTCAAGCCCAGTGAGAAGCAAAAAGGTCTGCACCCCAAAACTAAAAATCCCAAATACCCAAACCCTCGCTTTGTGACCCCGACACCAGACTCGAAACAAAAGAAATGAAATGCAAGTGGAATGTCAATCTACGCAGACGCTGATGCCCAATTTCCCTGGATGCGTGTTTTGCTCAATACAACGCCGGCCAGATCGTTTAGTCCCCCGCTGGTCAGAAGCTCCAACACCTGCAAATGAGCCTGGAGCTCCTTCCCAATCCAGTTGCGCAACTCTATGGCATTGAGCGAATCCAGGCCAAAGGCAGTGATTGACGTTGTGGCTTGTTTTGCCTCCATGACGTCCGCGGGGATCATGAGGATAGAACCCAGCTTCTCCCGCAATCCGCCAGCGACCACCTGTATCGCTGCCTCTTTGTCCGTCGTCTGGCGCAGCGTCTCTGCTATGGACAGGAGGGCTGTGTTGCCACTGGCGCCTGCCCCTTCGCCCTGCTGAGCGAGTGCTGCATCGCGCAGATAGGAAAACTTCGCATCTGACGCGTAGAATGGCATGTTGGATGCGTTACCAAAGTCCAGCCCCGTGACGCACTGGCCCTCGCAAGAGTCTCCCACCTGGCCGTCGATGGCTGCGTCTATCAAAGACAGGACTTCATCACCAGCGATGGTGGCGCCAGAGAGGGTCCGCAGAACTTGTTCCTGTTTGGCGGAATTTTCGGCAAGATATCCGATGTCTGCGACGGCGGTCAAGTCGAGAGAGACAGCATTCATGCCTTTGCTGCGTCGGTAGAGAGCGAAGCTGTCCAGGAAGGTGTTTGCGGCGGCGTAGGCAGCTTGGCCCCTGTTGCCCACGATACCAGCCACCGAGGACAGCAGGACAAAGAAATCCAGGTACGTATCGCCCAAAGCGGTATGAAAGTTCCATGTGCCAGAAATTTTGGATCGTACCACGGATTGGTAATCATCGAACGTCATAGACTCGAAGAGCATGTCTTTGAGAACCATGGCTGCGTGAATGATTCCTCTCACGGGGGGCAAAGTCTTCTTCAACTCCCTCAGCAGGTAAACCACATCGTCAATGCTCCCGACATCGCATGCTCGAACGTGTACGGCACTGCCAAGAGCACGAGCTGTCTTGGTCAGGTCAGCAAGCTCGGGAGTCATCTGGCCGTTTCTGGAAAGCAGCACAATGTGTCCAGCACCCCGGCTCGCAAAGCGTTTTGCGATGGATCGGCCGACACCGCCAGTGCCACCAATGATAATATATGTAGCGTTTTTGTGCACCGAAAGCGGCTTTTCGGTCGGATGAGTGGCCTACACAGACATGTCAGTACCCTTCTGTGTTTTATTTTTTTGTTTTATTTTTCGTCTTCTTTGGGAAGGGGGAGAAAGGTCTGGCGCAAAGGGAGGGGAAAACCAGATTATTGCTGAAGGATTTCCTCTTACCTTGATTTCATCGGCTGCATTGTGTCTGACAACCACTTTCCCGGCAGTTTTGCCGCTTTGCAACTTTCGAAGCGCACCTTCTAGCTCGGAAATCGCCACCACTGTAATGGGACCAATCGGCTCCACGGCCCGGCGAGCAAGGAGATCCATGACTGATGTCATGACCCTGTGCATCACTTGAGGCCTCTTGTCCGCGACGAGCGTGAGATCGACCGAATGGAAGGTGCAGTTATACTCGAACTTGGACATCTCCAGTCTCGTGTTTGATGTGATGTCTCGCTTACCAATTTCGATAAAGCGACCGAATGGTGCAAGGCACTCCCATGATTCGCGAAGTAGATCGCCGGCAAGAGAGTTGAGAACAACATCAACGCCGGCTCCCTCGGTTGCCTCTTTAATGAGCGCAGAAAAGGAAGTATCTCGGCTATAGAAGATGTGGTCCTCGGGTACGCCATACGCGTTCATGATCAACTGCTTCTTCTCGAGGCTGCCTACAGTTGCGTAGACCTCAGCCCCGATGACTTGAGCCAGCTGAATAGCGGCCTGTCCGACACCACCGGAGGCGGCGTGAATGAGGACTTTCTCTCCTGGTTGCAGACGGGAAAGTTCGACCATTCCGTAGTACGCGGTGCTGAAAACGACGGGAATCGACGCAGCTTTCTCAAAGGTCATGCCATCTGGAATCAGGACAGCACTCGTCGCTGCGCATCGTGCAAAAGTGCTGTATGCTCCGTGGGGCATGGCACAGACTCGATCGCCGGCTTTGAGAGACGTCACGGCATCACCGACCCTGGCGACAATACCGCTACATTCGATGCCCAAATAAGGACTGGCGACTTGACCCATGGCTATAACGACGTCTTTGAAGTTCATGCCGGTCGCGATCACTTTGATCTCAATTTCGTCTTCTTTGAGCGGCTGGACGCCCTCGTCAGTCCAGTACAGCGAGTCGAGAGCTCCGAGTGTGCCAACTTCGATCTTGAGCCGACGACTAGGCTGCTCCCAAAGCTGTAGGTACGGCTCTGATACCTGCGTGTCTCGGTACAGGGCCACGTTGGTTTCTTCCTGCTCTAGCAACCTGGGTACCATGAGTTCTCCGGCTTCTTCCGCGAATTCGTAGTCCACGGGACTGCCGTCTGTAGAAACTTTCAGTGAGTACTTCATGGCATCGACAATGAGACCAGCACGATCCACGGCTCGAATATCGGACTGAGGATCTAAATCGACCAGAGCTGCAGGTTTGCCCATTTCTGACCGTATAGTGCGCAGTAGACCTTGGGCTATGTTGAGCCTAGGGTTCTCGGCAAATCGATTTGCACCGCAAGTCACCCAAAGCATGGATGTGCTTATAAGCAACAAACTCTTGATCTTTTCGAAAATTTGCGGCGCCATCTCAAATAATAACGAGTCTTCAAGTTCTGCGAGACAAATATAGCGGGTTGATGAAGAAGGTTCAACGCTGGCAAATGTTGAAACGCTTGGTTTAGAGCCGGTTTTCAGATCAATCAAATCCACTAGGGCCGATAACAGATATTCGTCGGGATCCTCGCCAATGATCAATTCGATGCGATTATCGTCGAGCCAGCCCGAGTGGACTTCGACATCTTTCGTGTCCGGGGGGCCATGTTGGATGCTAGGGCTGTGCACGACGCCGTTCGTGAGTGGCTGCCCATTGACCATGTGGCCATTGCAGCCATTCACATTCACGTTCCTTCTTCCGTTTGTGCCGTTCGTACGCCTGTTGCTCTCGTTGTTGATGACTGCCGTTCCTTTATCACTTGAAGCGGTGAGGGTCTTGGAGTTCGAGGACGACGCAGGCTCCCAATGAACGCTGTAGCACATCGCACGTGGTGATGTTGCTTCGGATGCGTCAGATCTGACGGGAGTCATTCTGAATCCGTCTATCTTGATGATGGGATCGCTCTCTGTGGACTTCCAAGCCTCAATGACAAAATCAATCGGACCTGGCGCGGAGGTCTCTTGTTTTGTGCATGCAATGACTTCGACTTCCTGCCCGGGCTGATTCGGTGTCGACATCTTGACTTCCATGTCTTTGATAGCACAAGGCATGTAGAGGGAAGATAGAGAGCCACTTCCAGCACCGAGAATGGCGAATGTCAATTGGAAGAAGAGATCCATGAAGGCAGCGGGAAGAGAGGAATGGGTCTCATGATTGGACGGCATAACCTTGACAGTGTCAGGAACTGCGATCCTCCCAGCGGCATAGCGTGAATCGTCGACGCGGAGGTTGCTGTCAGATCCCAAGGTAAAAATCGAAGTATATCCTGCTCCTTTCTCAGAGAGCTCGCGGTAGAAATCTGTGATGTTAACTTGACCACGGAGCATGTCTGACATCCTGACTCGGCGCTCCTCCGAGCTCGGGAGGGAGGAGCAGCACACGGAGTTCGGGACCTCGGGCTTCGCAATCCTCACGAGTCCACGACAATGCTCTAACCAACCTCTAGAGGGAGCCCATGACGAGACTGTAAACTCGTCCCAATCAGTCGAGTAGGACCGGGTGCCCTCTGCGTATGCTTTGAGTGTCACATGTGTCTCATAGCGTGCGCCATGGTCCATGATGAAGGCCTTGGTGACTTGGACTTCGCGGAAGCGGACACCGTGAATTTGCTCCTGAGTGATTCCACGCAGTTGGGCTCTTTGTTTCGCTGCTTCAACAGCTATACAGAGGAATCCGGCTAGCGGGAAGGTGACTAAAGACTGCATGCAGTGGTCTTTTAGCCATGGAATGTCGTCAGAACTCAAATTGTTTCTCCAGGATGGTTCAGAATCACTGTAGGCATCATCCAGAACGCCCAGCAGGTCGTGCCGGGGAAAAGGCTTCAGCCGATGCTGTTTTCCGATCCTGCTTTCAAACCAATACTTATGCTCGGAAAAGGGGTAAGGTTTGAAATCATTAATCACCGCTGGATTCTGATTTCCGATTGCAGTTTGGTTGACGGCCTCAAAGTTGATGTCATAACCGCCAACGAAGAGATCTCCTGCGGCCTGGAGTGCGGAGATTGTCGCATTCTTGTTCCTGGTGAGTGTAGGGACATACTTGACTCCAGAGGCAGCCGAATCGCTGATTCCCTTCAGAATCTGTTTGATAGGTCCTTCTAGGGCTGAATGAGGTCCTACTTCAAGGATTAAGTCAGGCTTTTCCTGGGTATAAAGTTCTTTGAGCGCGGTCGAGAAAAGCACCGGCTTGGTCAAATTGTCTACCCAGTATGAGGGCCCCAGGGATGCAAGGTCGTCAAGCTTAGCGCCTATAAGTGACGAGTAGAAATTCACGCCAGTCGTGTGCTTAGCCTTGGTCTCTCTGATGGAAGACATGTACTCGTCTGCAACAAGCATCATATGAGAAGAATGATATGCCACTTCAACGCGTAGCTTCCGATTGAATGTTGCTTTGGCTTCGAGCTCCGTTGCCAGAACATCAATTTCTGCTTCATCGCCCGAGGCTGTGACTGACTTTGGAGAGTTTTCGCAGGCCACATTGACGTTCGAGAGCCGTAGGTTTTTGATCATACGTTTGATCTCAGCAGGGCCGTCACCTATAGCAAGCATGGCTCCCCGGATTCCTTTCGATTTCGTCTTCATTTGCGAAGCGGCCTGTCCTCGGTAATACGCTGCTTCCATGGCATCTTCCATAGACACCGCGCCCGCAGCGTACGCTGCACCGATCTCGCCACTGGAGTGGCCGATTACTGACGTTGGGCGAATGCCCCAAGACGACAGCAGATTAGTGAGACCAATTTGAATGGCGGTGCAGATCGGCTGCGAGATATGTGCACTGTTAACCAGAGAGCTCTCCTTTTCTTTTCGTAATTCCTCTACCAAGTCGAAGTTGGCACCAAGGAGTCTGAGATGAAGGGAGGTAGCGTGCAGAGTATCTGAGAAGACGCTGTATGTGTCCAGGAGTTGTTTCCCCATTTCCGGCCACTGTGCGCCTTGACCGGTGAACACGAAGGCGAGACGCGGAGAGGTCGCAGCCCTGCGCGGCAGGGCCTGCATTCCGTTCAGCATCGTAGCCAAATCCATACAGCTTCCTGTAGCGAATGCAAGTCGCCAAGGCAAATGCGTACGACGCTCTCCCAGAGTATAGGCAATATTCTCTAAAATCCGCTTCTCGAAGATCTCCGGATTCTGTTCGATGTACACTCCCAATTGAGTTGCCACGCGATTTGCGGCCTCCTTGTCATTGCCTGACAAAACCACAAGCTTGGCCGATGAAAGCAGACCGACCTTGTCGAACATTGATGTGACGGCCGCTTTTGGCATTGCTTCAAGCACTGCGTGGGCATTGGAGCCCCCGAATCCGAAGCTATTGACGCTGACAAAGCGTTTGCCATTCGGCCACGGTCGAAGCAGCGTTGGTACCTTGATATTCCAATCGTCCAGGGGAATCTTCTCGTTGGCCTTTTCGAAGTTGACATTGGGAACAATGAGGCGCTTTTCTAGAATCATGGTGGCTTTTATGATAGAAATGATGCCGCTGACGTTCTCGAGGTGCCCAACGTTGCCTTTGATAGACCCGACATACAAGGGAGCTTTCTTGCTTTTGCCGCCGCCGAAAACGCGATAGATGGAGCCGGCTTCGATTGGATCGCCGACCTTTGTACCCGTCCCGTGGGCCTCGACGAATCCAACATCGTCTGTCGAGATGTTGGCACGAGCGTACACATCTCTTATGAGCTGCTCCTGTGCATCGCCATTGGGCGTAGAAAGACCTGAAGAAGTGTCAGAGACGAGTCTTGAATGCAGAACGGAGATCCGAATTGCTCGGAGTATGGTGCCGGGTTTTATGCTTACCAACGGTCTTTCCATCCTGATTCGTGCCGGTAGCAACGATCAGCGATCTGATGTTATCATTATTCTTGAGAGCTTGGGAAAGTGGCTTCAGAATTAGACAAGCAATGCCTTCGCCTCTGGCATAACCAGACTTTGCCCTATGATCGAATGCAAACGTCTTTCCGTGCTTGTTGAAGACGCTTTTGGGTCCGTGTTAGCAGATGATCACTAGAAGCTCAAATTTTGATTGGTTGTTCTTACCCCAACATTGACATGGAAACAGTGTCATCCGGCTGCAAGTGCAGATTCGCGCCAGCCACAATAGCAGAATTGCATTCTCCTGTGCGAATGCTTTGTACAGCAGCATTGAGAGCATATAAACCAGAAGAGCAAGCAGTGTCGATAGAGAAACAAGGGCCGCGTAAATCGAACGCATGTGAAATGCGGCCAGATTGGATGCTCTGATGATTGCCTGTGGCATCGAACATTGGGACTTGCCCTAGGTCTCTGAGGGTCCCAATGCGGTAATCTGAGGCTCTCGCTGCTACAAAAACGCCCATGTTGCTGCCTGCAATTTTTCCAAGAGGTATTCCTGCACTTTCAAGAGCATGGTACGTGCACTGCAGCAGCTGCCTTTGCTGTGGATCTGGAATTCTGTCAGCAACAGAAAAAATGGATTACGTCAAGTAGGACTACGAACCCATCGCCACAGCCTCTTGCTTTGTGATATTGAAGAATGGGGCGTCAAATTTTGAGAAGTCATCATGCATATAGTATCCTCCCTCGGAATTGAAACAGCCAGGTTTCTGAGGATCCGGATGGTGAAACGCTTGTGTCGAGAAACGATTACTCGGTAGCGGCCCCGAGCCGTCTCTGGATCTAGAGAGTAAAGTCCAGAGCTCGTCTGGTGAACAAACGTCAGCAGAAGCTCGACAAGACATGCCGACAATAGCCACAGGCTCTGTCCATTTCCCGCCGCCGGAAGCCATGATTGCTGAACTTCACAGCGACAGCTTGTTGAGAATTGAGCCGCTTGCCGTGCCGGGATTGAGGGGAATATCTCGGTTTGGCAAAGATCTCTGATGGGGGACCAAGAAGACAGAAAACAGGAGAAGAAGACCAAAGATGCCAAGGCAACGGATTTCTGGGACTATATATCATATCGTCTACTAGTAACTGCCTCTGATTTAGCAAATCTCGTTGAAAACGATCAGATTCTGCAGACCCGACACATTTTGGCTGAGACATTCGGGGGTGTGGATAGACACTTAGCATCAAACTAATGCCGCCCGCCATCAGGCTATAACCTCGATCAGGCAAGGGCATTGTCGCTATTCTGCAGAGACATTCCATCACAATGGCGGCAGGCGAGTCTAGTTTATAGGGATCTCGATAGGAGAAGGGTCATCGATTCCGCTTTCAGCAGTAGCTCATGAATATCGCCTCAGGGCACAGATTGATCTAACCAATTCGACTGAAGACCTTACCTGGTGGTCTCGAGAAACAACCCGTTCACAGACGGTCGCGGCGGTAACCGCGCAACTGCGGTCTCAGAAGCTGTGCAGTCAGTCCTGGGAGATCCCAGGCATTGTTCGACCCCCTCGTTGTCTGACCTCGTCAGGGGTGCCTATTCAAGCCGACCCTCTTCGCAGAGCAGATCTAAACTCTCTTCCGTGCCTCGGCTTGCAGCGCGAACTCGTGTATCGAGATGCGATATGCTCGAGGTTTCGTCATCTTGTAGTGTCACCATCACCTTTGCACGATAAGCCTTGGCTGAGGCCGATCGCAGAGACCCCACAGATAGGCACTTGGCAACTCTGAGTGAAGCCTGCGTCCTCCATGTCATGCAGTCCAAAACTTGTGGGAAAACTGCCAGAGGTCCGATCGACGTTGACCTCACGCTTGATGAAGGCGTAATGCCATCTCATTTGGCAAGTTTGTTCGGCGCGGAATGAGGACCCAAGAGCCGCTGCACGGCCTCTCGTAATCGTGATGGGCGTGGACATGATCACGAGTCTGTGTCGACACTGTGGCTGTCAGTCTTTGCATAGCATAGTGCATAGTGCAGGAGAAGAAAAAGAAGCTGCAACATTTCACCCAGAAGCGGGCTGCGTTGTTGCGATGGCTCTGCCCACTCGACTTGTGCCGAAAATGGCTGGCGCCACAGTCTCTTGTCCTTAGCTTGGGCCAGTTGGAATGTTTGGCGAGCGCCTGTACAGGTCTACGCTTGGCCATGCACCGACCCACCACTGGATGAGCGATGGCTATGCGCTGCGGGTACTGAGCGGTTCAAGGGCCACCGGTAACGAGGGGAGGGTCTAGGAAGGGCCTTGGCCCCGTCGCCGCCTATCAACCTCCACCACGAAAAGCTATCTTTGCCAAATGCGGGCAATCGCACATGGGAGGCACAACTGCCGATCGGGTTCGCTTTCAGGCTGAGACATGCAGCGAACTGCTCTCGTTCATTCCACGAGACTGGCGAGCCGCGAAGTGACGTCAACCCTTTACATGACTTGACCTACGCGCAATGCTGCCCACGATAGAGCACGTCAACGCACGCTAGAGTCGTGTGCCGAGGTTTCATGGGTTCTCTTCACGAGTTGTTCAGCGCCGGCTTTGGTAAGGCGAGCCGGTGCTGCTAGATGACGGAGAAAGAGAACAATTGAGTGAGGAGCACAATGCCGTTTTCAAGCATGATTATGGGATAATTACAAATGGCAGTGGCCATCTATATAGACGGCTCAACATGCCTTATTCCCTCGGGTCGGCGAGAAGCCCAAAGTCTTTGAAGTCAAACAATCCGTTTCCTCCTCATCCTGGTAATACGCGATCTTTCATTTCGACTCATCAGCATGAAGATTCTTTGTTTGCACGGAGCCTACGGCAACATTGAGGTTTGTCCCTAGTTCTGCCTCTTTGAGCTGTGTGTCACCATACTTATGTCTAATAATTCATCTCATGCGCTCCAGGTCTTCCAAAGTCAGCTTACTCCATTCCTTCAAGCCGTCGGAGGGATCGATAATTTGGAGTTCAAATGGATCAATGGAGCCCACGTTGCAACGCCACCCGACGGCTACGATGCATACTTTGGAACAAGAGAAGTCTACAGGCATGTCAACTTTGATGGAATCTCGGCTTTAGACGACATTCTTTCAAGCATAAGGGACATGCCAGACGGCGACTCCGCCGAGGAGTCTATACGAAGGCTCACGGTTGGCCACACTTGGTCATCCAAACAGATCAATGCGACATTGGATAGGCTATTCCAGATCATTGACGATGATCCGGAAATTGACGTTCGTGATCGGCCCACTCCGACACTGGTGTGGTGTCTTGCTCAAACATGAGTCACTAAAAGCGATGCTAGGGTATACTCGGCTATTCTGAAGGCGCTTCGGTGGCGGCAACACTCCTTCTCGAGCAGCAGCGAAGGTGTGAAAAGGGTGAAAGACTTCAGCGACTAAAGGTATGTATTCTAGCCAATCACGTCGTGTGCAAAACATCAGCAAAGGATTTCTTTGTGCTGACATCAGATCGAATCAGATGGGGATATTCTTTGCTGGCTGGCCGCCCGTCATAATCAGAGGCGACACAGCCGAGCCTGTTCTCGCCGACGAAGACGATACTTTGCTGCAGGTGCCCAGCCTTCATATCGTGGGCAGCAAGGACCCGTATATCCACGGAGCAATGGCTCTGTTCAACGTCTGTGACCCCGACGCGGCCATCTTGTTCGACCACGGCAAAGGCCACACAGTTCCCAGGGACGCGAAGACGATGGAAGAGCTGTCGCTAGCCGTTACAGGGGCTCTGAGCCTGGCAGGATGCGCTCGCTAAGTTCCTTGTTTCATGGGAGGACCGTAGACTTGCTTGGGGCAATACCGAAAGATGAGTCCCATTGTTTTTAACTTTCATTTCAGGCTTCTATTCAAATGGCCAGCCGCGGCAGAGCTTTATTGCTTTTTTTCTTTCATTCTTTTCTTTTCTTTTTTTTCGGTAGGGGTCTTCGACAAGAAGTTAGTGAAGAGGCTGGCGTAGGCGAACTTTCGAATTCCAAGATATTGCGTGAGAAATAGGCTCAGAACGCTTCATTGACGACGAGAAACCCTCGTGGCATATATGCAAAAACATTAGGACGAGCACGCCCCAGAATGCAAGACAACTGCGATCTTTAATTGATCTTGTCAAAATGGACCATAAGCACGAGGCACATCCCCACCCTGTAGGGATCCTGGCCTGGCGTCAGGCCGGCTAAAGCTCTCCTGCACACTGCATGAAATCACACGTCACTTCAGGTCAGTCCAGAAAGTGAACTATCGCAGGCAATCCTCTCTAGACACGTGACATTTCCATCAGCGGCTCCGTGACTTGACTTTCTTGTACATTTTCAAAAGCCGCAAGGGCCACCGACGGTCAGAATCGTGCGGGAAGCTTGCTGTTTGCACCCGAGATGAACCAAGTTTCGCGCGATCCCGAGCCGAGCTTGACCCAAGTACAAAACGGAACCATGACCACGCTGGGCGCATAGCGAATTCTTAATGTCTGGTGCGTGTCTCATGGTAGCGCCAGCCAGTCGCGCTGTTTGCGGATCTATCGCACGCTCCTACACCGGGTGTAGCCCAGCAACAAGCGCATTGTGATTCTGAGACAATAAGCAGCAAAGATGCTGTCCGCACTTTTCGGGGCTGAGACAATCAAAAAAACCAATCTCGTCCGCACGCGGGTTCGCATTGTCTGGAAACAGAGTTGATCAAGCAACGCTAACGAGCACATAGCCTTTGTCACGAGCCGCGAATTTGACATTACAATGACATCCCACCCCATTCTCGATCATCGAAACGACTGTGCCTGGATCGGGCATCGAGAAGGTATGGCGGACCTCTCGATCAAGAGAATTGACTCCGGCCAGCAGGCCCGGAAACCATCGAAAAATCGAGCAATCGCAATGTAGGGACGTCAGTGATCAGGAACCAAGCGAGCGATCCCATATGTAAGGCTTGCAATGCCTTGATGCTGTGCGCCTGAAGCAACAACGTTCCTGGACGTAACTTGACAAACGTGATCGTTCAAAGGTTCTGTTTTGAATCTGTCCTGCCTGTGGTCGGATTTTGCCTGCAAGGCGCCACGAATCACTGCAGCCCCTTCGGCTCATGGCCCTCGGCTCATCTGCTCACAGCCAGTCGTGACTTCAGTCAACCTCGGGTCGCGGCCCAAAAGTTTGCGGTCCTCTCAGATTGACAAGGTCAGCAGATCATTTCGGCTTCCGATTGACACGATTACATACACCCCGACACCTGTATAAAATGCCCGTAACATGGTTAACCCGCACCCATCGAAGCCGCCATTTCCTTTTGCGCCACAAAAAACACAGCACGCACTGCTTGTCGCTGTCTCCAGCTATCTCTGTTGTATGTCACAGCTTCTGCTTGCTCCCATCTATCTCGCAGAATGCTTTGAATGTGGTAAAGTCGTCATCCGGTCCTCCACACTGTGATTCGAGCACACATTCGGCCGTTGATCCCACGAAAAACACGTAGCCCTCCTTGATGTCAAAGGCGGTCGGGCCGACACTGATCTTGCCCTTTCCACTCGTGCAGATTATTATGCTCGGCCCCTCCAGCGGCTCAAACGTCGCCTTGGCGCCGTCACCCTTGAGCACACTCCGTACCACACTAAATTCTTCAATGGGGGGGTCGTAGAGGACTACAGCTGATCCCGAGCTGTAAGCGGTCCGGTTCAGCGTGGCGTATGGGTAGTCGGTGGGAGCCATCTTCTGGTCATCTATGGGCGCGTAGTTATAAGTGAGCATATCAACAAGGGTTGGGACGTCCTTGAATTTGGGCGTCAGCCCGGCGCGAACTACATTGTCCGAGGCGGCCATGCATTCGACAATGTCTCCTGATATGTAGGCGTGGATGTCGTCGGCGACGAGAAACAGGGCCTCTCCAGGCTGTAATGTGACAAAGTTGAGGAAGAAGAGGACAAAAATGCCAATGTCCTCGCCGAACTGACTATGAAGACGAGTCACGAGCTCGGACAGTACTTCTCCACTAGTTGAGGCAACGCCCCCTGCGGCGAACTCGCTCCCTTCGCGGCCTGCCTGTCGGACCAGCTCTGCGATTCCCTTCCCAACATCCTCGGGAGCAGATGACATTACTGCCCCGAAAAGTTCCTTGAGCGCCAGCTTCTTCGCTCTCTCATCGCTGTTCTCCTTGATTGTCTCGTTGAATGCCTTTGCTCTACTTTCGCCCACCAGGGCTCTCAGTGGCCCGACATTATCCAGAAAGTAGCCTATCTCGGCCAGAGGTCTGAAACCGCAGAGGCCCTCGAAATAAGAGATCGCGATTGCCATCTCTGGCTTGTGGTTGTCGTCGGGATAGTTTGAGGGATCTTGGCGATGCAATTGTTCGGCGAGCTTCTTGTTCGGGTGCGCTTGTATCGAGAGCGCCTTATTGATGGACAGGATTTTGAGGAGAAACGGCAGCCTGGCTTCGTACTTGGCATAAACGGAGGAGGAGAGCAACAGCTGATTTTCGGAGCAGAGGTCGAGCAGGCTTCGGCCGGTTGTGATATCTTTCGATGGATTAGAGGGATGACTGCCCATCCAGAGCTAGTCACGCGTGAGCAATCTCGCAAAAAGCCTAGTGAAGAGGTCATAGGTCGCAGTACTTCGGCATACGGCTTCTTCTGGTCAATCTCGAGTCCATCGTCCGGCGTGGCTGCCGCAAATCTCGCCGCGGCGGACTGGCTGCCCAGTTTTCCCCATTCGTACGAGTTGACGCCGCACCGAAGCTGGAAGAGAGGGACTTGCATCGCAGGGTCGGCAAGCTGTAGAGTTCTCTGGTGGCTTGTTCCGCGTTTTGTATCAGCGTCAGACTCAGGCAACTGATTCTTTGAAAGCGAGAGAAAAGAGAGGCTAGACGAGCCAGCACGAGCGCAAAGGGTGATTGAGGTCGACGTGCGGTACGAATGCGCAGTACAAAGTGATGCAGCATTCCCTGTTCCAACCGATGCAACCAGTTCACACCCTTTCCCATTAGCCCGCTCCACCCCCACTGCTCTGCCCCCCTCCCCCACTCCCCCTTGCTGCAGCCGTCGTCCAGGGAGCCGGACTCATCGCATTCTTCGACAGACATCGGCTGTCAGCGCAAGTCATACATACCAACGATGCACGCATCAGCGACCAATTCCTGGGCTCATCGCTTTGCATGACATCTCTATCTAATTGTTCATAAGAGAAGTGCGAAAAAGGAAAATCAGAAAGAAAAAAAAAAAAAAGAAAAGGCAGAGGGGTCGTATTGCTGGCCCCCCGATACAATGCGGGGTTCCAATGGGGTCGACTCAGCAGGCCAAAGGCCTGGCGAAGGCGGCTCATCTCGTGTTAAGTCGGTCACATGACCATTCAGCGGATCTAATTCATTTATGTACCTCTGTCTCGTCTGATGCTGCACGACACGAGTTCTAGTCAGATAAGCTGCTAGACTAATCCTGGGCCACGCATTAGCCTCCCTTGCTCGCACGTCCAGACCAGAACTAAACATTTACAGTGTCCCTTGAGTCAATCTCCCGTCTCGGATGGTATTGTTTTTCAATAACTCGTACCACCTCTTGTCATGTTCCCTTGACTCCCCTCAGATGTAAATGCCTTTTCGAGGCCTCATGTTCAAGCCATCGAAACGTCTCGATCGCGGTTTCGAATTTTCCCCCAATGCTCCACGGCCTGAGTCTCTGGTCCTTTAATGGACACGAGGACCCGAGGTTTGGGTTCGCAATGTACATCATGTGCCCGCCACAGTTGTCCGTGAACGCCCTGCGCCTTTCTGCGCTCGTTGGCCAGGCTAATCATCACCTAGGTCCCCCGAAGTCGGTGGTGACCAAGATGCTCGCACTCATCCCTTGCCGTCGGACTTGTATCTGGCCGCATTGCAAGATACTCCCTCGGCTGATCACAGGAGGAACGGAAAAATAAGCAAAGAAACAAGACAAAACACACTTCATGAACACTCAGATATGAGCATGTCTTTACACATCAAGATCCGCACCCCGCGCGATCAGTGTCAGCCATGGTGGCTAGCTGCGAGATGGCTGAGAGATTCCTCCGACTCCTCGAGCTTCAGCGGGCGGTTCTCGTGGTCGTCGGCAAGACAACATTCTCTATCACGGCATTGGTAAGGTCGCTCTGCGAACTCGGCTGAGGCCGTCATTCCGCTAGCCGGGCTTCGCTCTTGACCAGTGGCGGCATAACCGTATGGACAACTCTGCATGGGGGGTCGTAGCGAGCCTTCGTGCATCAGCAGATCCTCTGGAGCAGGTGCAGCAGTGTACACGTTTGAGCCTCGCTGCATATGAAGGGCGTAAGTCGCGCTTTCGTAGCCGCCGTATCCAGTGCTTATACCAACAAGACCCGGATGATTTGTATCATGCGGCTGTCGCGAGACAGTTCGATTGGTTGG
Source organism: Moelleriella libera RCEF 2490 (assembly GCA_001636675.1). NCBI lineage: Eukaryota > Fungi > Ascomycota > Sordariomycetes > Hypocreales > Clavicipitaceae > Moelleriella > Moelleriella libera. The sequence continues at coordinate 222,366 of AZGY01000026.1, forward strand.
TCTGCCAGCGGTCGCAGATTCGTCCTGATCCCTGTCGGCGGCCAAAGGCAACAGCTCGTCATGGGATAAGCAAGAACTTGAGAAGCTAGTCAAGGTATTGGGGAAGGCGTACGCATTGCTGTCCATAGCGGAATGCCGCGCTGAAAGCCCAGCAGTTGTGGCCCCGGCTCCATAGTTGCAACCTGCGTCTGAATCGGAATCCATATACGTCGGATTGTTGCTTCTCGCAATCAATGGATTGTTCGTGCGATACGGCTCCATCACATACTCCTGTCCGTGCAATGGTCCTGTAGTTTGGGAAGAGCTGAATGCCGCAGCCCGGTCACTGCGATATCCATGCTCCCAATCCTCGATGTGGCCATACTGTTCAGCTGTGTCATCATGGCCAAATGGCGCGGTTTGAAGGGCGAAGGGCGTCGGTTGTGATAATGCGGAGGAGGCAGTCGGACTATGTGGCAAGTATCTCCGACCAGGATCGAAGTGGAAATCTCCTTCCCATGTTCGCATCTCTTCCAGTTCTCTCGAGGAAACCTGGTCTTCTCGTCAATGCTTGACGTATTTGCTTGGACATGAGTCACCCACCCTAAGAAATTGGCATACACCCAGACCAGCGCTTTGGCAGTTGGTGCATGGTGCACCAGTTCCGTTGTCACCGCTGCACCTGATTTTCCTCTGGCGGCAACGGCCGCACTATCAAACTGATCTTCAGCTCATTATTTTCGCTAGAAACTTGGGAAACTTGGGAAGCTTGGGACTCGAGCGCAACTTACGGCAACAGCAATGCGCTTTCTCTGGGAGCCAGACCCCTCAATCCCCTCAAACTCACTCATCCCCGCCACAGAGGCAACAACCTCCCGGCCAAGACTTCCAAAGTCCTGGTTTGCGCCTCGTCGCTCTGGTCGGATCGAAAGAAAGCAAAATTTTCTGATCTCGCAGGGAACTTCGTAAAAAATGAGCATGATATAGGTACAAGAGGATGACCACAGTCACCGGCGAGGCGACGTGCAACTCTGTGCAACCACGATTGACTTCAGCCTCAAGCAAGAACACCTTCAGGACCATTCCAAAGATGGCGGGCTCTTAGAGAAAGTGAGCATTCTCCTGAGAGAAGGGTACTGTATTACAGAACGATCAGCGCCTGACCGTGCGAGGGCCAAAGTGAGCACAATAGAGGGCGTATGATGATACGGCAAGAGTTGCTGTATTCGCTGGCTGAATTATGGGAATGATATGGCGCGTGTTTAACTGTCAGGGCAAGCTTTTACAAATTTCTGACAGAAGCGGAGGCCACGGCTTCTGACATTACTCCGGGGGAAGGAAATAGCGGCCGCGGCGCTTTCGTGTTTGGATGAACATCAAATAGCCGAGCAGCTGCTTTCATGTGGTGAACTATCAAACGAAGGGCTTGGCTTCAATCATGTCATGCTGTTGTACATCGGCCGTACGACGATCGAGAGCCCTTGCATCCCAGTATTTTTGGGGGTCTCATCGAAGCTTGTCTGCAGTTGTCGGATTTTACCCGTCGCCTCCAATGACATCCTGTTCGATCGCACAACTTCTCGCTGGCCCCTGTCGTATGTCATGTTTGCAACGATGCTAGCTGAAAACGGACCGTCCATTGACGAAACACGGCGGTCACCAGTCGTCACCGAAGCACGTTGCTGTCCGAGAAGCCCATAGTTCTTCCCTCCCGAATGGCTTGGGGGCCGTTTGGGTAGATCGCAGGGGGTCGACGATCATGCACAAGGCTGTTGCATACCTTGGTGGATAGCATCTTGAGATTCCTGCCGGCATGTTCTGTCCGCAGCTTGTCAATACCATTTGCTCAGCCCGATACTCCGCAGACCAAGTCACTACAGCCGAAATTCCGGCCTCTCGGTGAGGGCAAGGGCAAGCATCATGATATCGGCGCCAAAAATAGACATAGCCAGTGGATCGCAACCACTGGCCAGCAAATGTAAACGGTCGTGCATTTTCGGCGGCCCATCCTAGCTGCATGAGCATCCTACATCCAGGCAGGCGCAGCACGTACTCCGAGTTAGAGTTAAACATCACGGAAGTGAAAGATCCCTAGTTTTGGATGTGAGGGAGGGGGAACGATGCTCTGGGCATTTACGCCGGCTTTGAACTCGCTCACGTCTTCGTCGTCGATGGATTGACGTATCATGCTGCCCGGTCAGTCTCAAGAGCAGTCCGCGTTAAAGCTTCCTGGAGAAGGTCTCAATCTGTTGTTGCCTCGCCCCTCAAGCATACCCATTTGGCTTAGTTGAGGCTTGGTGTCACCGGTGAAATAAACCACCAAGAGTCAGCACACATGCTGCGGCAAGCCTGGGACGGCGGGGGAAACTTGTGGGCCAAATCCACCAGAACTCATCTCACCGTAATGTTGACAAGGTAGTTCGTATACCACGACCAAATTAGCGACAGCCGCGCCCGTCAAACAAAACCACTTTGACTCAAACGCCTGAGGTGAAGGCCCCACGGCGGCGGGTTGAACAAGCCGCGCGACCCATCCGCTTCCAAGGCCCACGTTGTGAGCCCTCATAACCTCCGACAGTATGGTGCATCCGTCATACTTGAAATAGGTCCCAGCTCGACGAATCTCTCGTCTAATTAGCAGTCTCTTACCGGCAGTGCGACCACTTAGAATAAGGCAAGTAATTCACTGCGAAGCATGAGCAGAAAAGTCAAATGGAGAGGCCAAAGGGACATTCCATAGATTGCGATGATCGCACTTCGTGAGTGCCTTGTTGCGTCGACGATGACAGTCTCATCGACTTTTTCTCGCGACATCTACACTTGAATAGCATCAGGCACGCCCACCTGCGCACTCATCAGGTTACGACCTGATGTGTGGTTTACCTCGTCTCTAGGAGTTAGAATGCTTCGCAAGCTCGCGTCAGCGGGCGCACCTGATGGGAGTGTAGTCCGAAAAAGAAATGAAGGCGGCCAAATGTAGTTGCAAAGAGCCCTCTGATCAAAGCTGGATTCGATGAACTGGAACATCTTGTGTCAGCGTTGGCAGAAGACTGGATACGATTGAGCAAACATTCATCTCAAGTTGCCATCATGCCTCCAGCATTGATGCGCCAGTCACGTCACGGTAAAGAGGGTTTTAGGACTGCGTGTGCAGCGCAGCACAAGCGCCCGCAGCCCGCAGCCTGTCTCCTCTGAGGCAAGTTTTCTTTTCTCGCTATCCGAGAAGAAGTCGGATGGGCAAAATTAAAATAAAAGATAGAAAAACAAGATAGAAAGTGAATATGAAGGTAACCTTGTCGTCGCCGTGACACCGATTGGTAGTTCGGTACTGCCTTTCAACCCTTGCCAAAACGGAACTCCACGGGGTTGATGGGGATGGCAGGCTTCATGAAGCGAGGAGATCCGCAATGGCAAGCAGGACCGAAAGCATGGTCGCACAAGGGGCGAAGACACCGCCACCAATTTGCAGCTCGAATGACGTGCCGGTCTTCGGGCAATTATGGAAAAATGCCAAGAATTGTTGATCGCCGCATGCTAGACTGTGCGAAGCAGATGCCACGACAGCAACGCCGGGAGCTGAGCCGCCCAGGCAGGTGGAAGGAGCAGCCCGGACTGACCTGACCGTCTGACTACGCAAAAGCAGGAAGCATCCGTGAGACTACTTAGTTTGACATGCTGATCTCGGACTTACAGTGCGACATCCTAGATCCATTACCCTTCAGTCGGACGAGCGGAAGAAGGATGGATCCATTGGACCTGAGCAAATAAATAGAGCCACAGCGCGCTCTAAAGCGCAAAACGTTTCATAAAGTATCAAGGGAACATCAATACACAATGAGACCTGACATCCAGATCTTTTCCTTCCGTGATGAGTGCCCACGTGATTTACGCTGATTAAATTGTGTTCTTGGGATGGCCGTCATCGATGCCATTTTTTTTCAACCTCGAGTGCACTAACTTACCTGGCCGTGGCTCTTTCCCTGGCTGCCGCATCGCCAGAATATTCAAGGGTCAACCCATTTCGGTACGCTCTGAAGTCATCAGGGCCACACCCCGCAGATCATGAAAAGCAAGGCTTAGATTGTCGCTGCGACGTCGCCAAATGTTGCTGCGTGCTGACCGCTTGCAACACCGCCTCTGCATCGGCAGAAGGTGAACGCCGCTGTGCTCGAGGTCGCGGGAGCTCCACTCGAAGACTCGAAGACAAGGCGGATGATGTAACCAGACCGCGTGGGAAAAGGGAAGAAAACACGAGAATGCAACCTGAACGCCAATTTGATACACCCTCACTTGGATCGCAGGTAGTACAGGCGAGGCGGCATTAGGAAGAAATGTGTTATCAAGCAACCGATGCAGAGCTGTGAGTCACGCACGAAAGATCATCTGCCATTCATGCCGCTCGACCACCCGCGGCACGTAATATGCATCAGCAATCGGAGCCACGGGTGTTTGTTGTCCGTAATTTCCGCGTGTCGAGCACGCTGTATGCCCTATTGCGGCTCGTTCTTGTGTGACGAGCGTGGACATCCTGGAAAAACGCTCACCGATGTAAACGACCGGTCAGCGAAGTCATGATTCCCTGCACGTACTGCGAGACCACTCAACTGCTCCCAAACGGCCCCCACGCGGACTCAGATGGACGAGGCGCTGTGTGTAAGACTTTGCCACTGGTTGGTCGTTGTCAAATTCGTGTGGACAATTCGCATCTTTTTACAACAAACGCGTCCGGGGGTGGCTGCGAATCAATGACATCGCAGGTCTACCACTCGTACCACAAGGCGTCCGCCAAAATTGTGGGACGACGCTGAAGTTCCTATCCGATGAAACATATGGATTGTGCCATCGCATCAGCATCGCCAACAAATATGTGCTGAAAGTCAAGCAGCGGTACACTATCCTGTAGGATCCCATATTTCAATTCCGATAGCGGTAAGATCTATCGCGGTAGGCTTTGGCCTGTTCTTGATCTTTTTCTTGATCTCTGTAATGATTATTGCGGCGGTTTCCTGTGAAGCCTCCATCTCCGTGCTTTGTGTCCCTGCTGCTTATTCGACGATCGTCGGGCTGCCAAACGTGACGACCGTCGTCGAGACCCCGCCTACTTGACCGTGGGCTTAGGCTCCGACCTCTGATGTTTCTGTCACGGTCCTCCAATATCGGCGACTTCTCCCGGGCTCTTGAATGCTTCTTGTTATCTCGGGTCTGGCGATCCTTCATATCTTCATCGCCATACACCATGCCGTAATTGTCTCTGTTCTTTTCTTCCTCTGCTCGATACTGTCGTCGTTTTTCCAGTTCCCGTACTCCGCCCCAGCCTCCACGTGAAGCGTTCATGCTCCGTTTCTGGTTTGTATCCTTTCTCCAGACGTCGCTCAGCTTGCTCACACTCTGGGAAAAGTCGACGTGGATTCTTCGATCGTCAATCAATACGCCCTCCATTTTGAAGTATGCCGCCTCGCAAGATGCCTTTTGTTCGTATTCAATGAAAGCATACTGCAGGCTATCGCCCGTTTTTTGGTCCCGAATAACCTCGCAACTCAGTATTTGCCCAAACCGTCCAAATATGAGCTCCAAATCTTCGTCTCTTGTGACAGGGTTGAGCTTGCAAACAAACAACACATTTTCCGGAGGTTTCACCTCTGCAAATGGCAGATCTCCCATCATTTCTAGGGTCAGAGCTTGTGCATTCGCTTCGGTATGGCGTCGCCGACGTTCCAGCTCAGCTTCGTCAACTCCATCGTCTTCGTGTAATGCAGCCTCGTTGGCAATTCGGACCGTCTTCAATTGCTCAGATGTTGGCGGGGGACTGGAACTAGGTTCTCGAAGGCCCGGGGGATCTTGGTACGGGTCGTCCAAGACCACCGTATGCTTTATTCGAATATCGATCAACGGGTGACCCTTGTCGTCCACAATTGCGTCATTGACCTTCTCTAAGACATCGAAGCCTTCTACCACTTTGCCGAATACAGCTGCTTTTCCGTCAAGAAAGCCGGTATCCTCTCCAAGGGTAATGATGAATTGTGACGCGGCCATGCGAATATCGGGATCAGTAGCGTGTGGTACAGTGGCCATGCTCACCGTGCCGCGTTCTAGGTGTTTTAATTTCGGATGGAAGAAGGCAGGAAATGACCGTTTCGAGGGATCGTTGGACAGATGACCCCATATAGAGGAGCCTCCATCGGATTGTTGAGAAAATGGTCCGAGCGGATCGCCTGTTTGGAATGAGAAGTTTTTCTGGACGGAATGAATCGGAGCAAAATTGTAGAACTTGATTTTGCAAAGTTTCAGGAAGCTTTCGCTCGCGTTAGTCTTTACTTCGTCAAGGTTGAGGATGGTGCAACGCACTTCTCGCATAATTTCGGCGCATGGTCGACGAGTAGATCGATGACAATGTCACCAGAGCTCGTTTCGAGGAGAACTGACATTTCACCCTGATTTTCAAGAGCGCGATGCTCAGATGTGTCACGCGCAAGTTTGGGGGTTGAAGCTGGATGCCGAGGCGCTACGCGGAGCTCCAGTCACCATTTTACGCGTGTGGCGGTAGACTGCTTTAGTTGGCTGAACTTCAGCCAGCTTAGTCAGCAGACACAGGCCTCTTGTGCGATCGACTTAACAACTCGGTGGGCAAATGAAACTCCCAAAAAGCAGAATCTCGGTGACACTCACAATCATTGGGAGCAAAGAACTGAGTCGTTGTTTCCTCGGGACGACACTGAAGAGGCATTTCGAACATGGTTCAAATGATGGACGGCGCGTTTCAACATCCCGATATAACTTCCATGACTAGGGTAGCTCCCCGAGTACATGGCTGAGTCCAGAGAGCCGGATGACTGCCACATAGTTGAAAATGTCTAATTAGGAAGGGGGCACTGGTACAAGGGTATGTCATCATGGAAATGGCTCGCGCGCGAAGATGAAAGACCAAATTGCTGAGCTATCTGTTCTATCGGGTGCATTTCCTTCTTGACCCTGTCGCCTCAGGCAAAGAAAACATGGTACAGACGAAGTTCAGGTCGCCCACTTCTTCTGGTGACAAGACGATGGCACCATCCGCAAGCGGCGGTGGGAATTGATGGGGAAGCCAATAGTTAGTATTTGTCGGGGTGCCTGTGAAGGCATGCCCAAGCTGCCCATAGGGGGGTAACAAACTCTCGAATACCGCTCTGCATTGTAAAAAGTCTTGTCTCTCCCTCAAAGGTCGAAATCCCTCTTCAAACCGCGTGAAATCGGCTTAGTCGCTGAACATCATGGACAATCTTTGAGAGCAAACACATGCTTCGCTGAACACGAAGACAGGGAAGACAAAGAATCTGCTTCATCAATCACCGTAAAACATCAGAAAGCTTTTCAGGGCCTTCCCATGGCATTGGCGATACCAGATGGTGTATTCGTGGAGGACTGCTTTTCCGCCTCCCTGAACGAAGTTCCTTCTCCGTTTTCATCAATCTGGCTTGCGCCCACGTGCGCATGGCGCTATTGCTGCGAATATCGTCGCAGTTGAGTAGTTCTGTCAAGGCGCGTTTGATGCTCTCGTTGACGTCAAAGAGACGCCGCTCCTCGACGGAAATCTCGATCAGCGTCTCTTCATCCAAGATTGTATCGAGATGCCTTTCCGTGAACGCGCAAGCGCAAGCGCTGCAACGTCCTTTGCTGCGACCATATAGACGTCCGGTCGACATAGAGAGTCCTTGAGAGAATATCGCAGAATTCGTTGATGGGCTCAAGGATCTCGCTGGGATGCAAACAGCTGCCCGTGGCCGAGCTCTGATCTGTTGAAGGCGGGAAGACAGCTCTTCATGCCGCTCCTGAAGCAATAAATACGTCTCGAATGCTGAGCTGTAAATACATGATCTGCTGAGAGCCATGGCGACAGCTGTGATGGAAGAGATAAGAAGGCTGTGTAGCAAGAAATGACGGAAACATATGTCTGACCATTCCAGAGTCAATGGACGATGATATGGAGAGACTGCCTCGACCAAGAACTTGCACGGAATATCTGAGTCTTGGGCAGGAACCAGTGTCGGTGATCAAGATTTATTGGTGTGACGGGACAACATGCAGCTGCAGTAGCCTTATGTCAGATTTGGTCGTTCCCAATCAGGGCAGCGGACGCCTCTGCAAATTGGCAAGCCAGCAGAATGACGCCACCGCGTCGAAGAGAGTCGAGGGCCAGGTTGGCAGTCACTGCGCTGTCGAGCGATGTACGGAAGTGATGAGCTCGTGTGCTGGTGGCCTCGAGCAATCTTTTACACGGCGAAGTATAGAGTGAACAGCGAGTGCGACAATTTGAATGAGAAGATCATCTCAATGAAGTCATACCAGATGAGTGAGGAGCTCGGTCTCTCACAAGCAGGCCCGCCGGCTGTTTGTATGCAGAAAGAGACGGAATAGCTCGGACTCGGCCTTTTTGTTGATGCATTTGCAATCGACAAAGGCGAGGATGCAATGCTCTGGAGAACCCCCCAACGAGGTATGGGTGAAGCATGTCTGTGCCAAGTTTCTGCCTCGCTTGCTTGAAGAGATGAGCCAAACAATCATTCAATACTGGAGCAAGCTTAACGCATGGGCACCTACGCACCCCTTTAGCCGGATCATTTATCGTTTAGTTCCAGGTCACGCTAACTGTAATAGACTGGAGCAGACTGCAGCCAATTAGGCCAATGCTAGTCGCAGCTGAGCGACGCGCCCCGGGCCCAAAGCCGGTTTCGTGCAGCATGTCAGGGATTGGCACTGGGAAAATTGTGACGTCGAGGAGCATAGTCGGGCATCCAAGACGAGAGGCCCAAATTGAACGAGCCTAGAGCGTCATAGGTCAGATAAAGTGGTCATGCAACTTGATCGCTTGGAGGCAGGATAGGTCAGGAATATGTTTTTTTTTTTTTAACAAACAGGAGGATCGACACACCTTCAGTTGTGTTTGGGTATGGCGCAGAAACATGACGGATTGTTTTGACAGCTGGCAACCCGGGTGGCATGCGTGTGGCGTACACTGGAACGCGGCTTGCAAGGGAGTGGGGTTCGGGCTGGTCTGATCGCAATGAATTGGACCCACGAAGGCCGTAGGGCCGGCCCAGTGGCTGGCTGGTTTGGTCCAGATTGAAATGAATGTTGTTAGCGACGTCCCTGCGGCTGCTACAGCTGAAAACGAGGATCAGGACGGCTTGGATTCCAAGCACAAACTTCATCGTATCGTCAATAGTTTCACGCCAGAGGCTGTGACTCTCTCGTCCGAGCCATGCTGCATTTTGGCCCGATAGTAAAGGCTGGGAGCAAGACTCCGTAGGGAAGACGCCTGATCTGGTCTGAGCATGCACGGGGGGCCCTTGGCCAGCGCGGCATTTTGAGTACATTCTGGAGAAGTTTCATTTGGTGACTAAGACTGGGGGTGTGAAGCTGCATGACTTCGCCGGCGGCGGTGCTGTCGTCCACCCTAGACCACTTGAACATCGAATCGCCCCGAGCGGCCACCTTTGATTGACGACCAAAGGCTTGCTTGTCCACGCAATCGCCTAGTAGCTGAAGCCTTGGTTCCTCGTTCTCGCTGGGATGGATTAGAGCGCAATCACTCCAAACGCAACTTGTTTACATCTTACGTTTGTTCTTCTTTGCACCTGTATGCAGCCTGAACTTTCATATCATCTATAGGTTTTTGGTATCATTGGGTGGGCTTCAGCGGCCTTGAAAATTGATACGGCCTCTTGAGGCTCCTGGAAATGCACAAGTCCTCCAGCTTGGCTCATTTGTCCCAGTGTGGTAATTCTGGCAGTGCTCCCGAAGATTCGCCTCTGGACACATTTAACCTCGAAACGTTCTTGTCTCGAAATGTTTTCTCAGGCATCGCGCACTTAGACTTCAGCTCCCACGCGCTTCCGGGTAGACTTTTGGACACAAGTCTTTAGGTGCCTGGCTCGGCGAGCAAAACCCTATTATATTTATTCGTCTAGCTCGAACCCCTCAGATCCAAGGATGACTCCGTGGGCCCACTTCTTTTCTTCGAAAAACTCCCAGGCTTCAGGATAACTACCTGCCAACATTGAAGCTACAATCTACCTTCTGGTGTTGTTCTTCTGGACCGATTTGACTCTACGCCTCAAGTCTCCCAGTTGAACTGAAGCTGAGTTGCAGCAGCAATTTCTACCGACTTCTTCCAAGAGGGACCTTCAGTGCCTTACACTTCTTACAAAGAGCCCGGCCCTACCCTACCATCGCTTGGCCATTCTTCAGTTTCAGTTGGTCAGAGATGCTTCGAGAACCATGCCAGAACCAGACATCCGACTGCGTCTCGCCATCCGGCGACATGGCTTGCCTGAAATGAAGCTCCTCTGGCCGTGTCCTCGCTCCTCAGAGGTAACGGTCGCCAAGCTTCTTACCTCCGTGAATTCAGTCGTGCCCCTGGAAAGCAGTACTTGGGGCTTGGAGGATTATGTTGTTGAGCTTGCCGACAGCCAGGGTGGAAGCTTCGAATGCTTACATTTCCAACAAGCTGCAAATATTTTCAAGGACGACGATCACGTCATGTACGTCGGCATCCCTGAAATAAGCTAGCACCGCAGCAGCGATGATGCTAACAAGCCTATTTAGTATTCGATCACTCCTGACAGACGATTTAAAACGAAGGCGACTTAGTGGGCGACATCAAATCTCGATCGACGGCAAACATCTCGTCGATGGTGTGGCTTTTGGGCGTCCCTGGTTACGAGCACCTCGCGATCGACCAGCCGTTGAACTGCCTCCACGGAAAAGAGCACGGATAGCACACGAAACGCAGCCTACGGAAGTCCCAACAGAACAGCTAATGCTGGAAGGCCCAGCTGCGTCATCCGATGGTGACCCGTCGGTGGGACAGAATGACTCCGGCAATGACAGCGATGTCGATTTCAGCTGCAATGACGATGATGCTACTGATAGCACGTCAAACAAGATGAGCGCAGATTGGCATAATGACGAGTCTGTCTGCGCTCCGGGCGAGTTGGAACTTGAGCTTGAGGAGTTGGCCAAAGAATTGGTAGAGAACCAGGCAGCGCTGTCGAAATCGAACAAGGACTCCGTACAGCAGCGCGTCGCTGCAATTCGGACGGCTTTTCCATCTGTTCCTCGTGCTACCATCGCTAATGAATTGCAACGACGGAATAACGATTTGAGAAAGACTTACGATGCTCTGAAACGATCGAGACGCTCAGCCCTGACTTACGACGAGATGATGGAAGCCGCGCTATTGGGAGACTTGGACCTTGTCTCATCCCTGCAACAAGGAGCGGACGATGGGACTTTGCTGTCTAGGCCGAGACAAAAGCCTTTGATCCAAGAGATAAGCAGCGAATCACGCTCGGAATCATCAGACGTTGGATCTGACAACTCAGAATCGATGTCGCCTCAGCAGTCCTGCGACTCTAGCGGTGTGTCCAATGAGGACGACTCCAACTCGAATAAGTCAGACTCCACGTCATCCGATGATAGCGACGATGATAGCGACGACAGCGAAGATGAAAGCGAGGATGATGGCGAGGATGAAAGCGAGGATGAAAGCGAGGATGATAGCGAGGATGATAGCGAAGACGGTGTCGAAGACGGTGTCGTAGACGATAGCGAAGATGACAGCGAAGATGAAAGCGAAGTTGACAGCAGCGAGGAGTCCGATGAAAGTAGTCCGACTGAATCTCGGCAGGAATTCAGACAACCTTTGGCAGCCAAGATCGTCACTGAGGTCATGCATGCAAACTTACCAGGTCAGGGCCTCACGAAGACGCAGAAGCGCAATATGCGACGAAGAAAACACAAAGCTTTGAATAAGGAAACTTCGTCGATCCCTAGTGCTAGAGATGCAGACCTTCTTGCGCGAAAGGCAGCGCTCATAGAGGCACTTTCGGAGAAGACGTCAACGACCATGGCGAGCAACTCACCCGATGCTGTTGACGCTGACGCCACAAAACCCACCGAGACGCGGGATGAGACACCATCTTCAGCTGGATCAGAGGCGCTGCGACGAGCCCGCATCGACTTGGGAGCTGGTAGAAGAATGCTGTTCGCAGCGCTGGGACTCAAAAACCCAAAGTCGAAAGCCGACGAGGAAAAGCTTAGACAAAATCTCCAAACCCGCACTAAGCCATCGAGCCAGAAATGCGTCGCTGCAGCACACGACGCGCTGCAGGAACATGGCAAGGATGACGAGGAAAATGATTCTTGGAAATCGAAGATCTCCTATCGTGCCATTGAGTGTTGTCACGAAGGCATGATACTTTCGGAACCTCCTTTCCCGTTTGTTCAGCGTTGGGATCCACAACAGCAATATAGCTCTATGCGCAAGCGAAAAAGAGACTACGATGCAGAATACGAAGAGAGCTATCTGGAAGGCGGGGCCATCGACACAAAGCCATCAAGTGAAGATTTGGCGCAGCGCATTGGTGCCACCGCGCCAGTCGAACGCTTAGAGGGCAACAAGAAAGTCAACGTCGACGGCTTCGCCGGGATAGAGCAGAATCGGGAAGATCTGATAAAATTGCCACAGGATTTGGAAAGCCTCGCCCCCCTCGATAAGCATACGGTCAAGGAGGGCATGGTTATCACTTGGAAGCAGTGCGTCATGTCCAAAGCAACTCAGTGGCAACCCGTGCTTGCATCTGTCACAGCAGTAGTGTTGCCTGGGAGTACCGAGTCTGGCTTGGAAGTACAGCTAGCGTTTCGAGACCGCCAGCAGCAAATCAAGGTGTACGACGAAGTTACAGGTCAGCGCATATACGACAAATTCGAGACTCCAGATGCAGACGAGGACGAGGTTGAAGACGACGGTCGGAGATTTGTTACATGGGATGACATGATGGAACCAAGGATCGTTGCAGCGGTGTCCAATTTAGCACCTTGGGACAGTCGGCAAAAGATAGAGACAGCCTGATGGAGTAAGCGGCCTTGCACTCTCAAGTCTCCATCTCAGGATCTGATGCGTACCTCATGTTACATAATGATGAATGAGCTGTTCACGATAGGATATTGTCGTAACTACTGCGATAAAAATAGGGCAACGACGTTGGCCATGGTCCTAGTCTGGTTGAACTGAGTCGACCCGACAGGTCAGCCTGTCAAGTATGGGCAGGCATAAGATGGCGATGTCTCATCCATACAGATACCCACCTAGGTAGAGAAGGCAGATAGATAGATCAACGATGAACACTATGATCACTCCTATGCACAAGTGATACTCCTTTAGTGACCAAAACAGACGGGCTGGGGGACGAAGTAATGCCGCCGAAAAGCAGTGCACTTGTATTCATCGTGCTGTTTGGAACGCCAGATTCCACTGATTCTTCATACCACCAAGCCACCGTCACCGTGGTCTCAAGCAAATGGGCGATCGTCGTTCCATGAAAACCAGTCCAGCGTCGCATTACGCGCCAGTCCACAGGTGCCCCATGCCCCTCTCTGTATCCACATAATGCGACTATTTCTCCTTCTTGGCCTTTGCTCCCTTGACCTTCGCCGTGCCACGTAGTGTCTTTTGTCGGTTCTTGCGTTGCTTGCCTACACGGGAAATGTCAGTTCGTGATTCTGGTCGAGATGCTGATATGGAATGACATACGCTGCTGTCTGCTGGCGCGTTCGGGCTTGGTAGCCATGCCGACGCGGACTAGGCGGTAGAGAGGTTCAAATTTCTTCATGGCCTCGGGTGAGTCGTAGATCAGGGCGAATCCAGTGGTCTTGCCGCCGCCAAACTGCGTTCGTAGGCCGAAAACCTGCACCTGATCCTTTTGCGCCTTGTACAGCCCTCCCAACTTCTCTCGCAGCTCATCCTTGGAAATATTGGCGCGGCTAGGGTGTAGGATATCCCTAGAAGCAGAGCAGTCAGTCCCAAGCTCATGTTTGAAATAGGTCTCGCGTTTAGCCGATTCTTCTAGGATGTTCTATAGATTCGGGAAAGCCCGGAGTCATGGAGATTGTATGTCATTTAAACACTATTTTGCTCCTGCATCGCCGCTATGGTCGAATTCGAGATCGCGACAGGTTTTTTTTTTGCGAAGACTTGACGTTCCGGGCTGCTGGTTGAAAGGCTGCAATGGGGTTGAAAGACGGCAATGAAACTGTTTAGACTCACACGACCATCTGCTTGCGGCCCAGCAGAGGATTGCGAATGAACTTGCGCGTTCGCAAAGTGACGGGACTGTCGTTGTCGGCCATGATTGAAATGTTGTTTGGTTGACAATGGTGACGGTCCTCAAGGAGTGAGCATTTTGCATCGCTTGAGTGGGTGTGCAGCGGGTCCCGAAGAGTGAGGACGCCTGGGTGGGTCCAACCCTAAGTGAGGCGGTATCACGTGCATAGTCTGCGATGTCCTGGGGTGGTCGGTCTTTGGATTTCCCGGCTCCGACGGACGCGTACACCGTAGGGCTATGCATAATGAATAGCCGTCCCAGGACAACCGCTACATTGAACTAACTTCCTCAGTACAGTATTCACCATTAATCCCCTTGCTTCACTCATTGAGATCAAGTCTAAGCAGAACTCTAAGGTTTCTGGAGTGATTCGCCCCCGTATGCGCGACCCTTTTTGTCACTCATCTGTATCTGACGGGTCCTTCCACATTCATGATGGTGCAAACCAAACTCCAGAGAATTCTGTGAGCTACTATTCGTCATTCTGATCGCGCAAAGAAGGGAGTTCTCGGCCGCGTCCGTTCACCGAACCGACATCGGCACCTTTATTAGTGAGCATTTGAAGTACTGCGTACTCACCTGCTTCGGCTGCCAACACCAAAGGTGTCCAGCCGGTCTCGTCATCCTCGAGCTCAACAGCGACAGCTTTCTCGAGTAGTAGCTGGATGATCGTATGCCTGTCTTTGGCCCATTGTACTACAACAGATTTTCCGGTCCTCGAATGAAGAGGACCGATTCCTCCGAACCCTAATGGGAAAATAGAAATTTTCTCTACCTTATCTCTCTCCATTCTCATGAATCGCTCATTGCGTTCTCTTATGATAGCCATTTCTCCGCTCAGGAACTCGTTGGTTTCCGATGGTGCGCGCGCGAAGTTGCGCATATCTGCCAATGACTTTAGTGCCCAGAACAATGGACTTCTGTTGCAGGCGTCTCGGGAATCAGGGTTTACTCGCTGGGTTGCCAAAAGCAACCGAACGAGGGTTTCGTGTCCATTACCAGCGGCCCATGAAAGGGCTGTCCGACCATCTTCATCTCTTGTATCCAAATGGAGAGAGTCGTTGTCGTAATCGATTAACAGTTTCGCTATATCATGATGGTCATATCCGGCGGCCCACATGAGAGGAGTTTGTAAAGCTTTATCTTTCGCACGAACATCCACTTTTTTGCAGCCTAAGAGAAGCCGAACGATAGCTACTGACCCTTTCTCAGCCGCATAAGAAAGAGGAGACCGACCATAGTTCTCTCTGGTTTCCGGATTAGCTCCTTTGTCTAGTAGTGCCTCAGCGATGGCCTCTTGCCCGTAAAAAGCGGCAAGCGAAAGAGCCGTTCTGCCGCCTGGACTCTCGACCTCAAGATCAGGGCCTCTTTCGAGCAGCGCCTCAACCGCAGTCTTCTGCACACGGTGAACCGCCCACATGAGGGGTGTCCAGCCTCGAAAGTTATCTTTCTCCTCGAGAAGGTTAGGCTTGTCTCTTAATAAAAGGGTTATGGCGCCCGCCAAACCGAAGATTGATGCAAGGTTGATAGATCCGAGACGCGTTTTGCCTGGGTTATAATGACCATCCTCCTGAGAGTTTACTATGACCTGGCTTGAAAGAGCCATCATGTTCTCATTCTCGAGGAAAGCCAGGACCATATCGTCCCCTGAAACAGATTGAGCATGGTATCCCCAGTTGCCTGCGGCATACTTGTAGAGCGGACGCTGCAGTCGGCGGTTGTACTCGTTCCGCTCTTGGCACGGGCCCTTTTCATAATCTTTGAAAGATAGATAATTTCTGCAGCATCTGAATATGTCAATATCTGCATTTGGAAAGAAGTCTTTCTTCGTCTGCTCGAAATATTCATCAAGCGTGTAATGGATTAAGCGGACAATCCCGTATCGCTCATCGATCGTGATCAACCCGGCACAGACCCGAAGGATGATATTGATGTGCGTTTCTCTGCCTTCATCCAACTTCTCGTCGCCATCTCTCACGGCAAGAGCAACTTGGAGCTCTTTTATGGACAATTGCCGTTTCGCGTAGGTGATCCATGATAGAATTTGCATAGCAAAAGGCTCCCCTTTAATTCTGTTCATTAATTCATCATACACTTTCTTGTAGGTAAGGCGTCCCTGGTCTTCATTGGCTCCTAGATTGCTTGGCTTCTCGAGCTTTGCTAACGCATCGTAAATGTCTGCTTCATTGTACTTGTTCTTAAGCAAGTCGAGATAAAACTTGGCGAGTAGGAACCTAGCTAAACGTCAGCGTTTAATGTAATTTTCTCAGAAAGAATAAATCTAACATTCCCTCCACCGCTCCCGAGATCCTGTCTTTGATGGCTTTTTGTAAGTCTGGATACTCTTGACCAGATCTAAAGATTGTGAGGCCTTTCATGTGAGCGTCGACATATCGTTCTATGTCATTTCTTTTAGCCGAGATTTCTAACCGCGGGAAGTCTTGAAATAGATCTTGAATATTTGGAAGACCGCGTGAGGTTGCGAAGAAATTTGTTGCAGTATTAACTTGAAGATCTCTTAGAATATGCTCCACGAGCTTAATTAGGCTGGCATTATCTCCTTGACATTCGTCAAGCGCATCGATCACGATGAAGACTCTCGAGAAATTTTCTGCGACTGATCGGAGAGACTTTAAGATCTCGTACAGTGTGAGAGTTGTTCCCTTGGCTTGATGAGATTCGTAAAGCTGTCTCAAGTCATCTGGAAGCGGAGAAGAGGCGGCGGCTAGCTGCTTTAGCAAGCTCGCCAGCAAGCCCTGAAATTTTTGGTCCTCTCCTCGCTTATACTGGCAGTAAATGTACGCAATGCCTATACTCGAATCCTCTTCAAATTCTTTGCGTAGGTGACTAATGACTTTCGTCGCGAGGAATGTTTTGCCCGACCCTGGCTTTCCGGTGCAGAATAAAGTATGTCTGTTAGACTGGAGCCAAGTCTTATACTCTTTTGAGTCAAGAAGCCATTGTCCAGTGCCATCGACTGATAAGTCACGGAAGTTGCAGTATTGGGGACTGTAGTCGACTGTAGTAATCCACTGAAGCATAGCCGTATTCTCTTGATTTTGTTGCATGTGATTCAGGTTATTAATGCCCTGCTCAACATCTGACAATTCTATCTGCATCGTTAACATCCACTCAGAAGATGAATTTGTGACATGACTAACTATCAAAAACCTCTTCTAGCTTAATCTTTGGCTGCTGATTAACTTCCGTTGGAGCGATTTGGTTGAGCAGGTCTTTAGCATATACCGCAGCCGCTAGTGCTGCGTAACGTTGCCATTCGTCGTTTTTGTGAGTGTCTGAGTAATCGCATATCCCGCGAATGATTAGACAAGGGAAATTATCCATGAGTCCGGCCGCCTCCATTTCAAAGCATAAGACTCCCTTATCGTTTGCGTGTTTATCGCGGTCATGGGCATTCTTTATGAGTCCACTCCCCGAAGCAATTAAACCATAATGAACGATAGGGCACTGCGGCCTTCTGCGCTGTTCTCGCTCGACTAGGTTCGATTGGTCGACGAGAGAGGTCCCCTCGCAACTACTGCTACCAGGCGAAGGACAAATAACATGACTTAGAAATAGTCTGTCACTGTCTTGGCAAGGCCGCCGGAGTTTGTGCTGTAGCTCCTCATCTTGTCCTTGAATGATGAGACTGATAGCGGTTTCCGGCTGATTCGGATTCAGTTCATACTCGACCTCCAGGCTGCTCACGGCCCCAAGCAAAATCTGTGCTGGCTTATTCAAGTAGCCAGTCTGTTGAAAGTCCTGGTTTTGCACGTCTTTGCCGAAGTCGTGTTGCCATATTCCACCATGATTATGACCAGGAACGCTGACCACGATATCACCTAAGCGGATATCATTATCTTTGGTAGGTGCACCACCGGCAATGCCAACCATTAAGCAGGCTCTGACATTCGTGAAGCTGCATAGCATGTCTTTCACGACTCCTGTCGCAGATGCTATGCCGTAAACTCCTCTAGGGAGGCAGGCGATCACAACATGGTGTCTTCCAATTCGGCCCAACTTAAAAATAGTGTCGGTTCGAGGGCCAATATAATTCGGAGTTCCATGGAGTTCGTCTAGACAGACACACGCGGCAAGTAGTTCAGGGGGTATCGCGCAAATCCATCCAACGGTATAGGCCTCATTTGGACGGTCGTTCGTTGGCGTCATTTTTGCTCTTGAAGAAATTCGGAAATATGGGAAACATTAAAGCCATTGACGAGAGTAGGTCGACAGCCTCCTTATGTTCGTGCGATAGCATTCAAGTTGGGGGGTTACGCCTGTTGGACCGTGCAGGTTTATGATGTTCGTGAGGCCTGAATCTCTCGATCGTCGGGAAATTATCGATGTCTCAGAGGAAATTGCTCGAAGAGGCTGTTTTTCGTGTAACCGGCCGTCAAATCGGCCGGGGCAATCGTTGAAGAACATCAAGGTCACGCACAATAATAACGAAGTCTTCTTCAAAACCGGAAGAATCATCGAACAGAGGGTTTATCGTGTGATCAATCAATACAGATCAAAGGCTTCAATTTGGCTGCAATTGTGTTGTTGTGTGCAACCTTCAAAGTTCCCTGCCAATTAAGCTTAGTATCCCGAGACCGCCAGACGCTCGCTGAATGCCCGGTCGATGCATGCAGGCAACGCTGACAAAATGCGAATGGCGACCAACAGAATCTGTAAGGACATAGAACTACGGGACGGTTTATGCATCAGAGCCACTATCGTAAGCCTGCCATGGCCACTCATATCGCCCTGTTACCTTGGACTCTCATGGGCTACCTAGACTGCGGTAAGAATCCCGGCCAAATTATCAAACGGCCTTTATGCAAGCGATGTCAGCGCAATCTGAGTGATGACCAATGGCACCATTCAGACATAGAGGCGGTGGACGGACTATGCATGGAGGTGGTAGGGAGACTGAGGGATGCTGGGGTGGCTCACCTGAGGGCTGCCTTGCTAGAAGTTGAATTTATCAACCTACCTGACAGGTGACCCACCCGAGCATCCCTCAGTCCCTGTTTCCTCCCATGGATGTAAGCCGCCACCACACGCCCGCTTTGGCCACTCAGATTCTTCTATGCCTGTAAATGTCTCAAACCGCCGAATGGCCAAGGTGTGACTCTATAAATATCTGCTCTCGTCCGATTGGCTTGCAGGCGACATAAAATAGTTGCGAATGGCGACCAATAGCAGATTTGTTAAGATACAGAGACACGAGACGGCAGCTGCGCTAGATTGCTGGTCGGCATTCATGGTGTTGAAGCCGCGCAGCCTGTCCGTGAAGTTGGCACGCTGTGCAAAAGCTATGCAGGAAAAGTGTAGATATCGCCTGAATGCTTTAATTAGCATTAGACTATAAGAAAGATCTGAGCGCAGATCTAAAGCAACATGAAGCGGTAATAAGCTCTACGTCTCCGCCTTATAGTCGCAGCCCCAGCCGGTCCAGAGATCGGCGAACGCTTATGATTGGTAACATTGTGTCTTGGGTTCTGCGCACGATTGCCTTTATATTACTAAAGACATCGTTGGTAAGATGGATTCTTTTGCCATAACATGTTTGTACGAGCTTCGAGCCATCCTGCCAAATTTGTCCTCATTAATTTGGGAAACTACTATGGGAATTAACGAGGTGATTTAACGAGGTGAGAACTTACGTTTTAAGCGGAGAAGCATGGCGAACAACTCACGCAATGCAACCCCTCGCCATGTCAGCACGAACGACACCTTAGGATTAATGGTATCGCTTTTTCACATGATAGGCTGCAGCGATAATGTGAAAATCCTAAAAAGTCAGTAAATAAAGTATCAATTATTTATGCTAAGGTCGCTTCTTCTTATAGCTATGATTTATGGTTCGCCGCATTCACTTTGCTTATTAAATCGAACCAACACTAAGTTACGTCAATTAAAAGCGCCATGATGTCTAGTCCTTTGGTCCGTAAGGCCAGCAAATGCCCAATTCCTATCGGCGCTTTTATCGGCGAAAAATACGCAGAGTGTGGTGACATTCGGGACTTGGGCGAGGATAAGGCGCCCATGCATGCGAGTCGCTTAAGATGACTGCCACGCTAATGTATCAAAGTAGTAGGGAAGACAACAATAGATAAGGGTGGCCGCGATTGCAGATAAGGGCAATAGGCGTTACTAATAGACCGAGTCGGAAAAAGTGCATTGATTCCCTTGTCGTTCTTCTTGTCGGGAAAGCTCGCTCTTTATGACGAAATAGCCTGCGTAAGGTAAGCAACGGCAGTGCAGACTGCTAAGGTTGCGCCAATCCTGGGCTGTGCTGCTTGGCCGTACAGGGGTGCTTGCGCCTGCACCTCGTCCGGCAGAGTAGCCAGAAGCTCGGGTGAATGTTTGTGGAGTTCAATATCATCTTGTTAATTAAATATTTTGACAGAATTCTAAGACATCAAAGTCACAATCATCTCTGGAACTTGATGAATTTGCTAGGTTTGCCGACCCTTTTAGGAACGCCGACTGGCCCCTCATCGTCGCCCAAAATAGCTGGCAAAGGGTCATCCCGCTCCTGAAGGTCAGATATCACGGACACGCAAGCATGACTGCATCTGAGAACTGACAAACTCGGATGCTACCATATTGCAGGCGCGAAAAGCGCTGAGTGGTATCTTGTGGGCTTTTATCTCTTCAATGTTGTGTTGTCACTTGAAGCTAGTAGTGCGGATTGGGCAGCTCCTTTGCAAGGAAGGTGTCGCGACCCGGCCTGACCACCCACCACCACTGCGGTAGGGTGGTTCCGCCTGCCGGAAATCAGGCCAATGACTTTGGCCTTGTTTGCCTCACATGTCAGCGCTGGGTTTCATGGAAGGATTCCAGGCGTGGCACTTTTCACACAAGTTCCGTCCCACTCCCTGTCCAATAATGAAAGGGCAGGACTCGGCTTGAGACTTGTTGTTTTATTCGCACGAGCGCCAGATGGGTCCTCTTCACGCAAGCAGAATATCAGACCTTCGCATCCCGTCGACGTTCCTGGGGCAATCCGCTTCGCACCCGATTTCCGAGTGAGCTAGTGTCGAGAGAAAATGGCTTGGTTTAGCCACAACCACTTACCCGTCAAGGGTCGGGTAAGTTGAGCGACAGGAGAGACTTAAATGACATTTGGACCCTTACACTATTCTCCTGACGGGCGGATCCGAGGGCACTGGCCTCTGCGCAGCACGCATCTTCTCTAGCAGATACGCCAACGTCATCATCATCTCCAGGATCTCCCCGAAACTTAAAAAGGTCATGGAAAGTATTAGAGCTGCGGCAAAAACACCTGACACGCAGCGGTTTCATGCCATTGTGGCCGACGTGGTCATACCTACTTACGCCGGGAGCGTCGTCACTAACGCTACGGATTAGGTTCAAAAAGAGCCACCCGAAATTGTGTAGTGGTTAGCTGGACTCCAAAGCTTTAGAATTTAATATAATATATTATGTATATTTTATATTATATTAAATATAAATATTATTCCTAAAATTCATTGACTGAAAATTAAATTAGAAATTTCACTACTCATGAGCGTAGAATATGAGGGGAATGAATTCGCTGTTCGGTACTACTAGGATACAAACTTAATAGTCGAATTATACAATGGCCTACCCAGGGATGTCGGCGATACAACATGAAATCGGATGGCAGCCGTGTAAGGATATTTTTGAGGATATTTTTAAGGTTATTTTTGCCACGTCCCAGTCAATGCTAGATTCGCTGACCCTGCTAGATTTGATATCAGGCAGTGCTTTGAACCCTGCAGGAAATCCACTATTCGGATGGCACGATGCACTGCAGACCTTCAACGTCGGGATGTGATGAGACGCGGACTCGTAAAACTTTTATATCAAATTATTATTAAGAATTTATATCAAGTTCTCTCCTGAGAGCTTTACTGATATTAAGTACCCTATATGAAATTATAAAATTTAGCGCTAGCTTTATAGGAGTATACCAATTAGGCCACTTCGGTTCCGCCTTAATAATTTTCTCGTCATTGTGCCTAACTAATCTAACTGTTTGCGCAGCGGCTGAAGCTAATGCAGCGTGTTTCTTCTCCTTTGCATAGCAGCAGCAACTGCCTGTTTGTCAGCTCCGTGAGGCACATCATCGGCGCAAGATAGCCACATCACCGCCCCCAGCGCAGCAGCAAGGAGCGAATAAGAGACCAGACATAAGCGACCACGCTCCGCCACTGCGCTGCCAACTTGCATGCAATGAAACCCATGAAATTTTCTAATTCCTGCTCTCCCGCTCGTCGTTTGCTCTCGTCTCTTTTTCTCCCCCTTTCACAGTACTCCAACACCCTCTGTCCCTTCTTTAACCTCCTATGCGTATTGAAGCCTGAGCTGCTCGCAAGGAATCGAGTCGTCAGTTTTTCAAACTCTGAGCCTGATCATATTTCATTGGTTTCAACGGGCAAGTTTATAGCTTTCACGTCGCCCTGTATGGCGCCGCAAGATCACCTCAGTGCCGGAACGACGAACAAGACCCTTTTCACGCGTCTTCGCAGAAAAAGGCGAAATGGAACGCATGAGTCTATCGGCGAGGCATCGGCTGCGACCGACTGGAAGATAAATGAGGAACCAAAGCAAACTCCGTTAGACTTCCCCAACGAATCGCCTCTCTGGCAGGAAGCCATGGAGAAATTGGATGCGCGCGAAAAAAATTGGATAGCCAAGTATATACCAGGAGAGAGCAATGATGTACTGGTCAAGGATCTTATCGAGGCTGTTCAACAGAAAGAGAAACAATTCAAGAAACAAGACGTCAAGTTCAAATTTCGAGGCCAGCCATTTAAATGGACCGAGCACGCCGCCACGATCATACAATACCTTACTCTGTTCGGTGATATCGCGAATAACCTGGCGCCCCCTGGATATAATCTCATTTGGAAAGGTGTTAAGACGATGTTACAGGTATTTATCCGTCATTCTGCATAGGACCTTTCATCTGCCTTCACCAAGCATTACATTCCCGCCATATACATTCAATGCATTCCATCTTCACTCTTGTAAAAAAAAACTAAAATGTTCCTAGTTTCCTAAGTCCCAATGCGAAACTATGGTTGCTATTCTAGGCACAGCGGAACTTATCTTGAATATTGTCGTACGTGGCTCTGTCTATGAGGACGTTATTGCGCAGACATCTGGAAGACTAGGAGACTCGGGAGAACAGCTTCGAGAAACCTTGATAAAGGTGTATCAGAAGAGTCTGGAGTTACTGGCCGTCTCTGCAAAGTATCTGAATAGCGGTTCTCTGAAGAATTTCGTCCGTACCATAGGTCTTCCAAAGCAGGCAATAAGATATGCGAACAGCCTTGAAAGTGCCGAAAAAGCGCTATCTTTACAAGCTCAGGCGTGTCAATTCCCATACGTACATAACGAGCACATGCAATTCATCGCGAAATTAGACAGACTCAGAGATGACTTGCTTAGGAGCATGCTCCAGATGGTTAACGTTCTCGAAAACCAGGAGCTTGAGGGCCACTTGGAATTTCTGAGCAAGGTTCGAGTTAGCGAACATCACGAAAAACGTTCCCAGCTCAGGATGGAAAAGACTTGCGTTTGGTTACCAAAAGAAAAGAAATTCAGGGACTGGGACAGCACCCAGAAATCCTCAACGCTATGGCTTAAGGGGAAAGGTTCGTGGATTAAGTGAAACCCTTCTTTTGACGCTACTCTAATTGTTTCTCTTGCTATCTCAAATACCTTTGAGCTTGTGTTCTGACTGCTTCTAGTGGGTGTTGGAAAGTCCCTGCTCGTTTCCAAAGTGATAGATCTATATAACCCTCGCAAAGGTAAGAACGGTGTCGAAGATAGAGCTCCAACGAGAGTTCTGCGAAAGTTCTGACGAGAATTCCGATGAAGATTATGACCAGGATTTTGACGAAGTTGCCGACCAGCACTCCGATAAAGATGCCGATAAAGGATTTCACGAGATTGTTGCTGACGAGATGGATGAGAGCGCCGACAAAAGTACCGCACCATATTGCGGCGTTGCTTTTTGGTACTGCAGCAAAGCCAAGGACAAAAACGATCAATTTGTTGAAGCCATACGAAGTTTCATCCGCCAGCTGGCCAGGAATCCGGACAATGATCACCAAATGCATCACACTGTATTCGAATTCTGCAAAAAATATCGCCTCGAAGTCCAGTTCGGCCCTAAGCGGGACGTTTGGAAAGACCTGCTGTTGGATGTAATAAGCCGGCTCCCTCAAACATACTTGATCGTGGATGCTCTTGACGAGTGTAGTACTAAAGACGCAGAAGCTTTTATCGATTTGTTCGGCGATCTAGTCCGCCGCTCACACCCTACGAGCACCGTCAAGATCTTCTTCTCCAGTCGAGAAGAGATTCATATTTCTGGCAAACTGAGTCATTTCCAGGGTCATTTCAATAAAATTGACGTGGGTCAAAAGAATCAGAATGACATTTATAAGTATATTGATGAGATGTTACGGACTGAACGTTGTGAAAAATGGAGTTCAGACTTGAAACGCGAGGTGATAGAGGTGCTAAGAAGTCGCAGTCAAGGAATGTACGTTCTGTCACTTTGCTTCTATTATTTGATTGGATTTAGATCTGCTGACTTTCCTCGATCATAAAGGTTCCAGTGGACACATTTGCAATTGCAACAGCTTTTAGATATCAGGGTTGATCACGAGAAAGAGGTTCGCGAACGACTCAAACAACTACCAAAAAGTCTTGAGGAGGCATATGATAAATTGGTCGAACAACTTTGTGATAACGAGAAGAAATACTTGAAGAGAATCGTCATCTGGGTGATGTATGCGTCCCAACCACTCACGACCAAGGAGCTTCTCGGAGCTAGTCGCTTTGATGACGAGAATGACAACGACGGTGGTCTTTACCACCTTCGCGAGGCCGGAGATATTGATGAGGAAGGACTGCGGCACATATGTAAGCATCTTATCGTTTGCGACGCCTCCCAGTGGAGGTTTGCCCACGCTTCCGTCCATGAATACTTTCAACAAGAAGAACACAGATGCTGGGCTGTGGATGGAGCCCCGGAGAAATTGGCAAGATTGTTCCTCCTGATACTCATCAAGGAATTTGGAACTCCTGAGATTCTAGAGAACGAAAATGAAGCAAAGGTATTCTCGAACGAAACAGCCAACAAAGCTATCGAGCACTATGTCTCTAAATATTGGCCACACCAGGTTCGACTCGAGTCGGAGAAGCCGAGTGTGTCGCCGCTTCTTCGAAAGTTTGTACTTGGGGACGAAATTCGACCTGTCCAGGAGGTCTCCGTGTTTCAGCGACTTCTCCGTGCCTTTGTCTCCAGTTACAAGCCAAAGAAACGTGATTTGACGTCAAGTCTCATGTACCGAGAGTGGTGCAAACGAGAGGCAAATTGGCGTATCAATAGTCATGGGAAGCCCATAGACCACGCCTTATTTGGGATCATTGCCCTGGACCTTTTCCCGGCAATAATGCAATGGAAAGACTGCGAGATTAACGTGGAAAAGAAGAATCGATATGGTTTGAGAGCCCTTGCCCTTGCCGCTTGGTGCGGCCAAGTTGATACATGTCGCGAGCTCATCCGATTGGGTAGCGACGTAAACCGGGACCCGGGACATCACAGCGCACTAACCCAGGCTGTCACAGGGAGAAAATTGGACTGTACGAAGCTCCTGGCTCAAGAAGGGGCAGAATTCCAAACTTGCACGTTATCGGCAGCGGCTAAAAGGGGCAGCCTGGAAATCGTCCGATGTCTGGTCGAAAGGGGGGCAGACGTCAACGCAGATCCATCAGGCTTCGGGTCAGCTCTTGAGCAAGCCAGCAGATGGGGCCATTACAAGATGGTGCAATTTCTCATTGACAGCGGGGCAAACGTCAATGCACACACAAGGGGCTTTTTCGGGTCAGCTCTTGCGGCAGCCAGCTTTGGAGGCTCCCTAGATTGCATCCGGTTTCTTGTCGAGAAGGGAGCAGACGTCAATGCAATCACAGGCGGAGATTTCGGGTCAGCTCTTGCGGCAGCCAGCTATGGAGGCTCCCTAGATTGCATCCGGTTTCTTATCGAGATGGGAGCAGACGTCAATGCAATCACAGGCGGAGATTTCGGGTCAGCTCTTGCGGCAGCCAGCTATGGAGGCTCCCTAGATTGCATCCGGTTTCTTATCGAGATGGGAGCAGACGTCAATGCAATCACAGGCGGAGATTTCGGGTCAGCTCTTGCGGCAGCCAGCTATGGAGGCTCCCTAGATTGCATCCGGTTTCTTATCGAGATGGGAGCAGACGTCAATGCAATCACAGGCGGAGATTTCGGGTCAGCTCTTGCGGCAGCTAGCTACAAGGGCAAAGTTGGATGCATGCAATTTCTTATCGACAAAGGAGCAGACATTCATGCAACTGCAGGGCCGCGTGTGGGATCAGCTCTTATGGCAGCTTACGTGTCAGGTAATGAACGGGCCATGCAATTCTTGCAAGATCGGGGGGCAACGTTTCCTGAAGTCACTGGTGAGATCTGGGTGCCGGTTCTAAAGGAAGCTGCCGCTAAAGGCGCGCTCAAATGCGCTAGACACCTGACCAGCATCGGAACGCAATTCAGTGCAGAAACAATCTCCACTGCCTACAAGAGCGATGAATTGTTTCCACCAGCAGGAAACTGCCTGTCCTTTCTCATCAACCATGCCATCGAGATTGATGCTCCCTGGATGAAAGACGACTCCGGAATCATGCTAGCAATTGCTGCCGGTCTCGGTCAAGTCGGTCTTGTCAAAAGACTGGTTGGACGGGGCGCGATGGTAAACGCAAGAGTAGAGTGTCAGTTCGGGAGTGTTTTGGGAGCTGCTCTTCTCGATGAAGGCCGAAAGTTCAATCCGCCAGAAGAGTTCAAAAGATACGAGACGGTAGAGTTTCTACTCAAGGAAGCCGGAGCTGATCCGCAGAAAATGATGGAGTACCTCCCCGACGAGGAGTTATATTGGTGGGCGGAAGAAGTCTTCCGGGAAGACAGGGCGCGCATTGCGAGATTCCTCCTTGACGGTAATTATCTCACGGAGCAGGGCTTGGACAGGATTGGCTATGAAACCTGACAGAATTAGAATGATAGAATCGAAGACGAGATGATGTCCACCCTCAAAGTGCTCAAACTGGATATTCTGATGTATAATCTAGCGGCCCTGCTTGTGGAATTTTACTGCTGGCTCAACACTGCAAGTAGGGTCCGCGGGTGCGTGTAAACAGAGGCGCTATTCACGACAAGGCCCTTGGATATGGGTTTCGAGACGGCTGATCTAAGGGCACCCTTAGTGTTTTTGGTCGAGTGACAAGTCATCTCCATATTCGCCCTTTATCTTTCTGATCATCTATCATCTTTATCTGATGTCCCTATCCTGATTCTTTGATACGCATCGCTGTTCTTGGCTCGTGACCAAGCAGGAGATATTGACCCGAGGTAGCAGACACAAACAACAGTTCAGTGTTAGGGCTTGTGAGCGGCCCCCGAAAAAACGCCATTCACGCTACTACAGCCCTGGACGGCCAGCCAGACGCATTTGCTTCGACCCTGACAATCTTCGCGCCGACGAGAGTTTTTGGAATATTGCAAGACCGTATGTTCATTCCATCTATGCGAGTCACAAGTTGGACGACGAAAGCACGGCACGCAACCCTCGTTTCGGTCCGGGTCCAAGTAATCGATCCGCAGTCGGCTCAAACACATACCGCAATCATGCTACATGGGCACGGTAGCAACGGCTATATATTTGAAGTTTTATTAATATAAGTTCTATTAAAACTTAAGCCTTTAGGATCTCGTTATTGTAAAGTCGCGTCAACTATGAATTGGCAAGCTCAAGATATTGATCTGGCCGCGCACGAGCGGATGTACATCGATCAGCAGACCCCTAATTTCCACCGCACCAGCCATCAACAAATTGGCATTCATCGGCACCTACCCCTGCCCTAGCGCGGGTATTTGTGGCGTATTCTGGTTGGCCCACTAGCAACCGCCTACCTGAGTGGGCAGTGACATCACCAGGGGAGCCTGTGCTAGCTTGCCAAAGATTCTGTCAGCAAAATTGAGCATATGCATCTACCCGAGTGACAATGCGGGAGGATCACCCCCGTGGACCAGGCACACGCAAGGCACATTAAACTTTCTGATCATATCAACATGGCTTGTCCGCCTCCCGGGCAAGTGATGCCACAACTTTCGCTTCTTCATTCTGTCATCCACCCTCCTCTCTTTGCCCTGTCTCGCAGTTTCCTCCAACTCCGGCGGTTTCCACTTCCGCGGCCACACATTCATCACCATCAACACACGCATCCTACGCGATCTTGCCGTCCCAGCTCGTGGCCCGTCCCGAGTCCGAGCCTGAACCCTCCGCCCGCCCCTGCACCTGGCGGATCCGATCCATCGCGTTGCAGCAGCGTCCCAG
The DNA here is from genome assembly GCA_001636675.1 of Moelleriella libera RCEF 2490. NCBI lineage: Eukaryota > Fungi > Ascomycota > Sordariomycetes > Hypocreales > Clavicipitaceae > Moelleriella > Moelleriella libera. Next base: position 250,894 of record AZGY01000026.1, read on the forward strand.
CACCAGGTCTCGCCTTCTTTGCGGTAGCCCCTGCCTCGGCGTGGGGTTTTCTGGTTGATAGCGCCACCGCGTCTCCAGGTTACGGACCAGGAGCAGCGTGGACGCAGCGAGTCGTACAGTTGCTTGTTTGGATCAAAAGAAGCCCTTGAAAGCAGTAGTGGCTCGGTAAGTACTGTCGGTGCCTCGACCGCTCATTCCCGTCGCCAAACGCCGCGGCGTCTTCACTCGTCCAGGAAGTCGCTGTTCGTTGGCCTCTTCTTGTTCTCGGCTTGCTTTTCAGAATTTACTCGTCCTTCTGCTACTCTTTCCATATTGCGCATTTGAAGTTGACAATAGCATTGCTTGACGTCCCACGATCCGTTGCGGCCGGCTCAATCACTTATCCCAACTTCCTTCTTTCACTCCTTCGCAACAGAGTTGCTGCCGGGCTACCCAAGTTCGAGAGCCGAGGCGGCAACTTCAAATTTACTACATATGCCTTAACCGGTATCGTACTACTTAGTCACTTTTGTGCCATCTATCGTCTTGCAATTCGCGTCTTTAACGTTGCGTTTCCATCGCTTGTCAATTGCCTGCATTCCGGTTGCCTCTGCAACTGCGGAGACGACGATATCCCCCCTCCCCCCCAAGTCTCTTTATCGAAGCACGCTTTTAGAGCGCTCGTCATGGCTGACAAGAAGAAAAAAGTTTTCGACCGCGAGATCGGCAGCCTCAAGAAAAATCTCGGCCCATACTTCCAACGTAACACACAGAGCGGTGCATCGTCTGCTGACGGGCGAAATATGTCACAACGTAATCGGAGTGGGCGAGGTTCAAATCGCAACAATGGCAACAACACGCATGGTGAAGAAGTGCAGATATGGGAATCTTGCCAGGCTCAGATAGCCGAGATTGTCGGCGGTGTCAACGCCGAGAATGATAATTTGGCTGAGCTCGTCAACATGGACAAGAAAGTCGGCGCCATGGACCAGAACAAGATACCTAAAGACACACTCAAAGACATGGAGCAGTTATGCCGGAAAGGAGTTAGACACTCCGAGTCCAATTTGAGCAAAATCAAGAACGCAATCGAGCAATTGCAAATTCTGCGAGCTGTCGTGGTTGCCAAGGAGCAAGCCGAGGCTAGCTCATCGGCATCAGCGAGCAAGCGGGGTGCCAGGGACAACACGGTCACGGCAGCAGCAAGCGCGGCTTCGCTCTATGACTTTGATGGCGCTGGTGATTCGCCGGTTCCTAGTCCGATCGGCAGTTCATCCAGAAAATTTGGCGACCGTTCGAGCAACCGAGATAGGGATAGCATGCCGCCAAAGGCCGAAAGCGTCGAGCCGCCAGGACCGGCAGTTGCGGCGGCAGTTCCTTCAACATCCGCAACGACTGCCGCCGCTGCCGCCGCCGCCGCCGCGGCAGCAGCGGCCGCTCTAAACAAGTCCAAGGTTGTGTTTTCCAAGGGTGATGCCGTGGCCTTCAAGCCGAAGGCCGGTGGGGAAGGCGTCTCTGACTGGATACTCGGCGAGGTTGCGCAGGTTCTTGGCGAAGGAAAAAGTCGACGATACAAGGTGCTCGACATTGAGCCTGACGACCAGAGCAAGCAGAAGGAATACCGCACGAGCGCGAGCAGCATGATTATGATTACACCCGAAAGCCAGGCCAGCACTCTCAAGGACTGGGAGTCTGGTCAAGTAGTTTTGGCCCTGTATCCAAACACGACCACATTTTACAAGGCCGAGGTTCATAGTATGGATGCTGGCCGTGTCGACCTCAAGTTCGAGGGCGAGAATGACTCTTCCACGCTGCAGCAAGTGGAACGGCGGTTCGTCATCGAGTATCGCGCATAGATGGCACAGGTGTAAGAAAACTGTGCGGGCATGTTCGGCGGGGTTTCGGTGGACAGTACCGCGACAGGTTCTTGGTGTTTAGGACGCATTCAGGTTGAGTCGTCACGGGAGCTTTGCAGACCGGCACAGCGGCGCAGCGCAGCTCTAGTCAAGGATTATTCGTGTGTATCCAGTGTACCTAGGTCACGCCCTTAGCGTAGCAGCAATACCCCATTGAATGCGCCTCGAGGCGGCTGATTCGATTGTCGTGAGCTGTCAGTGAGCGACGCCATCGATGGCTAGCAATTTCAAGCGTTTTCTTCCTGCCTTTGACGAGGATTTGTCAAGATACGATGTTCAAATGGGGAGGACTGCAGTCATTTGGACTAATCTGCGGCTGCATGAGGTATGTATGTATGTTAGACGTAGACGCATCCGCAGCGCCCCTGAGTTTGAGGAGCTACATATGTATGTACCCGGATCGTGCAGCATCCTGGGCGGGTGCAGATTGCCGCTAGTCTCGTAAGGGTCTCCGGCGAGCTGTGGAGAAGGAGGGAAGAAAAAAAAAAAGGGCAGCGCCATACCGGTTCTGAGTGACGGATTGGCTGCCGGCCTGGCAGCTTTTCTGGCTCGCGAGCGACCGCCGGCAATCTAAACACGTTCTAGTTCATATGAAACGCGAACCTAATGTGCGCTTGACCCTTTTCCCATCTCCCTTGGCCGAGAGCAGGACCACGTTTTTCCGTTTCGTCACAGATCGACACTCACTCCATCAACCCCCATCGCTCTGCTCCCCTCCTTCTTTCGTGCTTTTCTTTTTTTCTTCTTCTGCTTCTTCTTCAACCCTGTTCCACCGAGATTGCCGGTCTTCTCTCCGTCGTGGTATCTATCCCTTGCCTCTTTTCCAAAGCCGCGGCACCTAGCCTGCCTGCCTGCCTGCCCGCCCACCCGCTTGCCGCTACGCCGCGAGCGACATTGTTCCGACGAGCAATCCAGCCCCGACAGGGACCGAGACCGAGATAAGGACGATTAATCTATCTCGACTGCCGACGCTCGTTTTTCAACCTCTCTCGCTGCGGTTGCCGTAGGATATAGCCGCCCGTTCTTGCATATCGGAATCGCGGGTTGCTCGTTGAGCGTGGCCCGATCCTTTTGCCGCGCGCGCGCCCTCTCCTCCTCCTCACCCTCCTCCCTCTTCAAAGGTGCTCAGTAATTCCCAGCCTGCGCGGCGCCGCCCCCAGCAAAGGTCAACACGAAAAGGCGCAAACAAATTGAGAAGGAAGAGAAGAAGAAGAAGAAGAAGAAGGAAAAGAGAAGAGAGCCAACAGACGGACGAGGCGCGATGGGCTCTCAACTATCTAAAGTCATGGGCAGGATCTTCGGATCGAAGGAGATGCGGCTGCTCATGCTCGGCCTCGACGCAGCGGGCAAGACGACGATCCTGTACAAATTGAAGCTCGGTCAGGACGTCACCACCATTCCCACGGTGGGATTCAACGTCGAAACGGTCACGTACAAGAACGTCAAGTTTAACGTGTGGGACGTCGGTGGCCAGGATAAGATTCGTCCTCTATGGAGGCATTACTTTAGCGGTACGTCTCATCATACCTTGACCTCTCTGACCTTTTCTTGCCTTTCTCCCCCTCCCCCCCGGGGAGCGACAGAGAGGACGATACAGGCAAGAGGTCAATGACGGGGAAAAGATAGAATAAGAGGCTAATGTCAGACCAACCATCCGCACAGGCACCCAAGGCTTAATCTTTGTCATCGACTCGTCAGATCGCGCTCGCATGGACGAAGCGCGCCAGGAACTGCACCGCATCATCAACGATCGAGAAATGAAGGACAGCTTGCTGCTCGTGTTTGCGAACAAGCAGGATCTCAAAGAAGGTATGCAGGGCCGGCGCGCACATCCCCCTCCCCCCCAAAAACAAAAGATCCTCAGGAACGTCCGTGCCTTTGGCAAGCACGTGGCGTCAGGACAAGAACGACACAGAGATGCTCACAGTCTGTTTAGCTATGAAACCGCAGGAAGTTACAGAAGCGCTACAGCTCTCCAAGCTCAAAGACAAAGTATGGTACGTGGTGCCCAGCTGCGCCACTACAGGCGAAGGACTCCTCGAGGGCCTCGCCTGGCTGTCAAACAATGTCAAGGCACCGCCAGCCCCTGCCAAGAAATAAAGAAAACCCCTCAAACAAGAGAGATACCCTTCGACAAGAGGTCATACCAGCCTCATTCTATATATCCCCTGTCTTGAAAGATGTGGCTTTAGCAACGAGCTGCTAGTGAGCAGCAGCAGCAGCAGTGGCGGCGGCGGCGGCGACCATTTCCGGCTTTTACTGCCTGCGCGTGCGGGAGGGGGAAAGCGGCCACATACACGTTGCAAATGATTCTTGATGCTGCGGCAAGTCCACAGCATCCGGGGCATGGAACAGCAACTGCTCTAATTTCTGCCGCGCAGTCCCCTTTGGTGACGCGCCATTTTAGTGACAACCCTGCGGCAAAAGAGTCATGCGGCGATTTTATTATTTTTTTTCTTCTCTTCACTTTCCCCGATTGTTCTTGTTTCGCTGTAGTATCAATACCCAGGAGAAGGCAGACGCAGTTGGACTCGGTTATATTGCGGATTTGACAAGATTGGAGCGAGACGTGGGTTTATTCTCGCATTGGGGGAGCGGCATGGCCAGGAATGAGGAGCGGCGCTTCAGCGCGCCGTGATAATATTTGTATGCAGGATACACATTTCGACAAAACACTTGGGAACTCTACCGATTGTAGCTCCCCTTTATGCAGCCAAGAATCGCGTACGCTGACCGACCTCGCTCTCATGTTATTCCAATGTCCAAACGCCAATCTTTCCGTCTTAACTCCAATTCCCGTCTATGTGCTCGAGCGTCAAAAGGGACGCCCCGTCCCCCTCTCATTACTACATCAAAGACGACGAAAATAGCCTCGCTCAGCTGCGCTGAAGCGCCCAACGCTGGATACAGGGACTTAGCTTCCTACAGGTTTTTGGCTTCCACACGGATCGTCTCGCTCAATCTTTCAAACGCTTGGCAGGTCGCAAGAGCGTATCGTCTGGCAGACCGCTTCTCTTAGTGCCAGGAAGACTACTCGTCCTAATATCATTGTCGTCCTGGCTGACTCTCCGATGCGGGTACTCCACTTTCAACCCTTCGAATGCGTTGGCATGGACGCGGTCCCCCGTAGTGAAAAAGGTTGCATGGAGAGCTTGCGCGGCAGTCAAGCGTTTCTGCGGATCGTACTCTAGGAGTCCAACCAAGAGCTTGTAGCCCTCAGCACCGAGGGACGAAGGTGAAGGGCCAGAACCGGACGGCGATGCGTTGGAAATGGTGGAATTGTACCATTTCTCCAAATTCGACGAGGTTCCGCTGGCGTTGGCGGAGTGATGGGACGAATGGTGTTGGTAATGTGATGCGAATGGCTGACTGTGGCTGTGTGCATGGGGCGGAGCTTGCAGAGTGTTGAGCTGGTTGAACTCTGGCATCATAGGGAGCAGAGGCCACTTGCTCCGCGTCGGCAACCCCATAATGTCGACAATCTTTTGCATCTGATTCCGTTGAAAAGGCACAGTCTTCTTACTATCCATCTTCGCCTCTTCGCCTTTGAAGATCGGTCGAAGCGACAAAAGCTCTGCGAAAATGCAGCCTATAGCCCAGAGATCGATGGCCGGTGTATAATGGTACGACCCAAGTATCAGCTCCGGTGCACGATACCATATCGTGACGACCACCTTATCGCCACTGTACAGAGAGTGCAAAGGCTTGTCGAACCGCCTAGCGAGGCCGAGATCACCTATTTTAACTTGTCCACTAGAGGTGACCATGATATTTGCTGGCTTCAGATCACGGTGCAGGACCCAATTCGTATGCAAATAGTGGCACCCATTTAGGAGCTGAAACATGATGCTCTTGATGGTGGCAGGCGGAATCGGGTGACGAGGCTGCTGTGTATGATGGTGGATGATTTGTAGCAGATCATGCTCGGCGTACTCGAATACCATAAAGATGCACTTGTCTTCCAGTATCGTCTCCACGTGGCGGATCACGTTGTTATGCCTGACTTCGCAGCAGAGGCTCATTTCGCGCAGGGCACTTTGCGATATACCCGTATAGCTGATCTGTTCGCCCTCCTTATCGGGCTTGAACTTTTTGATGGCGACTTCCTGGCCGCCGTTGTTGGTGTTACCGGATGTGGCGGACGCGGAAGCTGTGCGGACGGCCACGACCTCGGCTCGACTCACGGCCTTGTACACACGACCGTACGTACCGCTGCTGATGAAGCCAACGATTTTGTATCGGTCCATGACCCGATTTCGCGGCACAAAAATGCCGGGGCGCTCGTGAGGATCTGCATTGCGTGAGCTGGAATGAACCCGAAATGAAGATGATGATTGAGGATACTGAGCCCCAGGACGCGGGCGAAAAGGCATAGTGCGCGCTCTGGAGAAATGCCACACAGCAAAAGGCGGGCGGCGGCACAAAGGTCAGAAACGCCAATCATGAAATCAGGTGGAAGCGCAGCTACATTGTCCGAGGCATCAGCCCCCGTGAAAGGAACGCGGAGGCTTTTTTTCCGGTCCTCGATCTGCTCTCTCGATGACGACGCGAAATCCCGCTTGGGGCCTTGGGGGCTGGATGCTAGATCCGAGTAAATTGTGGTGGACGTTACATGGCAAGAAGCTTGGGGCGACAGAGGAAGGCACAATTTCGGGCGACGGATCTCCCCGTCAAGAATGGCATTGAGACGCGCATGGAGCTCCAAATAACCCAGGCAGGCAGCTTGGGTGATTTAGGCACATCATCGCTGGTCTGGGGGGGGCCGAGGTTCAAGAAGCGAAACGCATCCATCGGTCACAGACGCTAGCAGCGCGTGCCACAGACCTCTGTCTGGCCTGGACTTGCGAGGATCATGGTTCTTCCTCGACGCGAGAGCGCTGCCGCTGCAGCATGCAGCAGTCCGGCAGGACCGAGGGTAAATCAAGACTGCAGGTGTTATGTGCTGCATGAGGCATACATGGGACAGCCTCCGATGCCCCCGTGTGACGTGGGACAATGCGTCATGCCGAGACGGGAGGGGGAAAGGAAGAGAGAAAGGAAAGGGATGGTAGAGCGACTTGTCTGGTCGGCAAGGAAGAGAGTTGAAAGCAGCAAAAAGGGGGAAAAAGGAAAAAAAAAAGGGAAAAAAAAAAGAATACATGGGTGCACATTGTGACTCTGCATATGGTATGACTTGAAAGTGAAGCAAAAGAAAAAATGAGACACATGGAATCAAATTAAAAAAAAAAAAAAGAACCAAGGATCTGACATACTTGTTCCGGCCGCAAAAGCTTCTTGCACGCTCCGCTTAAGCGGCTGACCTCTGCTGAGAGCATTAGAGCTGGGCCCCGACGCGGGATTCGTCAAGCTCATCGGCAGGCGGTGTTGGGGAAGGGGTTCGTTCCCGCTCGAAATGCCGATGACCAGCAACTGCCGCCGCCTGCAAAGACCGCCGCCTGGAAAGACGGCTCACGGGTGCCTGGATTTGACTAATTCGGCACAGCGCAGTTCTCGCATCACCAGGCGCGTGATCGACTGGCCAGTCGCCCGGATCGATGAAGCACTCATTCGCTTAGATTCGGTGGAGGCGCAAACATGGATCGTCTGCTGCTGCTGCACGAGGGCGGCGGCGGCGCGCTATGGAGACAAAATCACTCTGAGGCGTGAATCCAGTCGGGTTCCCCAGGTGGAACACAGTGCGACAGCCGGCCAAATGTCGTCAGCGTGGAGTGAACAGTTTGGTTGACGAGAGTGGGCGAGGCGCCGTTGTTCCCGCCTCAATGGAAGTCGACCTGCGTTCCTGTCCGATGCTCGGGGCAGAGGTTGTTGTTGGTGACGAACCGAGGTTGCTAATTCTGAGATTGCAGTGTGACATGCAGCCAGGCGATGAAGGCGAACTGAACCATAATGTACAAACTACCGGCCGGTTCCTGCGCATCAACTGTGCATACAGTATGACTAAGCCATCAACCGTGGCCTGGCACCTTTCGCAGAGAACGAACGTGGGCGAGGAAAGGAGCCCGGAGTCTACTCATGATGTGTGTTACAGGAACTCGATTATTCTTTTCTTCAAATAAATGTAACCGCATGCTTTTCAATTCTTCCCACCCCAGGCCCTCAGATCCTGTGGTAATGGCATATAATGGGGCTGTCGACCTCATTTCCAGCTGACGTGGCTCCTTGCTTAGCAGGTTTGGCAGCCCTATCTGGACTAGCCACGAAATCGTCACTAGGCGGGAAGCTTGAGAGTCGTATCCGGTGATCGCCGCACGCCCCGACTAAAGTACCTAAGATACCTCTGGTAGTCCACACCTTTCCTGTCGAATTGCCTTGTACGGCATTCCTCATCGAGGACCCAGCTTCTCCAGAACACGCGAGCCTTGCTCATCCCATTCCGTCTTGGTCACCCACATGCTCTCCTTGTCTGCCATGATATTGGCCAGCACCGCACCGCCAAGAAACACCATGTGCCGCCTTCTCGGAGGGTCCTCTATCCGCACTTTGAATTTACTTAGTCTTTCGGGATTTCCTTGCAACGCACGTGTGAGCCAAAGCTGCTTGAGTTCCTTCTCCAATCTCGACGGCAGACCTGGATACATGCTGCTTCCTCCTGACAAGACAATAGCCTTGAAAAGAGATGCCCGAATATCCACATCAGCAGACTGTATCGTGTTGAACAAGAACTCGCCCAGGCCAGGGGATTCGCTGTCGACCAGATGCGGCTGGAAGAGACACTCGGGGGCTTCGAATCGCTCGCTTCCCACCCTGATCACGCGGCCGTCAGGGAGGGTGTAGTTCTCCACCAAAACCGTCGTGTCCTCGCTTAGACGCTTGTCAAGTTCTAAATCATATGAGACGTAGCATAATTTCTCTTTGATTTGACGGACGGTTTCGAAATCGGCCGTTCTGTTGAGGGCGTAGCCGCGACGGAGCAGGAGCTTAATAAGGTTGCGTGTCACATCACGACCTGCCACATCCAATCTCTTGGTCAAGTGGTTGAGCACCACCGACTCGTAGACCGGAACGATGTGAGTGACACCATCTCCAGAGTCTACTACAACCCCCGAACTTAGACCTAGACACATCCAAACCGGAGTTAGCAACAGGCAACCACAGGTTGTTTTAGTGGCTGGGCCACGCTGGGTTGCAAAGTTACCGAGCAAGACTTACCTTGCGCGTACAAAGCCAAGACCGCCTGAATGGCAACATAAACGCCTCCAAACCCATACCGATCGAACATGACCTCGCACATCTGCTCCCTGTTTTTCAGCGGGTTCATAGGGGGTTCTGTCAACAAAATCTTCTGTCCTCTCGTGTCGACCTTGAGTTTTTCGTAGAAGGTGTGATCCCATAGATGCTGCATATCGTCCCATCTCTTCACAATCCCGTTTTCCATGGGATAGCTGATTTGCAGCATCGTCCGAGCGGCTGCAGCCTCATCGCCGCACATGATGTCTTTAATGACAAGATTGCTATCCGTCCGTTCCTCAGATCGCAAGATCGGTCGGCCGACAATAGATGGAAATTGATGCTCGGGAAAGTTTTGTGCAGCATATCCGACTTTGAGAAAGCCGGTTCCGCCATCGAGAACTATTCATTGAACGTACGTTCGTTAGCTATACCTGAAGGACTGGAGCTTTACAGACGACGCAGGGCTGGCTTGGCTCGGTCTGTCAAGGGGCCGTCGGTTCAACGTACCGATAGGAGGTGTGTTGGCCATTGTTCCAGACGACTCGGCGAACACAGGAGACAATGCTACAACAGAGTGCGATTCAGACCGAAAGTGCCTGGTTATAGGGCGGAGAGCTCTGGAAAGACGTATGCCCGAATGAGGCACGTCGTCAGCGTCCAGCGTTAGTGGGGTCAAGCTGGCTTGTCGATTGCTGGAATCTGCCGTGAGCGATGGGCTTAGCTTGGCTCACGTGATGTATGTTGCCTCGCATGGCGGGGTTCCCACCCGCTTGGTTTCTGATTATTTACGAACCGATGGGCAGTTCCTTTTGATGGCCATCGTGGCCGAGTCGGCCCAAAACATCCTCATTGAGGAACAATTTCGGATCCCGTGAGGCTGAAAGCTTTTCTGCAAATTTCGCGATGCGCATTTTACTACTGAATCCAAATTCATCCGCAGCAATGACTGAGGGTATGCTCGTTGCCGCCAGGTCTATAGCTTTATCTTATGTAGGCCACGGGCGTGACGAGATGCAGGTACACGGGGCAGCTACTAACAATTCGCAGGCTGCAGATGTTGGGTCGATGACAGCTACCAGTGCTCCAAGCAGCATCAACGATAGTGATGACATTGATGCCAGCACAAAGGACGTAGTTTCCATGCTCGAAGACACGCCCGCCTTGTTCCACAACTGGGACGCCATTCTTCTTGCTTGCTACAGTGTCCACACCCTTGTGCCTGTCTTGTCGTCAGCGTTGCAGATACCAGTGATGGGAATATTCGAAGCCAGCATCCTGGCTTCCCTATCCCTCGTTAACTCAACGGGCAAATGGGGTATCGTCACGACCGGCAGCTTCTGGGAAAAGCATCTCTCTGATGGCGTCCATCAATTCCTGGGCACGGATCCTACTTCTTCAAACCTCAAATTTGCTGGTGTCTTTTCTTCCGGCCTAAGCGCTGGGGATTTCCACACCAAGACCCAAACCGAGGTCGATCAAAAATTGACCGCGGCTACACGTGAACTTTTGAACACTGGCAACGTAATTTGCGTAGTGATGGGATGCGGCGGCATGGCTGGGCTCGAGGACGTTATTCGCGCTACAGCAAGGGAGGTCTATGGTAAAACCAAGGCTGAAAACTTGTACATCGTGGACGGCATCAAAGCTGGCGTGATGCAGCTGCATCAGGCCTATAATTGCGGAAAACTTTTCAGATGATGCGTAGCTGAGTTCATTCTCGAATCATTCTTAACCTCAATCAACTCGACGTGTTCGGCCCCAAACATCATCTACGCTGCGTTTTCCCTTCGTCTCTGGCACCCTGATAGCCACGAAGACTGCTCCCATTGCGGCAAATCCAGCAAAGATAAAGTAGACCCATCCGGCCCTGCCTAGCGCATTGTTCAAAGCAGTATTGATGATTGGGAAGAACTGCGCTACCATGAAGGTTGCAATATAATTGGCCGCGAGGGACCAGCTCTGTGTCGCTCCGACTGCTTCCTGGCCGACAAGTTCTGAAGCCATAATAAATGGCACGGGACCCAGGCCAACCGCGAAAAAAGCGACGAAGAAAACCACTGCGATCGCGGAAACCACCTTGGCTCTGAAGATAATAGAGAAAGCCAAGACCAGAGAGCTCGAACCCTGCCCGATAATAGAAATCAGTAGGCAGGCCTTGCGGCCTAAGCGATCTGGCAAAGGTGCACATGCTATCGTCATGGCAAGATTGACTCCAGAGATAATGATTGTCAACAAGGCGGAGGACGTCGGAAGCAGATCGGCAAGGAGAGAAACCGAGTACATGATGACGGAGTTGATACCGCAAAACTGCTGGATGATCATGACTCCCACTACAGCTATGATCGCAGGTCTTGTAGTGGGATCTCTAGCAACTTCCAAAAAGCCCATAAGGCCGATCGATCGTGATGCCGCTCGTGGTTGCAATCCCTCTTCATCAGGTCGGGTAAGAAGCCCCTCGGCTTCCGCGTTCGAGTCTGGTCCTGTGGAATCGCTTGCCCATGTTGACGTTTCCTCCTGAATATCGATGCCATTGCCTCTGATGCGCTGAAGGATTTTTCTGGCTTTCGAAGCACCGCCGTTGGCAGCGAGCCACGCAGGACTTTCGGGTACCAGACATAGACCAACGTGTTGCGTAGCAGCAACGCAAGCTCCAACGCCAAAGATGTAACGCCACGCCTCTCCGTAGCTTAGGAAGTAGCCCAGAGTCTGCGCCAAGAGTATACCAATGTTGATGGAAACTTGTGTCATTGCGCCGAAAAATCCCCTCTCGTCTGGTGGAGAGATCTCACTGATGTAGAGGGGGACAATGACGGTCGAGGCTCCAGCCCCAGCGCCTGAAAACAAGCGTCCAATACACATAACCAACACACTGCTAGAAAGAGATTCCGTGATGGCGCCGACTATGTATAGAGTAGCGGTGTATCGCATGGCGGGAACGCGGCCCCTGGTGGATGCGAGAGGTCCAGCACCGAGGGCCCCAGCTAATCCCCCTACTGTGAATATGGAAGAAATAGTGGCAAAAGCAGCTTCACTCATGGGTATACATTGCTTGAGAAATGCCGCTGTCGCATGCTGATCGCCGCCCTTGCCGGCGAGCTTGCTGAGCCTGTCAGCAATGCGCGCCGCGGCTGAGATGGACTTTCTGTGGCAGGTGATGACATCCTGAGGTGCGTTGAGCTCAGCCTATGACGAAATCAGCATCCTGGCCGCCCAGTATCCATGATAGTAAAGACAGAACGGCAATGTTGAAGTGGGAGGATGCATGCATGCACCGATTGAGTTCCGACGGTCTTCTGCGCCTACTGACAAGATGGAAGCCAAATTGAAGCGAACCTATGGTGGCAACGAATAGAAGTAGCATGAGATATGGCGTCACGGCCCTCATGACTTGGCCGATGCTGCGCCCCGCCATAGCGAGTCTGAACAGATGCAATGCGTCTGGAACAGTGAAGCTGTCCCTGGAAAGTGAGAGCTCGTGGCGAGCCTGGGTTTCTCGAAGCTCCCCAGTCTCAATACTCGTTGCAGCATCGAAAGGCAGTCGCTCCTGGAGATAATGAAAGTTCAGGTACCTAATTGAAGCCTGAGGTACCTAAGCTCCTGCTGCAGCCCCCGAAAGTGCGCGAGGTGCGCCCCAGTCTCTAGCCCCTTTGCGCTACCCGGCACCCAGCAGCATATATTACGTAACCTGGCTGCAGAAAGAGAGGGATTGAAGCATCTGGACAAGGCTGCTATACAGCGCGGTTTTTCTTTTCTAATCATTTACCAATGGAAGCGAGAAGGTCATTTGACGTTCTGATGATTGAGGGTTGATAATCGGTTCAAAAAGGCCGTGCGTTGCTTGGTGCCTGTTCAAGGTGGTTATCACGGAGTCAATTATGCCTTCATCTCGGTGCCTACACGATGTTTTGAATGCACCACGAGGGTAAGCAAATTTTCAGGCCCGCTCACGGCTCTTTCACTAGGCAGAATCATTTTCTCATTGAGTCAGCATGCCCATTAACTCCATGCGGCGATTGACAAAGCGCACACGCCCAAAACTCTCAGGCATTGGTTCAGCACGAAACATCATCTCGAAACATGATTGGGGTCTTGAACCTATTCCAGAGCTGTTTCTGCCTATGACGCATTCAAAACCCCGGCAGTCAATACTCGCTCAGCTCTTATTCATGTATTCATCATTTGGAGAGGAGCTACTACGTGAAACGAAACAGTCTGTTTGGGGACGACACTGGCCCGAGCTTTTCCAACGTCCACGATGCTGGCCATGGACGGTACGTGCCACAATGATTCAGAACTTGATTCATAGTGTCTCTTCTGCGCTCATGACAGCCAGCGTCCCAAACTCGGACCGTTCGCGGTCGACAAGAAATGAAAAGTAGCGATTGTCCATGCCGCAAAACTGTCCATCTGACCCTTTCATTAGCCACGTGCGATATGACTGGGCCCAGTTTCGAGAGGCTCGGGTCTGCATCGAAGCTTCGACAGCGATGCGTGAGGATATTTAAACCTTTCTGCATCGCCAGCTCTGGATGCGTCTGAATCAGAAAAGAGACATGGTGCGTCAACTGTGGACAGAACTCCTCTATTGAGACTGGCAAACGAGAATCGCCTGCGCCTACCCGGGATCAGATTGACAGTGCAGACCAACATGTGGAGCTTTCACGCCATCAGTCTGGCGGTCTCTGCTCTGATAGTGACTGGCTGCGTCGCCATCGATGCCGGACATCCTTTTGAGGCGCCAATACACGCCTCGTCCGGTGGTTTCTCCGGCCATCTCCAGAAGACGCACTCGCGGATACGGCGCCAAACATCAACGAACTTCAAGATCAATGCGTTTTGGACTCCAAACTTGGGTGATGGCGATCACAAAAGCGTGAATTGCGAAAGCTCTATGCAAATTCAGCTCATCGAGAATGGCATGCTATCATCGATACAAGCCAACCTTCCACAATGGATCAGCCAGACGAAGGGTTGGCAATGGGGAGATTTCACCTGCAAGCCCAGTCGCGGAAACCGGGCAGAGCAAGTTCTAGAGCCCGTGTCTCAACTTTCCCTGAACGAAAAGCAACAGTGTGATGCGTTGGCACAAGATCTGAAGAGTCTGATCGAAAGCCACATAGGGATAAAAGCTGTAAGTGACTGCCCTTTCCCTTCGCCCTGGTGACCGCTCTTGATGAACGATCAAGTATGCGCGGGTTTGCTACCCTCACAAGTCGCTGGGGAAAGTCGATTGAGTTTAGTTTAGCTAATTCGAGGCCACATTTGCTTGGAAACATCAGCAATCGACAGACTCTCAAAATGCCGTCTTTAGAAGGGCACCTCCGCGACCCGTCAGTCCGCTCGACGAGGGCGACGAGGATGCCTCGTTTGATTATGACATGCTCGTCAGTCCGCTCTCCGAGACTAATGATGAGATTGATTATTTCAGTCACAACCCAGATGGTCCTGAAGCCTCCGAGCATCGTCCTGAAGCCTACGAGCATCGTCCTGAAGTCTCTGAGCATACCAACCAAGCCTCCGATCCATATAACGATCGCCCTTCTAACCCTGACCGACCTGCCGGCCCGGTTGGCCCAATGTATCGCCCTGGTGTTCCAAGACCCCAGCCCGGCGGCCACGCTCCGTCACATAAGGCCCTGCCCTTCCGGCCTCTTCCACCATACGGTGCGGCGTATCGGACTGATCTCGGGCATCAACCCGGCGGCCACGCTCCGTCACATCAGTTTCTGCCCTTCCGGCCTCTTCCACCCAGCCAGGGACCTCCTTCTCAGCCTCCACGTCCCGGGCAACAACAACAACAACAACAACATTATGGTGGCCAAGGTCCATCCGGCCAGGGACCTCCTTCTCAGCCTCCACAATTCGGGCATCAGCATGGTGGCCATGATCCACCCAGCCAGAGGCCTCCTTCTCAGCCTCCACCATATAGCGCACCATATGACGCACCGCCTCAGACTAATTCCCAGTATCAAGTTTTTGCCAATGACCCATGGAGCGAGAACCCCCCTCCGCCTCCAGCATACGAAGCAGATTCCCGGCATCGCCATGTCGGTATGCATGAACAGCTTGCTGGCCAGAACCAAAAAGGCAAGGGCGGCGGTCTACGCCGAATGATGAAGTCTGTTTCACAATTTGTGAAGAAGAAGAAGTCTAGTAGCGGAGGGCCCGGCCCCAATGATTGGCGTTAATGTCTCGCCTAGGTTGTATTCACGCGCTTCGTTTCTTTTTCTTTCTTTGGGAATTTCTGAATTTTTCGTCTTGTCTTTGTTCTCTCGTTGTTGTTTTCTTTTGACTCGCAGTGCTTGGTAGCAAGCTGGCCCTGAATCGTCTATTCAACTCTCTATGGTCTAGAATCAGTGCTTTCAAGGCTGGCGCTCTCTCTCTGTCGAACGTTTCACAAAGTGATTAATGTGTCATCTCAGTGGCCATACCAATAAAGCTCGTTCACTGGCTCATGAGTTGCAGCTGATCCCCTTGGACCACATTTTTCTTTTCTTTTGGTCGGCAGCTGCGCGCCAACTTGAGCTATTCGTCAATGAATTTTTTAAAATCATGCAAACGCGACAGAACTACTAGGACACCCACGTTGTCGACTAGCCAAATAATGCGCACTAGGTCAAGGAAATCATTTCTCATTCTTGGTATTTACAAGATCTCAAAACGAACTGTGTATTGTAGTCCACTATGGTCACTCCACTGCTGCTGATTTGACAAAGAGGATGCATGATCTCCAAAAAAAAAAAAAAAATGGGTGTCCAGCCTCCATCGCCAATGCACTGGCAAGTCTCCTGTTACAAGAGCTCCGCGAGGGGTGGTGATCTGCATACATGTTTACTTACCTTGGGTAGTAACAAACTGATGACGACGTCAAGAGTGGCTCGGCTTTCTGCCACGTGCATGCGACTGAGTCGCTTTCTCTACGGTAGCTTGATGAATGCGGTGCTTATCTCTGCAATGGAATTTGTGCTTATCAGTACAAGAATCATTATCAGGTCCAGAGTCATCGATAGCGCTCTAGCGAACCAAAACTTGGTCGACTAGGAGTCTCATCATGGATCAAGGATGGTGGAGCTATCGCACTGACATAGGAAGCTCTTGGGCAAGGCGGTTTTTCCCGCCCGGCCGAAAAGCAGAGCTAAGCTTTTTGCAGTATGTGGCTTGGTTGCGGGCTAAGGACTTGAGTCGTGGCACTATCAATGGAAAGTGACTTGTTCATCGCAAATGCCTGTCCATGCGATGTAAAGCGCGCTAGAGGGACTATTTCCATTTCACATCACGTTGATCCCACGTGAGTCTTGAGTAATGTATGGACGACGAGGAAAGGTTAATAGTCAAGCCATCCACGTGGGGGCATCTGGCGGGAAGCCGAATAGGAAGGTTGACTGACGTTGGTTTGGGAACTCACCGTAATTAATTGATCAAGGAGTACTCAGCATCACGAGTCATCGAAAGTGCTCAAAGGCGTTTGCACGTGGTGAGCGCTGCATTACCACCTTCCCGCATCGGGACCTGCAAACCAGTCTAGGCTGTAAATGGACCAGTAGTCCCTCTCAACAGCGCTCTTGTTGCGCCGTTTCGGTCACTCTCCTTCATCAGTCAGACCTAGTGTCTCTCAATGCAAGAGTTTCACTTATACTTGACGCCGATAGACTCAAATTGACGTGTGGATCAGCCTAGTGGCCAATATCTCATGTCAGTTCAAACACAACTTCGGAATGCTTCGCCATGTCGTCCTTCCCATTGAATTCGTTGCCACCTCATGCGCTGCGACTCAGCCAGGGTGAGTAAAATGACGATACTAATAGTGAATGACATTCTGGAATCTCCCTACACGTATATATAAGGCGGCACGACCTCGAAGCTTGGGCATTCTCGACACCATCCCTCAGCACAATTTACCATTACAAGCCACAAATCTTCAATTCCACTTGCTCATCTACTCTCTCTTGTCGTCTCTTGCCATCAAGAATCTGCCAATCACCAAAATGAAGTACACTCTCATTCTCAGCAGCATCGCTTTGGTCTCTGCCCTCCCCGCAGGCTCCTCGCCCCCGACCGGCAAGACTTTCTCGGAAGGCGGCTTGTGCGACAGGTTTCAGCAGGCCGGTCTGCCGGACAACAGCGAAGCCTGTCTCGGGACAAAGGAATTCTGCGAGAAAAACTTCAAGCAGGAAAAGTTTGCCAATGCGGCAGACTGCCTTGCATCTCGCAAATCCGCGGCGAAGCCAGACTCTAAATCCAAGGGAGCCGCTAAGCCACCTGCTCCTGTGGACGACGACGATCGTCCGGTCTGGGGTTCAAGCCCCTCCCCTGAAAAGCCGTTTTTGGAAGGCGACTTGTGCCTCAGGTTTCAAAAAGCCGGTCTGCCAGACAACAGCGAAGCCTGTCTCGGAAGCAAGAAGTTTTGTGAGAAAAACTTCAAGCAGGAAAAGTTTGCCAATGCGGCAGACTGCCTTGCGTCCCGGAAATCTGGGCCGAAGGCAAAGAGCCCCAAATCTAAGGGGCCCGCCAAGCCACCGGCTGTCGAGGATGACGATCGCCCCATTTGGTCCTGAAGCCCCCCGTCCTCATAAGTCATGACACCGTTGACCAGGTGGTTTTGGAGATGACCTGAAGAGATCCTTGGGGATAAAGAGATTGAACAGAATGAATTGGAAAGATAGAAAGCTGCAGCCCTTCTCGAGAGCCTCAGCCTAGCTTCGATCAAAGTCCTGCGCATAGAACGAGAATGTTATATTTGATACTTGGTTTTATAGATTTAGATTAGACATATAGACTTGAGATCAAGACCGTTGTTTGCATGAGTCTATTGCATTGGCTTCTGTCTCGTCAAGTCAACATCGCTCTACATTGCAAAGACTTTGGGTACACCTCACAAATCTCAGACCCAGTCTCGGGATTATTCAGCGATGGAAAGTTTCAATATAGTCATTTCGGTAACTTCCGTGATTAAGCATTGCAATTCAACATAGTCATTTCGGTACTTTCGGTAATTAAGCATTGCAATGAAGTCTTTATCGATAACGTGTTTTACGAAAACGGTATGCTTTCTCTCTGTTGCTCTCGTGACTAACAAAGGAACGTTTAGAAATGAAGAGAGATGCCTGATGTCCTCCTCTCTTACGCTCTAGAGAAGTGAAATGAAAGAATCAAATGTTGTATTGAATGACCCAGAGACTCGCACTGAAATGCAGCCGGGATAATGGTAGCTTAGCGAAAACCTCGTACAATCTATCAAGGCCATACGGGCCGGTCGTCAAGCTTGCGATCAACACAATCGGCAATGACGCCTATCTCCTGAGCTTTTCCAGCTTTCGACTTTCCGGCTTCCTCGGTGGCGCAAAGCTTGAATTCTCGGATGCACTCCGCCACCGTCACGCCGTACTTGTTAGTTCTGCCATTCTCCGTTCCACATATCTTGACCATCTCTTTGGCCATATCGAATGACTGCTTGCCCTGCCCTTTGGCCACATCGGATGACTGCTTGCCCTGCCCGAGGCTTTCGTTGATGAAAGAGGTGTAGCTGCTAACTCTCGTGAAAACCGAGGGGGTCTTGCCGCAAACGTCGGTATCGGCGATCGTCGAACCCGGCGGATCAATGATCCATGAAGAGATGCCGATTACTTCACCCGTATTTTGGTCAACGAGAGGACCACCGCTGTCATATATGCAGATGTTTGGTCCAGCGCCCGCGGCACATATGATTGAGTCTCGATCAGCCTTTGCGTCTAATTTGACACAATCTTGACGTGCGAGAACGGGAACGACCGCCTTGTTAAGCATCTGAACCTCGCCACTCGTCCATTTTTTCGCAGAACCCCTGGGACCCCCGGTTAGCGTTCTTGTGCGCGAGAGCGACGCTCGCAGAAATTGCTCACCAGCCTGCGATCAATGCTGTCGATTTCGCTTTGGGGTCGAAACCGCTAGCCGGCAGTTTCGCATATCCAATGGTTTCATTTCTCTCGATTGGAGTTTTCAACTTCAAGATGCCGATATCATTTGGAACACCATCCGATTTTTTGTATTCGGGGTGTATCTTCCGGGACGCTACCTCTGCAACTACCCCTCCGGTCGTCTGGTTCTGTAGAAACGGTCAGCTGTTGTTGCTCTTCACTCAGGATCCCGGTGAACTGCTGAGCCGACGCAGCCAGAGAGGCGCAGAGTAGGATATATTTACCAATGTTCCTGCCCTGACGGAAAAAGAGTACCAATCGTTCATGCAATGAGCAGCCGTGAGGACAGTCGTGCTGTCAAGTAGAGCGCCGCCGCAATTATGATAGCCGTCTTGTCTTCTTATACTGACAATGAATGGAAAATCACCAGCCTTTGCTACCTCACCATTGACAATTCTCTTGTCGATGGTCGCTGCTCCTGCCAGTAGGGAACACTGCAAAAGTGCAAGTGCAGCAGCGCCAATCCACATCATTGTCAAGTCGTGAGTGCAGATTTGAAGAAACGGACTTGAACGAGTGAATGTGTCCGAAAGCAAGTAGGGAAAGACTGATTTGGAAACATATTCAATTAACCCAGAAGGCGGGCGTCTAGACAGTAATTATTAGGATGTTTTCACTCATGTCTACAAATGGGAAAGGGGACAAGGAACCGTTTAGTCACGGCTGCTGATACTATGCAAACTATGCGCATATGCTGTGCTTCTAATTACACGACTCGCGTAGGTGGTTCACTGCATAAGATATCTATTGCTTTGTGCACGTGGGCACCTAGCGTAAGAAGTTTCAGCTATCTTCACTCATCCACGATTCAGCGTGTCGGAGTAGCTGCGCCAAGGCTGACTCAGCGTTATCTCTTGTCAACTTGTCAAACCCAGTACTTGCCTCGCATAATATGAATAATTACGCCCCAGGGATCACCGCATTAAGTACGGATCAGCTTTCAAAACGCCGGGTCCCCTGACGATCCACGTAGAGACGACCTGAAGTCTTGGAAGCAGCGTCAGTGGCGTGACTTAATAAATCGCCAAACACCCCTTTGATGAATGAATCCTTTGGTGGTTATCAAGATTACGGGCTTCTATTCGTTGATTCGGCCGCCCAAGTGTGCGATCAAGGCTATGCACGGTAACTGGGGCCAGGCCTAGAAGTTTCCAAAAAGGCTTCTACAAATTGAGGAGATATCTCATGCGCGGGACAGCTAAATCTCTGTATCGCTATACACGTGGTCAACTCGGAAGTCGCGCACCTGGATGCCGAGCAGAAGATTTCAGGCCGTCCTCATGATAGCCAAGTCAGAGGCACTTTATGCCAAGCCTGCGGAACAGCCGTGGTAGACTGAGCCAAGCGCAGCCTACCCTTGGTTCCACTGCGATGCGACGATATTTAACTCACTGTCTTGCGCCTACTGTGTTACCAGACCAAACATTTACTGTCCTTTCTATCTCTGTCCATTGATCGTCTTGTGCCTACCACAATTATCTTGCCAACTCCCGCTTCGTTGACTGGCCATGTATATACATATCAGCGCTGTACTTGTCAGCACCCTGGCATTGGTGTCTGCGCTCGGCACCGCTCCCAGTCATGCCAAGTGCAATACAAACGTCACCCGCACCCCAACCGGCAAGAAAGGAAAGAATTTTGCTCGTCAAGGCGGCTCCAAGCCTGTAAAAGAGCTAGGCGTTGATGTGTATATGCACATCCTCGCCCGACCAGAAGAAGCTCGAAATAAAAAGAGTGAATTCCTTTTAACGGCAAGTCATATCCTCCGTCACTTCGTATGAAGGCTAATTCAGAGGTTCAATAGCGACGTGACCTTGAGGCGCAAATCAAAACACTGAACGATGGCTACAAATCGGCAAAAATCCACTTCAACCTGAAGAATATGGACTGGAATGTCGGAAAGTTAATCGCCTATGATGACACCGACCCTGAGCCTTTATTCAAGAATCAACTATTGATCAACCTTCATAAAGGCAATATGTCAACATTGAACCTTTACTATTATAACTCGACATACGACGTTGGTGGAATCGCCTCATTCCCATCCAGCACAGCGAACGAAGTCAAACAAAAGGGAGACATACATGGCTGTATCATAAGCTCCAATACTGTCCTCAATGGCAGTAACCCTAGATGGAATCAAGGAAAAACCACAATACACGAGGTCGGACATTGGTTGGGAAACAACCACCACATGGCAATCGCAGACGACTGCAGTATTTATGAGTATGTCTTGAGTAATTGCGAACCATCACAACAATAAGCAGCTAATGTTTGAAAAAGTAATCAATGCCCAACCCTGACGGAATGTCACAACTACATGTCATACTCCGACGAGTGAGTATCTTACGCGCAACAGTAAACCACGATTTCACATGCTTACGTAGCTTGATAGCAAATGCGTTTCGGAGTTTAATTCTGAGCAGAATCTACACATGAATCACTTTTTGGAGCAGCTTCATCGAGGAATCAGCCCTGCTTATCTCTATTAGTACAAAGTGGTGGAACGGGATTGAGATGACGGAGAGACAAGTGGCCAAGAGGTGAGAGGACCAACTATTGAATACTGCGTCAGAATATGTTTAGACGATACAAGATGGAGAAGTTGGAGATTTACGGGCATGCAAGGTGCTGTACTGCGTATAAGGAGGTCTATTATCACATGATCAGGGGCGCGGTCATGTCTAAGCCTTGTGAATCTCACACATACTCGTCCATTTTACACAATGACGACTTACATGTATTTGCAAAGAATAGACAGATGGTCCAGGCGCTCCTCTCGTCGGAGTAGAAAATGTCATGGGGCCAATTATCATATCGATCTGTGCTCACTCAAATCGCAGTGGAATAGGACTAGCATTTCACACTTCCTGTCCAAAACATCTTTTAAGCTGGCGCATCTAAAGTAGATTGGTCTGCATCTTGTCACGGTCATACAAAGCTGCAAGAAGAATTGCCAGTTCAGCACGCTGTCCGTCGTTAAGCGCCCTACAAGGATCTTTTGTCCTAGGTCTCTGGGTTACAAATCCCGACTCAAGCCCAGAAACGTGATTCGAATCTTGTGCCCTATCTCTGGAATGTCGCGTCGAGCCCGAAGGGGTCTTTCTCGTTTGGCAGCAATGCCAAGCCTCCAATCAATAGGGGACGCCTCTGCGAACAATGTTGAACCATGGTCAGGAACCGGTGCCGATAGCTGCTACTATCTCAGACACGGGCGTGAAAGCAAGTAGCAAATGAAACAGCAAGAAGCTATCAAAGTCTCCATGAAGTTTTATGGTGGATGCATTGGTCAGGCCTTGCTCAATGCCACTCTTCATGACCAAGAAGCCATGCCAGCTGGTCAATTGATCTTTGCCCTCTCAGCTGGTTCCATTATGCCGTCGGGAATGGTCGAGTTCCCGAAATGTGACGGGGACTTAGAGCCCTCCCGTCATCCTTTGCAAAGATCAGAACAGCAGCCGTTGGGATGCACCTATCGTGAGAGTTCAAATGGAAAATCCGACCTCAAATGCGACGACATTACCGATCTTGTTTGACTTGGGAGCCCTCACAAGACCGACGTGTTCCGGCCCACACATTCCACGGAGAGGATCAAAGCCGAGCCTACCCTTTTCAGGGCTTGTGAGTCCAGTCCAGTCACTCACTATCAGCAAGGTTCTCAACTCCGCGCTTGGCGTATTAATCCCCATGCGGGATGGTACCCATTGGAGAACAAATTGAACGGAGGGCGGCTTGCAGGGGCAGCGCACAGACAAGCACTAGTCGTTGTACACACGTTCAACGAATGTGATAGCAAGGACGTAGCGTTTCTTCCGACGGATGTCAATTTTCTCAGGCCGGCTGTGGAGCTCAAATGCGCCCTCCCTACAATGCCGTTGACTCATGCAAGGCCGTTGTCAACGGCATTGCGGGTAACCTGTTTCCGAGTCAGTGCAGCGCAGCGCAGTGGGTGCAGTGCAAACAGTTCGCTCTCAGGCTGGTGGAGGCAAAAACAAATCGTTCTGGTGGGTGAAATGAGGGGGAATTATTTCCCTGCTCCCTGCTTTCCTTCCCCAGGGGAAACAAGCTAGGGTTGTTTGTTGTCAAGATAGCACAAGTGCTGCCCAGTTCTCCGGAATACAAAATGGCAATCCGGAGCAATTTGGGCTTCGGCTCGGGCGAGGCTCCGTGTTCCGGGCATGACTCACACAAACAACTCGGCTTTGCGACTGCTTGCTTTTCCCTAGTAGCACGAATGGCGGACACGACGCCTGCCAAAAGCCACAATCGTTTGACCAGGAATACGGACAAACCCATTTATACGACAGCATCACTGCTGTTCCCTGTGGGACGATTCTCATTGGTCAAGGGGCGAGACGTCACCGTGGCATCAATAATGGCCGCTCGATCGCACCTCGGAGTAATGAGCCAGCGAGGTCGGCCGGCAATAAACAAGTTGTGGGCGCTAACGTAAATATTCAGCCTTATAGCATAGGCCCAGAAGGCGACCAAGCACGCTGCGCAGAGTCATATCGCGTGAAACTCGAGGGAAAACCGTTCCTGACTCGGCAACATGCCGGACATCCCATCCACCTCCCGCATCGCGGCCGAAGCCGGCCGGCGCAACGACCCATTGATGTGACCATTTATTTTTCCACCTTACCCTTAGACTGGCACTCCCACCTTTAAGGCTCTCCTCTCTTGGCATTTATTTTCCTCTCTTGTTTTTTTTTTTTTTTTCACTTAGCCATCTACGATCAGGCATTGAGCCGAGGTCCGGAAAACTGCTGCAGAGCATTAGCATTCGGTCACCAATCCATTAGGCGTGTTTTTGTTTTGTTTTGCCGCGACTGCCGGGACAACTCGACCGCAATCGGTACGCCAAGAGCAGCCCATGCATAACTGTACGAATGCATCCGTTCTCTCCAGAGGGCCGACTAGTTGAAAATCCTCTCCGTAGACAATGAGCACGAAATCGCCTGCACTTGTTGTTGATTCAACCTCCCAGCCAGCCCTCGAACTACAGCCGAGCAGAGGCGAAAATGGGCCACAAGACTTCCTTACCAGACTCTCCACGGTAGAAAGGGCCTACGCAACGCCTCCTCCAGATGGCGGCTTCAAAGCTTGGTCGCAGGTGTTTGGTGGCCATCTGGTCATCTTCAACACATGGGGCTACATGATCAGCTTTGGCATCTTCCAACCACACTATGCCGAGACGCTCAACACGGATCCTTCGCAGATTGCATGGATTGGCAGCTTCCAAATCTTTCTGGTCTTTCTCGTGGGCACCTTTTCGGGTCGAGCCTTCGACGCCGGCTTCATCAAGACTGCTCTTGTTGCAGGATCGATATTGGAACTGGCGGGCATCATGGCATCGAGCGAAGCACGTTAGTACTGGCAAGTCTTTCTTTCCCAGGGCTTGTGCCAAGGACTGGGGAACGGCATCATGTTTGCCCCAGTCGTCGCCAACATCACAACATACTTCTCCAAGAAGAAGAGTCTCGCCGTTTCGGCGAGTGCATGCGGTGGCGCCACCGGTGGCATGGTGTTTCCTCTCATGGCCCAGCAACTGATACCCAGAATAGGGTTCGCCTGGACAGTGAGAGCCATGGGCCTCGTGGTGCTTTGCACATCCACGCTGGCCTTTTTACTCATCAAGCCGAGGCTGCCACCGAGAAAGTCAGGCCCAATTGTTGAGATCGCGGCGTTCAGGGAGAGTACTTACCTCTTGTTTGCAATCAGCATGTTCTTCGTGCTGTGGGCCGCCTATTTCGCGTATTATTATGTAGGTCGTCCTTTCCGCACCAATGTGCTCTGACAGTTGACTGATCGCGGTGATAGGCTCGAGCATATGCGCTGAACGTTCTCGGAGGGTCGCAGTCGACGTCCTTCACGATGCTGCTCATTCTCAACGCAATGGGTATTCCAGGCCGCATAGTGCCAGCATTGCTTGCAGACCGATACTTTGGCGCCGTCAACACATTCATCCCCGTGATCTTTTGCGCTGCTATCTGCGTTTTCGGATGGATCGGAGTGCGATCCTTGGCGGCCGACTATGCATGGCTCTGCGTCTATGGGTTCTTCGGGGCTGCCATACAGGGCATGTTTCCTTCCACGTTGGCAGCGATAACGACAGATTTGAGAAAAGTTGGCACTAGGATCGGCATGATCTTCACGATTGTAAGCGTCGCTGCGCTGACTGGCCCGCCACTTGCGGGCAAATTGATCGAAGCCTCTGGCGGAAGCTACTTGGGCGTGCAGATCTGGGGCGGCTCATGCTTGATCACGGGTGGACTTTTGCTCATAGCGGCGAAGAGAGCAAGCGAGCATCAAAGCACTGATGGCTCCAAAGATGGTTGACGATGAGTCGAGACTTGCTTCGGGCGACAAATGATACAGCGACGAGAACAAGGAAAGCTGGTACCCATGTCGAAGGACACGTTATTCGAAAGATTTTCTTCGACATTCGATGGGTTGTGGCACGAGCTTCAATGAAATCGTGAAGGACTCGGCCTCCAGACCCTTCGGGCTATAATTGTCCGTCAGAACGGTCAACTGGAGACGACGGCTCATCACACGTGCGGAAAAAGGTCTTGCGATCGTTTCCAACGACGTAATGACGGATGCAGACCGGCAATAAAACGCCAGAACGAGCACTCAACATGATCCTTGCCTGCAGGACGTTATCATACTAGCTGCACAGAGAGTCAGCCGGCTCGCCGAGCGATTCCGGCTCCCATACTCACGCCCTTGGGCGCTTCAGCAGCATTCGACGAGGACGCAAAACTATTCCCGGGAACATTGATGCGTCGTCCCTCTCAAACCCACTGGTGTCGTCTGAAGCTGCCATACTGCGCCGTGTGCACCGCGTGCCTGCCAAGACTGGCATGTGTTTCCAGAGTCGTCACGGCAAGTCTCGAGATGGCAACAGCTGCTGAGCCATTGCAACATGAAGCGCGGCTGTTCGCCTGCAACTCAAGTCGAAATGTCGTGTGAAGATGACACATTTTGACGGTGCAAGTGACGGATTTGGCAAATCAGAGGAGGAACTGGACTCCGTAGACAGGGATAGATGTCAGCACGAATTGAATGACACTGTATGCTTGGATTCACAGGTGGATCTCTGATGACCCTCGCCCGCCAGATTGGGAGATAAAAAAAACCTGAGTACAGGGAATACGGAGGAAGTGAGAATATTCAAGACTCATGTCGCTACTGCCGGACCCACCCGTCAAGGATTGGTCGACGCCCTACAGAGCTGCCTGCCGCCGCACGCGAACCTCTCTTCTGCCTATGCCAGCTTTGGCTTGTCGCAATCGCTGTCGTAGCATGCCTGCGTTCCCATGGATATGCCGGAGCTGCTCACGAACGCTGCGGCTTTCGAAGCGATCTCATTATGTGCGATTCGCCTCCAATGGTACGTTGGAACTACCAATTCCTTTGGTCGTCCTAGGTCGCAGCCCAAGTCTCGCATCAACGCTCTGAGGCACAGATCACCGCTTCAATTCGCGAGACAATCACGCCGAGAATTGCCAGGATAACGCTCCTCATGCTCTAACGAGGACTTACTGGACTTATGTCTGCAGACAAATGTATCGTGGTCATATCTGATTGGCTTATGTCGCTGCTTGACACCTGGGCTGCACACTCGGACGGCGAAAAGGACATGTTACAGAAAGTCCGACGATGGTCAATCTAACTCAAGCGACCAGATACAGCACCTTCCATTGCGCCAAAGTTGATCCAGCGCGCGACTACTCTTGCAGCCGAACACGATCAATTGCAAAAGGCACTTTCCACGTCGTTCGACTCGGCCAAGGCCAAACGTGTGGGCGAGCTACAGCGAGTCGCTACCGCCTTATCAGCATGGCAAACATCTATTTCCTCCATTCGGGAACTCGAGGACCTCGTCAAAGATGCTGAAGAGTTCGACCCTGACTTGGCCGCAGCTGGGTGTCAGGAGATCGAATGGGAGCAGGAAAAGTTACAAGCAGCCGAGAAGAAGCTTTCCGCTAGCTTGACGCCTCAGCACCCGTTTGCGCATATGCCTTGCATGATCGAGCTGCGTCCCGGCCCTGGCGGACTCGAGGGGCGCTACTTCACGGATTCGCTCTTCAAAATGTACAAGGGGCTTTGTGCGCGACGAGGATACCGGGCAAATGTGCTCAAGTACGAAATGGCAGACGCAGCGGGGGATCAGTCCTCTTCGGCAGGCGAGAACCCCGTCCAAGAAGCGATAATAGAGGTCCAAGACCAGGGCGCATACGATTTGTTTCGAAGCGAGGCGGGTATGCACCGGGTCCAGCGTATTCCGAGCACCGAAAGCAAAGGGCGAGTGCATACAAGTGCTGTGGCAGTGTGGGTGCTCCCCTCATTCCCTGAGGGCGCTGGCATCGAGATGAGCGACGATCCGGAGAGTGATTTCTACGTGGACCCGCAAGAGGTCAAAGTCGAGACTATGCGAGCCCGCGGTGCAGGCGGCCAGCATGTGAATAAGACTGAGTCTGCGATACGGATGACACATTTGCCCACTGGCTTGACTGTATCCATGCAGGATCATCGCTCGCAGCAGCGCAACAGAGAGGACGCATGGAAGCTGCTGAGATCAAGGATTGCGAGTCAGCGTGCAGAGCAACGAGAGGCCGCTGCAGCCAGTCTGAGAAACAGTGTGTTGTCGCAAACGCAAATCACGCGAGGAGACAAGATACGCACTTACAATTACAACCAGGATCGGTGTACGGATCACCGAGCTGGGTTGGACGTACACAATCTGCCAGACGTCTTGGACGGCGGTGAGACACTGGACCGGATCATGGACGCGGCAAAGGAATGGCTTGTGGGCAAAGACCTTGAAGTGGTGTTGGCAGAAGAAGAAGCCAAGCTCATGAAGCAGTGAGTAAATCTGTAGCAGCCAGGGCCCCTGGCCCTGCGATGCTTATTTTACATTGTGCGGTAGTATACATTGAAGGTGCAAAATGGGAATCCTTTCCGCGGGACAAAATTCGTCTGCTCGCCATGGAGCTTCATAAAGTACATTTTGACTCAAGTAGAGAAGATCTTTCATCGCCGTGCTCGCCGAACTCAACCGGAACGACCATCATTAGGATCGAACACTTTTTTATACGTCGTCTTGTCACTCCTCGGATCACATGAGCCCCCCAAGAACCACTTTACCGATGCTGGCCACTTCGGTCTTGACTTGGCCCCTGCTGTGATCCTCAAACTCCTTCACGACGCCCTGTACTATGATCTTGCGCAGCTTCGAATCTGCCTTGGTGAACAACTCGGCCACCGGGGCGGAGCATTCTCTCGGCGTCGGGACCAGCGCCAGAAAGCGCGAATAACAGTCTATCAATACATCGCAAAGCGTCGCAAACGTCTCGAAGAAGTCCGGTTCGAAGGGAAGTGCCGGCGTCAATAAATACGTGTACTCTTCACCGGGCAAGAGATCCGATTCTGATGCCGCAAAGTTCATGACGGGCGGAGCACTACTGGCCGCACCAGCCCCTCCGGGCGGAGGAAACGCGTGCGATTCGTCGGCGTGCATCTCTGCTGCCGACGTTGAACGGCGAGACTTGCCTCCAGGGCGGCGAAACATGGTGGGGAGTCGGGCGCGGGCCAAGGCCGCTGATGAGTCACTGTGTAGTTGTTGGAAGGAATCGAATTCGGAGAGGAGGGAGTTGAGGGAGCGGAGAAACTCGATGGGCGTGGACGAGTATAAGTCGTTTATCGTGGGAATTGAGAGGCCGAGGAGGAGGTAGTTTGTTGCTTTGCGCGCAAGTTTTCGCGGGTCGAAACACGGCATTCGCGAGAGGTCTGCCCGTTCGAAGAGATACGTGTTGAACCAGTAGACCCGGCCCTCATGTCTGTTGAACAGTGGTCAGCAGCACGAGCGACGGCGGTGCAGCGCCTGCGGCAACAAAAGGAAAGACTCACGCTTTTCTCAGGTAGTCCAACGTCGAAATGCGCTTGCCGGCGACCTCCGTGATTTGCTGGTGTATCATGCTCGCCTCGCTCTGCTGCCATATGCCAGCGGCGCCACCGTTCATGATGCCGATGGGCGTGGGCGGCGGCATGTACTGCCCGCCCGCCGCAGCCGCCCTGCTCAGAATGCCAATTCCGCTTCCGTTGCTCGGGCTGACAGGACTGCGAAGCGTGTCATCAACACCACCGAGGTCGCGCCTATCGCGACTCTGTACTTTGGCTGCCGCAGGTAGCGCGTAGTCGGGCAGAGCTGGCGGAGCCGTGGCGTCGGTCACGATGGTATTCGAAGTAGCGACAGAGCCGACAGAGGAACCCCGGCGACGACCGGTCCCCGAGAGAGAGGACTTCCGCGAGAATGACGCTTTGCGCGAGTCCCTTGCGACAGACGACGAAGAGGTGGACGGAACGGGGGGAGGCGACAAAGGCCCAGAGTGGTGGAAAGGATCCGAGATGCCGTCGCGGGTCGTCGGTCTCGAGAGTGACCCAGCATTCTGAAAGACGGAAACGGAGAAGGGCGGAAAGGTAGGCGTCGTCGACGAGGTGGGCGTGGACCGCTGCATGGTGATGTGATTGCCAAGGGCCTTCCTTCTGGATAAGGGGGGGGGTGGGTGCGTGTGTGTGGTAGGGATGCGCTGGTCTTACAGACAGCCGGGAGACCACCAAATTGCAGCTCGAGGCACACCGGGGCGCATATTCAAGCCACCAGATCCTGCGTCTCGGAGTCGCGATCCTTCTGGGCTGGCAATGGTGGACAGACGGGATCCTTCGGACCCCTGGACTCGCCGATGGACTATATGCATGTCCTTTCCGATGGATACGGGCACGGCGACGACGTTGGTGACGGAGAAGTGGGAAAAACGGCCGAGGCGGTAGGCATGTGTGGGGGTGTGGCTCTGAAACAATGAACAAAGCCACCAAACAGCCCGCTCTTTGTTTGGCTGGTCTGGCTGCTCTTCGACAGCCCTAGGCTGCCGTGGATGGCTTGACCCCCCAAAAAAAGAAGGGTCAACGCACTGTTCGTTTTGTGTCCATTGCGATCTCACAAACACCTCAGGACTGCGAAGAGCAAATGAGAAATGTCAAGCTGCGCAGAGAAGTATTTAGACATGACGCATTAGCAGAGTTGTCCCACACAGTATATGTTGTGCAATAGAAAGACGTGGATCAGCAAGGTGAGATGGCCGAGTTGGTTATGGCGTCAGGTTAAGGTTACCTTAACTTCATTCCTGATGGAGCAATCCTCCTGGGTTCGAGTCCCAGTCTCATCATGTATCACGAAGCCATGCGATCATCTGTCGCTGGTCAATTCATGTGTTTTTAGCTTTTTAGGCTTCTCATATTTTTGTCGCTTCTTTTCTTTGCCAGGGATAATCGGCATAGCAAATGCAGCGTTTCCTACGTAATAAGCCGCGTCCCGAACTCTTTGACGTTAAGCGCACCGGAGGATCTAACTAATAATAACGGCGAGATGCGGGACCTTGAGCCAGACTGGCACCAATAGAGGCAAATGAGAAAGAAATCATTATTCCACCACGAAGATGGCCCTGGTTTGGGGGTTCTCCCGTTGCTCTAACTCGATTTGCGCGCCCTGATCACGTACTCGAGTGGGAAAGAAGGCCCGGTCCGTACTTAATTTGTCCTCCTGTTATCCGCCAACCAGATTGTAGTAGCTGAGATGGCCGAGCAAGTTATGGCGTCAGGTTAATAAGGTCTTCCACACCCAGATGAATTTTTCTGGTGGAGCCATTCTCCTGGGTTCCAGTCCTAGTTTCATCAATGAGTTTCTTCTTTGACGAGAGGCTAATCGCCCATCTAGATTGCCATTTAACCTGTGACTCGACGGAGCTGGCCACGAAGCCGCTTTTGTGGCTGGGGGCGGCAGCTTGACACCCTAGACCACTTGGTGAATCAATTTTTTTCTTCGTCTTATGTGATGAGATTGCCCTTTCTCTCTTTTTTTTTTTTTTCCCCCCCCTTGCCTTTCGAGTGGGGGGTTGGTGGTCACTGCATTATCACAGTTATTCGGGACGCGCGGGAGCTAACGAGGTACTGGGCGCTGCAAATCTTGGAGGCTCTTTTAGGAGCGAGTATGGCTCACGATGATTCTGACCATAAGCACAGAGGGGCATGGCTTGTTTCGCATTCGCGTCACACATCGCATTAGATAAACGACTTTAGGCTTGTGATTAAAATGCCACTTTTGTAACCAGAAAGCGCTGTCCTAGATCTTGTATACAATTAACTGTATTTCTTATACGGAGGAGGGAAAATGGAAACTAACCTATAGTTAAAGTAGGTAGGCTACTTGACTGTTAGGCGGCGGCTGCCACAGGCAGCGTGCGCTACATAATAGGTTGTAAGGTGCAATTCAAGCACTAAAGGCTTGCATTGGTGGATCTTTTGGTGTATTGTTATAGCTAGCACACCTTCTAGCCGTAACACATGCCGCACGCGAGCACCCTCTAACCTGACTACGACGTGGCCTCACTTGAGCGTGCCTAACAGCCCCAGACATGCCAGATAGAGGGGGAATAGCTGTTTATATTGGTTTAGTGAAACCCCCTCCGTATGCCTACTTCCCGTTCCATTTGTATATCTCACCTTGCTCCTACCGCGGTGCGGCGATCCGTCGTGATGCCGCCTAGATCACATGATCCAATACCCTCGTATGCCTACTTCCCGTTCCATTTGTATATCTCACCTGCTCCTACCGCGGTGCGGCGATCCATCGTGATGCCGCCTAGACCACATAATCCAGAACCATGTTCACCGACTGAGAGGCCTCAACCTTGAGGTTGCTCGAGTACAAGTGCAGTTCGGTCTTACGATCTACATCTCTGTTTAGCATGCCCAAACAATCCAGATCCATACTCAAATCACTCTCGTCCCAGTAGCGCAGCTCGACTGTCGCTCCGCCGGGGATGGTCTCGCCCTTATGCGCGTTACCGTCGATCACATCGTGCAGGCTCACGAAGCAGCTTTGTGTTCGCCTCGCGTTGGCAAAGGCAAAAAGCAGCCCGTCACTCTGGTGCAAGTCTATGTAGAGCTCCAGCTTTGGGTTACAGATGCGGTACTTGGTCGTGTACCTGACGACTTCGACGGGCGTACCATCCTCGGCTTGCGCCATGAAGACGCGCCGCACGGCCGCTGTGTTGTCCATGGCGGCGCTGAGCTGGAGCGCGCCTCGGCTGCGTAGGTTGCCGCCCATGCTGGCGCGATACTCCGCTGGAAGGCCTGAATTGATGTACTCGGCCGCGGGGACCAGGTTGCGCTCGGAGCTGGAATACGGCAGAAGGTAGCGGCCGTCGGGCGTGTGCAGCGTGAAGGTATTGGCGCGCTCCAGAAGCCTCTTACTCTCAGGTCCCTTGGGATTGGCAACGAGCCCCCAGTTCTGCGCGTGTTTGTACAGCCAGCTCATGCCTTGCAGCTGCGACGCGGCTTCGAAGATGTTGGCAATGTGGTCTTGCTTGGTGGTGCGCCAGTTCCAGTGGTACGCCACGCTCGGCGCCCAATCGGCCGGCCGGTTCGCCAGCAGCGTGTCGCCCCCGCTCGCCTGCCATGTTAGCATCTTGGTGGCGGACATTTCGGAGCGCGCCGTGTTCGACGTCTCGCCCGTGGAGTAGCCGGCTGACACATCGGCCTTGACGCCCCACCCGCCGAGCGACACAGCAGCTGCGACTTTCATGGACTTGACCTGCTCCGAGGCGCTTGTGTCGGACGTCTCGTCAATGTTTTCTGTGGCGAAAAGGCGGCCGCCGAGCTGCACGCGGCCGGAAAAGAATTCTCCTGCCAAACCGACAAGTCAGCAAGCCAGTCGCCATCTCCGAAGCGAGCGCACATTGATGGTACTTACCGTACTTGTCCTGCAGCGCATACATGTCTTCCTTGGATCTCGCATCTTGCAAATCTTGGTCGAACTCGGGCGTAGGCTCGAGGCTGCGGTTGTCGAGAAAGAGCGTCACACGCGGGAACTACACAATGTTAGAACAGGCCTTTGACGACATCCAAGCGAAGCGCGCTAGAATGCTGTTTGGGATTGGGATAGGCAGGCCTTGGGGGCAGGTTGGCCGAGGGGGGGGGGGGGGGGTTGCTCTTCTTGCTGCTCGAAGCGGCAGCCGCCTTGGAGCTTTCGGCCGCGAGGCTCATCGACGCGGAGCCCGAGAAGCCGCCAAAAGAAGCGCTCCTACAACGAAATGATTCATAGGTCAGAGAAGCTAGGATGCTGATGAAAGAGGGAAGGACCTACGCAGCAGCCGCAACGTCCGCCTCGGAAAAGGAGGATGAAGCCATCGAAGTCTGCATCAAGGTATCCGTCTCGTAGATGGACACGTAGGATCGGTCGTCAATGACATAGTCGGGGATGCGAAGCTCCATCTGCAACTCGACCATCAGCCAGCCATTGACCCGATCAGACGCCGCCACCAACTCTGCCTACCTTGACGCCAGGAATGGTGCTGCTCGGAATCGAGTCTGACCAGATGGACCGCTCGCGAAGTCGGAACGCTGCGCACCGTCCTTTCTGTCAGCCTCAACGACCCAACCTTGGTTGCGCCAATGGTCAAAAGCCAGCGCAGGATCGGATATCGAACCGAACCAACTGACCTGGCATGCGCGCACGTTCCACCCCGACAGGCGTGCCCCTCGAAGCGTCATTCTCCCCATCCCCCTTGACCCGGATCACGCGGATGCCGTAGCACAAGGAATTGCTATCGCTGATGATCGCCCAGTCGCGCTGCTCGAGCTCAGGCACGTACTTGGCCGCCGTGCCGGTAATTTGCTTGAAGGCTTCCTCGTTTACTTTGCTGCGCAGATCGGCAAGTCTGTCGGCGGGCATAACGGCGCCGACACCCCCGTCGGCGAGCTGGCAGGGACAGGATGGGAATCAGCTTGCTAGCATACATAGAGATAGTTGGCCAAAGGAGGCCGAGAGGAAGAAGGGCCGCATACGGAGATTTGCTTGTCCATGAGCTTGTCGTCTTTCATGTAGATAATCACCGCTTCAGCAGTCGCGGGATCAATCTGATGCTGCAGCATGAGCTTCGCGTGCGCCAAGGTGTCTCTCTGTGGGTATGCGCACACACCCCTAGATCATCCTTGAAATAGTCCTGCACGAGAACAGCGTCCTGAACAATGTATCCCTCCTTTGTGCAGAACGGAAAGTTGGAACTGCAAAACGCATAAGCACTCTCCCCCGCCGATTAGGGAGAAACGGAGCATACATCTCAATGCTGCCCGTCAGGCCCGCGATATTGATCCGCAGGTCGAATAGAGTCTCATCATCAATCGACGTCTTTAGCAGGGACAGCGCATACGCGGCCTTCTCGGTCACGCCATTGGTCAGGCGGATGAGCACTCGTTGGAAAGCTGCAAACATCAGCCCGGGCAGGAGTCAGGATTGCATGCATGCGCAGGGAGGAGGTGAGCCTAACATTCTTTGGTGATATTGACCTCGGTGCCGGCGAAGCCGGGGTCGCTGTGGCCGGATAGATCGCTCATCTCCAAGATGGACTCTTGCCGTTAAGTGAGACTCTTGCTGCGGATGCCTGGAGAGACACCTTCTAGGCAGCGCGGCCTTCTTATATGCATGAAGCCCGAATCCAAGCAGACATGTCCAGCACATGCATAATGTCATCACCATCTTCCCACTGACGTTACACGCTGCAGGCTTGCTGTGGCCTGGAGTCATATTGACGTGCAAATCGGCTTGGACGTCGCGCAGAGCGCGGCAAGCTGCACATCATCTCGATTTCAGAGCATGCACGGCAGAGACGAGGGTTTAACCGTCTACCGTTGGCACGTTATGGCGACGCTGCGTATATACTAGATGACGCGTCTCCTAAATTGATTATGGAGGGTTTTCCACGGTATGGCCATTGGGTTCGGGGTTATAAAGGTTAAAAATAGGGGTAGGTAGGTAGGTCTTATATATGCTCCCGGGGTTGGCTCTTATATCGCTGCGCGCGACCGACCTGCGCGTGTACACACTTCAAGCTGTCAGACTGGGCCCAAGCCCAATCCATGACATAGCTCCCTTCCTTCCTGCCGGTTCTATCTTACAGGAGGCTCCGATGCTACCCTTCAGCTTTGCAGCTCGCGATAAGAAACACGCACTGGGAGTCTCCAGTGAGCGCTCATTCTTCGGTACAGTAGCAGCCGAGTCAGCCCATCCCATCTCTGCTTCTGCGAAGTATCATCGAAGCTCACGTGTCAACCCTCTGTCTCTCCATGCTCTTTCCTATCTCCTTGATGCCCGAGAGGCGTCAGTCAGGCACCTGTGGGTCGGTCGAGCCAATAACATTAGCACATCAGGAGGTGCTTTATGACTTTGCTATTTTAGGTAGAGATAGGAGTTTTACTAGTATAAAGTATCTGGTTAGGCCATTCTGCTTACTTGAAGTCGATTGCCGAGAAAAGGAAATAGGCGGGCCGGCGACACCTACTGACGCCTCTCGGGCCTTAAGGAGATGGTTTCCGGCCAACGGTAACGAACCCCTGGCACGATAATGCCGTAGCATCCCACGCGCCTGCAGCAAACATAGCCGCGATTTGATCGCGCAATCGCTGCAGTGTCGTCTCCCCGGTAAAATTCTGAAAGTTCCTGATAATCTTCACGATCGCAGGGTTTTGGCACTCGAAGATGTAAGCTAGACAGTCATCAGGAGTCTTGAAGTCGTAGCGCACAGACATTGTCTGGCATTTCACCTCGACGAGACCCAACTCATCACGAAAGAGACGTTCGAGAAGAGAGGCTGACTCGGGAAAGTCTTTGGTAGCCAAGGGCCCTGGGCTCTGCCAGGCAGGATCAATACAACGAGCTGCTGACTCGATGATATCCGGCACATCCATTCTACCCCAACTCGCCAGGCCAATTGCACCACCCGAGCGCGTAGCTCGGACCATCTCCGTGACCGGTTTGAAGGGGTCCGGGGCAAACTGGTTCATGAAGTTGCTGAAGACGTGCGAAAATCCTTGGGGATGACGTGCCAAGATTGGGCTGAGATTCGTCCCGTCTGCTAGCTCTGTCGTGACCATGGGTAGGCGTTGACTATCGACGAATTTGAGCATTGCCTCGGAGCAATCTACTGCCAGCATCCTGGTGCCTGGGAAAGCTTCCTGTAGCATGCTCTCTACAGCGCCAGATCCGCACCCCACGTCCAGAACATGCGTTTTTGGACCACCCAGAGGGCTCAAGTTGTTTGCCTCGGCGACTGCAAGTTTTGCGAAAGGGTAGGTCATGTACTTGGCTCTCTCGGCGTAGAGCTCGGCGGCCGCACTCCAGTCTTCTCCGACGCCCATGACGAATTCTTGACGCAATGTTTGCCTGAGGGTTGGGCTGGACAGTGACGAATGAGGGCTGTGAAATTGGCTCAAGAAGCTAGACAGAGTGACAGGAGACAACGAACGATGAATCAGGGCTGGGAAATTGGTTCAAGAAGCCAGTCCGAGTGACAGGAGACAACGAACGATCTTCGGTCTCCGGATAATGACTGGTGGCTCCACCCGCGACGATAGATTATTTCACAAAGCCGTCGTTGTCAGACCTTTATCTATGTCCTAAGCCCGCTTACACCCCGCATAATCGCCGCTCTTGCTTGCATGCTGTTCCATGCGGCTCAATGCAGCTGAGTGGGCTGGGACAACGAATCATGTTGAGAGTGGAATTGACCAATTGGACCCGGCTGGACGGGCATGTGTTCATTGAAGCTTCGAAGCGACCTCAACTTCTGTGGTCAATTGAGAAGCAGGAATGACGAAGGCAACACGCACACATACTTGTCTCGTAATTGGTTTTGAACAAGGGCAAGACGGCATGTCGCCAAATATGGCCCCTTTCAGCGCTCAGAAATATGCGTCTACCATTCTCACCAGGATCCTCGGCAGTCACGAAGCTGACGCTGACGAGGATGCAAACAGTACACGCGGGGCAAAAGTGAGTCTCAATCTACTGATGACGCGGCCAGCTCTAGGGCGTCCCCTTCAGAGAACAATGGTCGGCGACAATAACTTATGAGACTTTTGAGGCGTCGTCAATGTCTTGAGGCGGCGGTCAGAGGACCGTATGGAAGACATGGAGTGGAGACGGGCTATGCTACAGAAGTATACAAGAGGTCTATAAGTCTATCAAGTCTATCATGTCTATGAGTAGATAACGTCTTATTCAATCAAGGACGTGAGATCGTACAACCCTTGCGAGCTAGCACTGGTTTTTTTCTAGAAATCCATCACAGTAGCTTGCGCTCATGTCCTACGGCTACCCAGGAAGTACAGCCCGGCCGTTTGGCATGCTCCTCCACGTAGCGGCATTTGTTGAATGTGTGCCATAAATCGCCAAGAAATGAAGATGTTTGCCGCCTGTATGCATCACCCAAAAGGGGTTTGATTGCCTCAGTGGCCTCCTCGGCGTGGTAAAATGGTATTCGACTGGGGAAAAGGTGAGTCACACTGCGCGCTACTACCAGACAAAGTTCGATGACTTACGAAAACAGATGATGAACTACGTGGAACTCAATGATGCCGTGAAACAGATGCTTCCCAACAAATCCGAAATCTCGATCAATTGTGGACAAAGCTCCGTTCTGAAACGTCCAGGACCCCTCTTCGTAATGCGGCACGTCAGGGTGAGTGTGATGAAGAAACGTGATTGCCACTGCAACCAGGTCAGCGATCGATCATTGAGCCCCTGTTCGCCGCCAAACTTACCGAGCCAATGGTTCATCCACAGATACGGCATGCCGTATATCAAGCACATGTTGAGCAGGCCCACAGAGCGAGAGAGTGTCCAAAGGACATACAAGACAGCGGCGAGACCGACAGTTGATAGTGCGACGTACGGCTGTTCGCGAGGACTAAAGAGATCCGCCCAAGGATCAAGATGGGACTGGCGGAACGATTGTTTCCGGTCTTGACGGACCAAGCTCCGGGTTCCAGCGGCCGCGTTGGCAATGATGTACGCCGGCCATCCGAGAAGCTGGTGACCGAGGAGGAGAACAACAGCCACTATCGGCGCGTCTTCCGCGTGGCTGAGAAAAGTTTTGGCCAGGAAGCCAGATCGGAATTCGGATTTGCGCGCGGGCACAAACACGGTGTCTTTCTCCATGTGATTGGCGTAGCGATGATGTCGGGAATGACTGAATTTCCACGAAAAGAAAGGAACAAGGAGACATGAATGGAGGATGAATCCTACGATGGAGTTGACTCGGCGGTGCAAAGAAAAGGCATCGTGTCCACATTCATGACCAAGGATCCATATGCCAGTGAAAACGAAGCCTTGGAAAAGACCGTACGTCAGCCAGAGAAGGACGCTGAGGGGTGAAGACTCCAGCTTCGTGAGCTGAACCGAGGCGTAGAACAGTGCACCAGCCAATAGAATGTCTCGAATGACATAGAACATGGAAGTTGCAAGTGAAGGCTCAAAGCAAGAAGCCGGTATTGCTTGTCTCAGGGCCTTCATATCGGGCAATTCTTTCCTGTCTGAGGGCGCATGGACGCCTTCAGCGGCATTGCCCGGCGTCATGGCGACAGAAAAAAGAGGAAAAAAAAAAATAAGAAACCAGAATCGACGCAGAGTATGTTGGTGCCCTGAATCTGCGAGATCGAAGCGGCTTCCTATCCAAGGGTCTCGGGTAAGAGGCTCGTTAGATCAAGGGGCCGTCTGCGGAGACGAGCAAGTGAAATTGATGTAGAATGCTTCTCCGAGGCAGAGTTCAGTGACGGCATAGAGCTTTCTGCTTGTCAATGATCTGGATAGCAATGTCGTGTAACCAGGGGGCGAGTGCCACCGATAACTCTATCCGCAGATAAGACGTGGTTTTTTTTTTCAGGGCTCAGCGAAAGGGATGTTGCACGACATATTTTCGCGGCAAAAAAGTGGGCGAATAAGATTGTGCGTCCCAACAACTCATGGAAAGCGACAAATCTTTTATTGAGGGCTCGATGCGCGATCAGGGCCCGGGGCGAAACGCGGGGCGCCTCTGCTATGACTTGCGCTTTGAACGCTCTGATGCCCTGGAACCCTTTGGCGTTTCAACCAGCTGTCACAACATACCTCTGGGGCGTTGGAACCCTTATGCGTGGGCGGAGACGAATGCACCCGCAATCGCGCCAATCATTGGCTCCAACGCTTCGGACATTTACGGATGGGCTCGCACTCTCCATCGCTCTGATTTCTGTCGAAATGGGTTCGAATCATCAAAGAATGCATTAATTCGACACGTTCGAACAGGCAACGTACTATTTGCAAAAAAAAAAAAAAGCAACGTGCTATTTGCGAAAAGTCAGTCCTCACATCGGATCTGGGTCGCATTCAGATGAGGCAGTGATCGAGTCAGTGATGTCAAACTTTTCTGCGCCTTCCGTAAATAGAGGAGGACCCCTATTTTTTTTTTACCCAGACCCTTACCGGGAATGGCCATCATGGGCCAATGATTGGTGCAGACCGAGCGGAGTAGCCGAGATGCCGCGAACCAGGTTCAGAGAGATGGGGGCGAAGAACGGACGAGCTTTTGCATCAGTCCTGCAGATAATTCAACTCTATCGAAGACACCAATCATAGAGCAACGGCGACATCATCAGGGCGCTTCGTCGTCCTCAAATCAACGACGTCCATCCCAATCAGCCTACACCGAAGTCAAATGAAGCCCGCATGATTGCATGCATTTTGGCGCAGCGCCATGCTGTGTCCGCAGAGTCCGTCCCCACGTCTTCGAGGCTGGACCTGGACCTGTCGGCGAAATTGTGGCGCATGCTCGTCACGAATTGACAGAACCCTAATGTCTTCCCAGCAGCACTGGCGCGGCGGAATTGTAGAGAGAACGAGACGTGCATGTCCTGAGATTGCATTGTCGCTCGTACATTCATTCGCCCGCTCGTCTGTCGAACAGCTCAACGCAGCAGCTGTGCAGCGCCGTGTTCATCTCAACACAGGGACTGAAAATTCCAGATGGAGAATGAGGCAAGGGGCGGGAGTGTTTCAGTGCCGAAAATAGCCCCTGGATTCATCCAGAAAGATGGGGAGCAAGCTTTCGCGAAATGGAGCTTCCCAAGCGAGCTTGACTATTGATCTAAGGTCAACGGGCATTGTGATCAACGCAAGTGACTCCGATGTCCGCTGCATGTCATCAACCTTTTCGCTGATCATCGCCGACTGGTCCTTTTCATTCAATTTGCAAGCAAGATCTCTTCAGTGTCATGACACCGACCCTCTCACGTGCCATCGATCCGAGAAAACCTTTTCTTTTCCCGTCATTCTTACACGATCGGGACTCGAAGCGTTCTTGGAATCACTGACTGCACTCTTGTGGAGACCATACATCTGTTTCTCTGTCGATGCTCGATAATAAATTACGTACATGGCGGTACTTTTGCAACACATTTTCAAGATAGTTGCCCCGGCTTCTGAAATGCGGAGGGACTGGTGCCAGTTTTTACAGCTTGCCCAAGACTGCACTAAGAGACGTTGGAAGACAGATAAACATGCCTAAGCCCCCTCTTTCTTTTGTATCTTCCCTTAACAGGTCCTAATTGATCGAGCTGCGCCTTTGTGCTCCTGCCGTCACACGCCATCTCACGGTCCGGACTCACGGTCCAGATGGACTCGGGACCGAGCCAGTGCTTGAACATACACATCCCGAATCGGGAAGGCTCGTAATGGGTGGTTGTTTGCACGATGCTTCAGGCGTGAATCCAGCAGACGTCGTGGTGGAAGAAGGCGCGACGGCTTCTGCCTTGATCAAAACAGGAATGATCTGCCCCGTGGACAGACTCCAAGTCCGATGATTCAGATTCTTCAAAAGGAACGAAATTGCCCCGCTGTGACTCGTGATACTTATCCAAGTTGACCGATCATGAATGAATACGTCGTCCAGGAGAGACTTGGTACGGGCCAATGCGTGCGCCGGAGTTTCGCCTTCGCCTTCCTTCCACAACTCGTCCTTTTCGGTGAATCCAGCTTCAAACTTCCACCCAGGAATAAACTTTTCGAGCTCCGATTTGGAGGAGCGGCGATCGCATGTATGAGAGCTGATGTCTTCCCGTAGGAGCTCCTTGATGGTGGGCACAAACGGGTGATTGCTGGGCATGTTCAATGTGCCGAATGTTGTGTTGGCTGTTTGGATGCAACGCCTGAGCGGGGAACTGTAGTATGTCTCGAAATGAGGCATGCGCTGCTGTTCGTACAGCGTCTTGTAAAAGTTGCTTGCCTTTTGGGCTTCTTTTACGCCGACGGGTGTCAGAAGAGCATCTGCCCAAGTGGATGTGCCATTGCCGTCCAATAGGGACCAGTAGCACTGATGAGAGTGCCGCGTGCCCGTGCTCATGTTAGCGGGATTTCTCTCAAACGTGCGCCACCGGGATGAGTTTGACGCAGGCAATGCGCTGACATGCGACTGGTAGAATGAAAAACAAAAAGGATTTGCTCACGTTCCAGGCCGGAGTGCCGTATGTGCTCTCGGCGACATTATGGTAGCCTTGACCGTGGCGGCCGAAGAAAATCACCTTGTAGCGAACGTTTTCGCTCTTGCCACATGCGTTGTTCAGGTGATGAATCCAGTTGCGAAACCGCTCCCATTGCGATTTAGAACCGCGGGGATCGTATTCGGCGTCGGAAGGATACTCTCGATCGATGAGTCCAAAGTTGGTTTGGGCCTGTATCAATTCACACGTCAGTCGTTGTCCCGCTCACCCGGATACACTGCTCAGGCCCCTGCGAGCGACGTCGCAAGGAGGAGAACAGAAACCCAGAGGAGAGAAAATTCGTCGCTGCAACGTACGTAATCGAAGCCTGTCGCGTTGGTAGCCGGGTCGTCCTGGAGAAAGTACCCGCCGACAGCCGTATACCGGATTGTCTTGTTGCGCGCCTCGGACCAGTCGGTGCTCATGATCGGCGAGGTGAAACTCAGCAAGGCAAATATCCAAGTGACAATCTTCATCCTGCGTCGCGCCCGTCAGCGCGCGGGCGATGTGAATTGGGCCGTGCCAACGGCCAACCGAAGTGCGCCCCTTGAG
This sequence comes from Moelleriella libera RCEF 2490, assembly GCA_001636675.1. NCBI lineage: Eukaryota > Fungi > Ascomycota > Sordariomycetes > Hypocreales > Clavicipitaceae > Moelleriella > Moelleriella libera. The sequence continues at coordinate 292,877 of AZGY01000026.1, forward strand.
CCAGGGCAAAGTGTAGAATACTGACGATGGTGAAACGGATATTTGAGGAAGGGTACCTGGATGAGATGAACCAATCCGTTGATCCCATCCAGATCTCGGCCAATCCACATACAAACACACCTACAGCACATACACATGTCACATCCATCCCCGATGGAAGGAGGGGGACTCACGCTAGCCGAACTCAACTGACGTCAGCCCACATACGCTCTACGCTTTTGCCAATGAACGCGCAACGTGCGCTGTCATGTGGCCAGTATGTAGACGATTGGCAGGCAGGCCAACCGCAACATCGGGACAGACAGACGCCTTGCTATCCGATGATCAGCCCTCGATGCACGAGCGTGGGTGGACGGAGACACCTGAAGAGCGACGCGATACGTTGTATTCACCCAACGCTCGTGCGTTTGATCCGCGCCAGCACCATCGGCCAGCGTATGCTGGAAATGCTTGACTCCTGCCTACCGGCTCATTGTAAGTGTACAACGGGGGCGAATGACCTGACTGCACCACATACGATCATACACACTGGAGATCCCGTTCGCTCTCCATGCATTAAGCCAGTAAGGGCAGATTAGCAGTTGGGTCGGTGACCTAGCTGCACGGAGGCCCAAGGAGTCGCCATTTGGTGGCCAAATACGTGAGGAGCCAGCGACTTTAACTCCATGATGCGCAGGCTAGCTGTATCTCCACCCCTTGCTGAACTTCAATTTGTGTTACAGGGGAACCAAGCCAAAGTTCCAACCGTGAATATCATAAACCGCTTCCATCGCGAGATGACCAAAATTGTTCGCCAATTCGTCCAGCAGAGTCTGAGACAGTAATTCCTGTCGTGCAGTAAGCGACATTATGATCTGCTTCAAATCAGACATCGCAAGCCCCAGCGTCCGCAATGCAGCCTCGAACTTTGAATGCACACGTTCGCCGTCCACTACTCTACCGAATCTTGAGCCAGCACGGTCGCGGCAGCTTGCTCGTTCCAATTAGGGCGGTGAGCCGCAGGACCTAGATAGGCAGCCGTAACGTCGCATTCGCGATAACCTGTTTTTGCCGTTCCATACCGTACACTCCGTGGCCCACGTAACTGTCAGCAGGGAAAGAAGGTCACGCCCAGTAGTCTTGGACTGCCGGCCAGCTACCTACTCAAATGATCTAAAGCGTGCAGCAGCCACATCGGGCGAAAAAGCCACCCATCCAACGGATAATGCCGCGAGGCGAGGACGGGCGAGATCCCTTCCGTGAGGGTCAATTCGGTAGAGACCGCCCGGCACATACGGTAAGCCCGGAGCCATCGGCTGCTGGGGACGGTACTTTGCTCGTTAGGTATCGGCCGGGAGAAGCTTTTCCTCACCATCAGGTGCTTCCAGGCGCAACAGAGCACGATGCCGAACCAAATAGCATTCACAAATGCATTTGTCAGCGTTGCAGGGTCGGTGGCTATTAATTCTGGGGCGTCCAGACGGGATACAGCCATAACGCGCATTGCGGTTCCTCACGTCAGCAGAGGGCTACCTCCACCAAAACCGAGAATCCCTCGATATTTGCCGGAGCGAAAGGCAGTATACTCATGACTTGCCCGTTGCTGCATTCGTTGCGCTGGCACGGATCATACTTGTTTTTTCAGCGACTGACCATCGAGCGCGACAAGCAGTGTTGAGCTGGATAGGTTGGCCGGCTCGCTACGGCCGGGCCCCTGGTTCAAAATACCATCATGGAAGGGACCGGAAGCAGCAATGTAAAACCGTTGTAGGCAATCAAGAGCATACGGATGAAGACAACTATAGTACCGCCTACTTCTTCGTCCAAGATGGGAATCTGATCCTACGCGGATCGGCCGGAGATATGGACCTCGATCCTGATGATCATTTCTCCCGCCAAGTCGTCAGAACATCATTCATATCCGCCATCGTCGTGACATCGTGAAAATGCGATGAGCTCTCACGCTCCTCTGCGTTGAACCAATTGAATCCAGCCAGCTTAGAAACAAAAAATCCGAACGTGGAAAGAAGAGAAGCATCTGTAGGCTTCGATATCGCTTCGTAGTGCGAGGTAATCATTGGGAAAGCAAGCCCGAGTTCAAGACTCCAGCCAGTTCTTCTTTCTTTTCTCTCTCTCTCTCTCCCTCTTTCTCTTCTTTCTTTTCTCGGAATAGTTCTCTCAGGAAACATTCTTCTGTCACTTGAGCATTTGCTCAGCAGTTGAATGAGAATTGGGCTGCGGCTTGCTTGGAAATCTCTTCACCACAAGCGAGCGAAGGAGCGGCAAGTTTGCGCTCACAACTGCCAATGAGCTTTCCACCATGGTCCATGCGAAGACGGGCGTTGTGAAGTCTAGAGAGATGGGGCTTGTCAGTCAACGGATCATCGAATTGGGTGAGAGGCACTTTTCGCACATGTCAGATCGTTGATGTTTGCGACAATGCCGCGGCCGATATTGACAAAGGTCACGAAGCGCGCGATTCCAGCACCGCATACTCTATATCCAGTCAGTGAAGGTTGACCTCGCTCACAGATGCGGCAATGCGTACAAGGCACCGAGCAAAAAGACACCAGCGACACCAATGCGCTTTTCCCATGGCAGCTGCATTGTCCAGATGATGGGCAGCGGCGACACCAGTATCATGAGGTCTGTGATGAAGCCAGTGATGGACACGGCGTAGTAGAAGGAGACAGTCTCGACACAGTTCGTCCGCGCATATTCGAATGAGGTCCACAAAGTAACTGGATCTTTGCACTGCAACACGGTGACGAATATGAAGCTGATTGCCCACGCAGCGACAACGACCATCAGCACCAGATTGACAGTTAGAAAGCCTTGATGCATGTAAAAGATGCGGCGATAGAGAAAAAGAACAGAAAGCTTGCTGAATCCCAATGAGAGTAATGGGAGTATTTGCAGGACGTAATTGCACTACCGCAGGTCAGTCATTGTATGGATTGCATGCGGGTTTCCGGAAACTTGGCCCTCATACAATTTCGTAGATTCTCAGACGCTCCGTGAATATAGGTCCGTCGGCGCCAATGTCGTTTGTCTGATGTTGCGCCATCTCCCCGAGGCGAGCTCCTTTTGCGAGGTGGTTGGCTTCTGGACAAAGGAACAACAGGTACGATTCAGCGCTTACCCACAATCATAGTCGCTGCCATGCCTAACACGCAGACCTGTGAGCAGAAGTAGGTGGTCAGCAGGATGCACGCCTGGTACGAGGACTATGCGGCCCCTTATTGGAGAACGGGCTTACCATGGCAGGCAGAGTCAGAATATCGTCTGTGCCGATTCGAGCTTTCGTAATGTACCGTGCCCGGAAGCGAAGCATAGTCGATGCTGCCGCGAGCAGAGCAAGCACGACCGCCAGAGCAATGAAGCTAGCTGCGTTCCAACCCATGCTGACTGCATTTGTCACAGTCATGGGCTGCGCTCCTCGTGCACCGCACAAACAGAGGCTGCAGGCTTGGTCCCAACCGCCCTACAGACGGCTAAGAGAGCAGGTTAGAGTTGGATGATGGTGAGAAGTAAAGGTAACGCGAGGCGATTGGCGAAAGGAACCTCCGGCACCGCACAAATGTCGACAAGCGAGGGAGTCCATAAATCTGCGCTGACAGGTCACCGTGGTGTGGTTACATTGCATCATACCGCAAGCAGGGTGAATGCTGCTTACGGTCCCCGAAGACCTCGTGGTGTTCCGGCGGCTCGTGTGCCTGATTGAGGGAAAATGACTGATTTGAGCCGGTTGACGTGGCTCCTCATACAAGTCGTCTCATCTTTGGGGGCGTTCGTGGTATGGCTACCGAACAAAAGTCGAAGCTAGCAATGCACGCGGTTGTAATGCCGCCGAATCGGCCTATTGCAGCCGAGCTCCAAGGCTTTTTCATCAGGCTCCGAGGCGGCCGAATTAATAAAAAAAACACCATATCTGCCTGCCTGCTTCACCAGCTGTGCCCATTCGACTAAGAACTCCAAAGCTCAGACCGGGACCGGAATTTTGAGTGCTCATGTACTGGCAAACACTCCGCTACCAGAATTGGAGGATGCGCATGCGCAACGAAAGCCATTCGGGCCCGGAGGTCGAGCGCCTGTGTCCGCGCGACGGCGGAGGCCGAGAAGAGACGAAACGAAAACGCGAGAGAGGCTCGTTCCTGAGCTGCTCTTTCCTCATCATCGGAGTAGCTTGTCTCACTCTGCTCGTACATGATGTAAATCTTTGGATCAAGTATACGCAGCTCCAGGCTACAGCTCGCGCAGTGCAGCCTCAACTTCTTTTCCCATGTATGTCCCCATCTCTTCTGCCACGAGACGGAATGGAAAGAAGATTCATAATCACAGCTCTTGCGCAGTCAACTGCGTTTCGCGAAGAGAATCGCTTCTTTTCGCTGGCGGTCGCCGATAGCCCGTTTGCGGGAGACCCGAGCCCAGAACTCGATCATGCGTGGCACAATCTGCTCGAAGGTCCGAATGGAACACCCGTTGTGAAAAGAATATGCAGTTGATGACTATACAGGTTCTGCGATCCGTGTAACGAAGGAAGACTTGGACTTTTACAACATCACATCACTTCCTCTGCAAGATGGCGCTGGCTTTGCGTCGGAGCTGTTTGTATCTCATGAGCTACACTGTCTGGTCAGTTTGTCTTTGCTCTCGGCATGTCTTGAACTCTTCTTGTCTCACATCATGGTACAGAAGAAAGTGCGACAGTGGGTATACAAGGAGACGTACTTCGCAGGTGTAGAGGGCCTCGAGCGCGGAGAGCTCAAAAGGCACATAGGTCAGACTTTTCGCAATGCAATATTCGTATGAGGTCGCGCTAATCGATCCATACTTGCAGATCATTGTATCGAGACAATTCGCCAGGGTATCATGTGTCGCGGAGACGTTTCCCTCGCAACGTACACATATCTGGGCGACACTGAGAACGTCACAGCTCGCAGCTGGGCTCCTCATCAGTGTGTAGACTTTGCCGGTTTGATGAATTGGGCACGAAGCCATGCAGTAGATCTATTTCACAAAGGGGCGCTGGCCAGTCCCGAGGGTCTGGGACCTGAGCATTTCACAACTCAAAATCAACCACATTGATCCGATAGTTACGGAACTTCGAGCGGAATCAGAAATGTATTTGCCCTCTACTAGACTGCTATTGGTGCACAAAGTCCAACTCCCCGTTCCCGTCGCGCAATGCATCTTCCCTCGCAATCCCCCACTCGTCTGCCCATGTCCTGAGCCCCTCAAAGTCCCTGCAGGTTCTCTCCGTCTGCCACCCGGACACCCCGCGCGTCGTGTAGTTCATCTCTTCGAGATTTGCGTCGGCGAGGCAGATGAGCGACTGCCGCAAGTATTCGAAGCAGTGGCGGATGTGGTGCCCGCTGGTGCGATGGTTTGCATCGTGAATCTCCGCGGCGAATTCCTCCAACTGGCCGTCCACGGATGCGAAGAAGGCTTGCCGCAGGATATTCTATGATCCGCCTTTGTGTGAGCAGGATCCTACCAAATTTTAAACTTCCAAGGGTTAGTGAGTCTCATCACGCACCAGGCAGTGAAGCTCGTGGAACACAGCAATGCCAGCCACGTTCGGTGCCAGCTCGGGATGTTTCACAAAGCCCATCTTTTCAGGGAACAGCGAGTCCCAAGATGCATCACTATGCTCACTTGATCTCTGGGGAAACGAGCCATTGTAGTGCATGTGGTAGTGCAGCGTCCCCATCGGTTCTACGAAAAAATTTAGTTCGCGCGTCGCAGCATTGAGGGTTCTTGATTCATTTTTACCAAGAAATGGGTGCTTTGCCGAGTGCACGAAGCTCGCACCGAGGGCGAATCCCGTGCTGAAAAGGCCAAGTGCAGCCAAAGCGAATGCCACACATTGAACGGCCAAGTGACATCGCGCCGCTGTGAAAGGCTTGCGCCGGATTTCGGGAGGCTCCGCGTCCGAAGACGGAATACGTGTATAGCACTTGGCGTCGTCCATTGCAGCTGTTCCACGGAAGAGGTGGTCCCATACGAGATGATGCCTGCCATCTAGGTAGTTCTTTTCACACGTGGCAAGCACATGGCCAGCTTAATATGGCGGGTGCTTCATGCAATAGACGGCCCGCACAGCAGCTCTTGTGCACCGAATCAGGCAGCACTCCGTCACGGGAGCGCACGCGAAGAAGCGTGGCAGAAGTATGCGTCATCTTCGACTTGCCATGCCTCGCGCCGAGCTACCGAAGTTCGCGTCCACGCAGCCAGCACTGCCGCGGGGTCAGCTTACCCAGGGGCACAGAGATCGTCTCTTGTCCGATGACACTCTTCAGGGCGCTGCCCTGTAGGGCAATAGCCTGCGCCCCCTTCCGCCCCGGCTGCTGGTCGTCAGACGACCGATTCCTCGGTCGCGTTGCGCACATGCCGCAAGTATAGGCAAATCATCAGGAAAATCTGCCGCCCCGGCCTGCCGAGCCGTCGGATGGGCTGTTGTGCGTGTTGCGGGGCTGACAGCAAGGGGAAGACGGCGGGCGCGTCGGCGCAGCAGCGGTGGTTACATCTGCCATGACAGGCGCCGCCGACGTGGTTCCCGTTCCAGGCCCACGCAAAACGTGCGAGCCCTGTAGCGTCCGAGATTGTGGCGGGGGTTTCGGTTGTCAAATTTGGAAAGTCAGCCGGCCATTGCCAAACAATGGGCAATCTTGGGTGCGGGCACAGTCAGCAGTACAAACTCTGGATATTTTGGGCGTCAAATTTTGTCATAGCCATGAGAAACTGATGGGACTGGCCGTTCAGGTAACAGGACTTCTCGCCGTGATGACAGCTGGGGCGCCCGAGACAAGACTCCGATCCTGGCTCCGATTGGTAGGATTCCAACATGAAACATCGAGACGATGACTTCTGAGGGCAGGCAACAACAAATTTAAAATTGCACAGTCATCGGCTCGTGACTATTGCCTCATCATCATGATCAAGAAGGTTCTGGTAGTGGCGTGGGCCTCGGATGGCAAAGGCCGGAGCGCTTCACTTTGCTTTGCCAATGACTCTTCGTGGCTCAGCCTGGAAATGGACGATAAAAGGGTGTCGCTGCGCGCCGTACATGATCGTAGAATTGTAATTCAATTCATCTGACTCTTTTCAACATCACCCTTCGGTATACCACGAGCTCTTTAGCATCAAAGTCCTTCACTGCGCAACTTATAGAAAATGCACCACGAAAACTTCGTCCGTTCCCTGGTTGGAGTGGCACTTCTTTTCACTGTTGCTGCAGCGGCGCCAACAAATAGTAAGTGAGGTCGCTGTATATCTTCTGAGTTCACGATACTCATCATCTTTGACAGACACTGTCTTGCACGCGGCGTCTGTCTCGTCCAAGAGCCCTGCGACTCCAAGTCAAGCGGACTCGGATGACGCTTTCGTTTACCAATGGCGTTGAAGTCGGGATGCAAAAACAATCAATGCTCATGTATATTACTATCTGCTGTAGCGCGATGACCTGGCGTCAGATGCGCGCAGGTGTTGTTATATTATTAGGCTTGGGAGCGTCGCCAAGAGAAGATAGATCCTGGGAAACTAGGCAAATACTACTCTAGGCCTGAAATGCACTGTCATCATTCGGTGTCGCAAGCCCTTGAAAATTGATGCATTCGGTGCAGATGCGTGATGGTACCACTCATTACCAAAAGAACATCGCAAGCTACCGGTCGGACAAGTTTGGTTCGCAAGACTAATCATACTTGCCCATGCGTCAGACCGGAAGGGCTCGTGCTGATGGTTGCTCAAAATAGCCAGCGTGCTCCTCGCCGAGTAACGAAAAGAAACTTGGAAAAGGTGACGAGCCAAGTCAAGTGTGAATCTTGCAGCAGCACTGCCCAGTGCTCTGTCCGCAGTAACTTGGCATTCGCGTTAAGCTTGCGTGAATGCGGTGTGCACACGGGTTCAAACTCCGGCCCGACGCTTCGAGGACGATCGATGAGAATGAAGGCTAATGATCTCGTCAGCCAACGGGCAAAGCCACAACGGCTCTGCTTCGCGGCCCACACGCTCGCAGCCATTCACAGAATGACGTACTTCAACTATTCAGTTGTTGTATATATGTCAGCATGTACGCCAAATTTTCCCCCCTTCCTTCCGTACTAGTATCCTAGTCCGATGGATTCATCTCCCTCGTCCTGAGTCCGAGCTCGCTGCTGGCTGAGAGGATGGCATCAGCCCAGGGCCGCATGGCCGAACTGGCCACGACTTTGGCAATCCACACGCAGCGCATAGACAGCTATCTCACCGAGAAAGGACTGCCACAGCCGTCCTTCAAGGCTGGCGGCCCTGTTGATCTCGAATTGCCAGCGGAGCTGGAGGGGTCTCGCCTCATCTGTCTCGAGGCGAGCCAAGAGCTGAATGATCTCCTGCAGGGTCCACGAAATCTGCTCTTCAACCACCAGGTTTGGAACTCTGCTGACGTGGTGGCGTGGGGCACTGCACACCGTGCAATTGAGCCGCAGCCGCTGACCAAGCAATAGCACAACCAGCTTATTTACTTGAAGCTCATTTCAGACTTGAAACTTGCCGACGCAGTTCCCCTCGATGGCGAGATATCCTACGGCGATTTGTCGGCCGCAGTCGGCGTTGATCGCGCGGCTCTCACCCGGATCCTACGCCTTGGCATCGCCCACCGTGTATTCAGCGAGCCCCATCCGGGCATGATTGCGCATTCGGCCGCGTCAAGACTGATTGCAGACGACTCTCGTGTGTCTGACTGGGTCGGTGCCAACGTCCATGACATGTGGCCGTCGGCTCCAAAGGCCGTCGACGCGCTCATCAAATGGCCCCTCGCCTCGGAGCCAAATCAGACAGTAAGACCTGCCGCTCTGTGCTGCTCTGTTCATAGCATGTAGCTCATGTATTAACATTGTTCAAGGGGTTCTCTCTTGCCAATGACACCCCTGCCTCTTTCTACCAGGAGCTGGAAAGAGATCCCGAGCGCGCACGACGCTTCGGTGGTGCGATGAGCTGTTTCACCACAGGCGAGGGATTTGCTCTGCACCATCTCACGAACGGTTTTGCATGGTCGTCACTGGGTTCTGATGCGGTTGTCGTCGATGTCGGCGGTTCTCATGGCGATGCAGCATTTGCGTTGGCCAGCAAGTTCTCCAACCTTCGAGTGATTGTTCAGGAACTGCCCGGGGTAGTGGCAAGCTCGAGCGAGCGCGCGGGTGTCAACGTTCGCTTCATGGAGCACGACTTCTTCAAAGAACAGCCGACGATCAATGCAGATGTCTATGTGCTCCGTTGGATATTGCACAATTGGCCTGATGCATACTGTATCCAGATTCTAAGAGCCTTGATCCCGGCCTTGAAGAATGGTGCGAAATTGCTCGTGATGGAACTCGTCATGCCACCGCTTGGTCTACTCCCCAACACGATTGACCGCAAGCTAAGGTGAGGCGCTGTATGCTTTCGCCCTGAATCATGCTAATACTCAGTTTTGCTTCAGGGCCATGGACGTAACCATGCTGGAGATTGGCAATGCCAAAGAGCGTGATTTGGAGGAGTGGAAGGAGCTCTTTCTCCTGGCGGATGAGAGATTTGTCTTTCAAGAAGTAAGGCAGCCGCCGGGCTCAAATTTGTCCATCATCGAGGTGACCTGGGAATCGTGAACTGTGCAAAGTGTCGCTCATTGGAACGGCATCAAATGATCCGGGGTTCTCGATGAATTGGTGGAAGTTGGAAAAAATACCCAGAGCTACCCTTGGACAGCTTGAAGGGCTTCACGGAAGATCTCACATGCGCAAAGACGACAGTAATTTCAAGGGTAAACGCCGTTTGAATTGTTTCCCCCTAAACTTCTTTTGGCCATAGAGTTGCGCAACATCTTGTCAGACTGTAGAAGATTGTGGTAGACGTCACAATCTGCGCCGGGAAAAGGGTCATTTCTGAGCGCTTTGGGGTCGGGAGATTCGATCTGTCTGTCCAAGGCGCCATAGCGGCTCAAGCCTCGCTCATTTTTGCAACAACTCCAAAAAATATGGGAAGCGCCGATTCGTCCTTCAATCTTCTCATTTTTCAGTTTTCCTCACGAGATTATGGATCATGACTGTTCTGCCCAGGTTGCAAAGTCGCCCACTTCGCCGGGGCGGCACTTCGTGTTTCATGACGACGAGGGCTTGACCGCCGCCGATAAGCTCACGAAAACCCTTCATGCGGCGATTATGAAACTTCTGGGGAAAACGCGGTGTTATGGAAGATACTAGTAATAATATCATGTTCGGGACACGCAAGTTGAGTCTACCACCATGCGTGGCACCGCTTCGTGTGACGTAGTCTTTCCAACGGCACCCTCATGGCCAAGGGCGACATTATGGCTATGGCAGCGCATAAGGTGTAGAGTTTCAGAGTCTAAGATGAGCCAGTCCAGGGGTACCCTTCCAGATTCTGACTTGTGCGTAGGAAGCCAGAGAAAGCCACGCGTGCCCTGTTGTAGAAGACCAGTGCTGACCATATCGACTCTGACTGGTATCACGAGGCCTACCTCAAAACGCTACTTCGCTTCCAAGGAGGCGAGGATGTCGCTGGTACAGGCACTGGTCTCGATCCCGTGCATGGAGGCGAGGTCAAGCCTTTCCGTCACTCCTTCAGTTGAGGCGACGAGTGGGAACTTAAATGCGTCTTGAGATCCAAAGCGCGCCATACATCACGAATCAGATTAGACGCATACATGTTTTTCTCACATGTGCCTCCTGGACGCAGAATCGCTTGCCTTCCATCGCAATATGAGTTTACCAGTATAATCTATCCTCGAGAGGTGAATTCCCTTTTAGCTTAGTAGTGTGCTTACTGCGACACCTTCCTCGAAGTTTAGGACTAATTAGCAACGAGGACGTCTTAATTTTCAGTCTGACGGTCCTGGATAGAGTCTGTCCGTTAACGCAGAACGGCTTCCCATTGGACAGAGTGAGTGTTGCCAGTTCCCTGCCACCTTCCTTTCTTTTTTATGTATTGCTCTTGCTATCTGGAAGATTGGAGTCGGAGTCACCTGAATCCTCCTCTCCCCTATGAAACCGTACCAAAACTTACTAAGTAAAGTAGACTAGCAGGACAGTTAATCCAGACCGCTACACTTCTCTGTTCGAGACACCCCCTATTCATTGGACCTGCTGTCTCTCACAGATCAGTAAACAGTTGGCACGCTGGCAGGTTGGCAAGCTGGTATGCAGCCGAAGCTACTGATCAGATATGTAGGAAATCCGAGTTCAGGATGACGGAGCATAAAGATTGAGAAGGTCAACAGGGGCTCTAGGACATTGGCTGCATCTAGAGCTTGACGCACAAGGTTTTCACTACAAGTACGCTGCGAAATACATGCCTTCGTACCCGCACTTTGTCAATTGGATGGATTTTGCACCTGGCGCGCCGTACAGTCAAATCGTTGAAGTTGTGGTAGCGAAGAAATCACGAGGCCCCCCTTGGAGGAATCGACGGTTAGGTTGCATTGCCGTTCCTGCTGTCCTTGCCATGAGATGGCTTAATATCAAACGAGCGGCAGAAAATCGACGCCTTGCTAAAGAACAAAGCGAAGGCCTTGGAAAAGAAGGGACTAAAGAAACTCGGGTCACTGCTGCGAATCATTGAAGTTTCATCCAGGGACGTTGAGCACGGTTCTATTGTGGCAATACCGAAGCCTCTGAGAGAGCGGTCGTCTTTGAGACTTGACTACCCTACTTTCATTTTCATCATCTTTTCCTTATAATGATGATGTAAAGCTTGTCTACTTTTAACTTTTATGTTCTTTCTCAGGGATACTGTTTTTTGGGAATGAAGCTCAACAGACCTTTGCCAGATCATCAAGACGATCTTCGCCCCTCTCTATGGGCACCAGGCGCAATTAAGCTACGGCATCCATCACGTTGCCGGACTGGAGAGGTCATGTACAATACGAAAAATGAGACGTAGTCCAGGCCGCAGGCCGTGGTCCTCCATTTTATGCTTTTTATTTTGCTGCTTTGCGAATGGTTACATATCTGAAGTGATACCTTCGTTATCCTTTATTTCTCCGTAATATTAGGAAGCGATGGCAGAAAGCGACCATACTTACAAGCTAAAGATTCTTACAGATGGCACAAAATTTCAGAAAACGTGGCATAGATGCCAAACGATGCCTTCAAACTTGCATGTTTGAGAACAACTTAGCTACTCTGGGCACAAAAATTCAAAAAGCTTTAAGCCATTGCAATTAACGCTCGGGTAAAGCACTGTTCTCAAGCGTGCTCACATCTGGCAAACTGCTGTCCACGGGACACTGACTTGCCTTGCGTCCGACACACACAGTAAACATCAAATCATTGTACCGGAAAGCCCGAGACGGCTCGCCACCTGATGGCCGCGCAGAAATGATGAAATCTCATGGAGATTGAGTAGACGGCACGAATAGCATTCCGGCAGGCCGGCAGGCCTCAATGGACAGCAAATTTAAAAAAAAAAAAACGTCTTTGAAGCAACGCAAAGATCACGTTTGTGATCCGGGATTGAGAGGTGGAAGAGCTTTTCCAAGGACATGGCTATCTTCAGCTCTGCTGGTTCACCCATAGCTCATGATAAACTCCGTACCAACGAAAGATACTCTCAACTCAGAATTTATGAATCTGATCTTTGCTGAAACCTAACTCTTGCAGTATACCTTGCCTCCTCCAACCACCCACCAACGCCTGCTCCATCGATGGCGGTCCGCATACAAACACCATTGTCTCTTTCTCGTGAGAAACCACTTTCTGCAGCAATTCCTTCGTCACGTAGCCCTTCAAGTGCGGTGAATCCTCCAGAGGCCGGCTCACTGTGTAGATTGCTTTGAAGCGGTCCGGAAATTGTTTCTCCCAGTCTGCAAATTCTTTCTTCAGCAAGACGTCGCTGTCGCTGTTCACACCAAACACGACGGTCAATGCCGTTTTGTCTTCCGGGTTGCGGAGAATGGCCTGCGCGAGCTGATAAATTGGTGTTATCCCGGCTCCACCGGCAATGAGTGCAATGTGCTTGTGAGCGTTTGGCTTCCACTGATAACCTTTGAGACTCGAAAGAAAAAAAAGAGACTGGCCAGGCTGAAGCCCATGCAGGTGTGTGCTCATTTTGCCGTTGGGGTATTGCTTGACTATGAGGTCTAGATGACCTTTCTCATCTAGAATAGCCGCACGGTTAGTATAGCTTGTGATTTGTGCGAGTGGATGGTCTCATATTTACCTAGGCCGACAGGCGTGTATGGTCTCACGACTGGGAGAAAACTTCCTTTCGGCCAACAGCCCACCAAAACCGAAGCTACTTCACTTAGCTTTTCAATCAACTGCTGCATTGTCTTCTCATTCACGTACCGTTGGCTGGCAAGCCACTCACAGCCTCTGGATCATCAAATTTGAACCTCAACAAGCGCGTGTTGTGGTTCAGCTTCTCCCCAGTCTCCAGGGGTAGCGATAGAAGCGCAGGTCCGCCGCCGAACATTTTTCGACTCGAGGACGGCGAGTCGGCACGCACGCTTTGCGTGAAGTATCTTGTCGTGATGACTGCAGCGAGAGATCCCGCGGCGAAGGTGGTCACTACAGTCGGGGACCACGAACGATTTAGTAAGGCGCCTGTGATCATCTTATCGGATACTGGCGATCAATTCTGCCACCAATTGTCAATGTCAATGGTTTCAGTCAGTCGTATACTTTTTCATTCCAAGCAGACCAGAGACGAGAGCAGAGTTCATAATTCCTAGATATACAACGTGTAGGTCCTGCCATCTTTTCGTCAATCGCCAGCTTCATCAGTGGAGCATCACAGCCTCGGACTTCGGGCTGAATAAAAAATCGTTACGCCCCACCTCCGGGCGAGGTAGAAAGAGTCAATACCGACAAGGCTAATCCGTATGCTGCAAAGGGCCAAGTCACCTACGTGGGCCTGGCCAATTGGAGGGTGTCTTCGATTGGCCTAGGTACATAATTTTGGGGCCCGCGAATCGCGTTTCTTAGCGGAGCAGCGTTGGAGTGGACATTTCGGACTTCGGACTAGATGGAAATCGTGCCACACTCCACTTTAGGCAACTGTGATATGAAAGACCATTCATGCATTTAGAGAAGATTCGACGCACTAGCGCGCAGCGTCTTACGACGAAATAAAAACATAAAGAAAGAAGGCAGGAATCGTGCGACAATAAATGGGTCCCCCATATAGCAGCCACGTCATAGCCCAACGGATCCTGTGCACTGAGGAAACCCCGGATTTCTGCGGCGAGTGAAAATGGTATATATTAACTTAAAGTTCGGAGAAGTTGAGAGTGAAGTCCAAGCAACCTGATCACAGATGGAGATATTCGCAGTGATCAGAGTTATTCTCGTGGAGCATACTCGCGTTCACCCATTACTTCGTGTCGGAAACTTCTCCCGATCATAGCATTGTGCGAGCTGATGGCGGTCATACGTCTGCATCGAACGAGACGAGGGTCTTGTTTCCCCAAATTCTCTCATGAACCCGAAATGAACAGGCGTTTGGAAAGGTAGCAACAATAGTCTGCGCGCAGAAAGTGACATTGTTTGGTAAATCACCTGGTGGACCGCATTATCTCACACGCGACGCCCACGGCCGCGTCGCACAATTTCCAATTTGCAACAGGCTTCGGCGTAATCACTATGTTCAAGGACTCGCTCGATGAAACTAAATCACGGTTTGTATATTATTGTCATACATAAGACTCTGATAGCACAGGTAAGGCTCCGTTTTCTCAGCCCACGTCCTCCTACAAAAGATGATTGGCAGGCAGCTGCATCACAACATTCTCACCTTCTTAAAGTCTGAATCGCGCGCTCGCTCCGATTAGGGCACTTCGTAAGGACCTTGCGGCTGTGCTGGAGGCCCTCCATACTTGGAAGCTTGTGGGGGCACTGGCTCATGACGATTCCTGTTCGAGTATCGCTTCCAGACCAAGAACCCCAAGCCGCCGAGTATTGCAACGCCTGCGACAACCGCGCCAACTGAAATCCCAGCAATCGCACCACTAGACAGAGTGCTCGATGAATTGGGATCGGACGTGGGCGTCGCAGAACTGGTAGAAGTTGTGGCCGAAGCGGATGACGATGTTGCAGAATTGGAGGGTGTTATGCTCGAAGTGGATGTCGATGGTCCGGCTGATGTTGTTGTACTAGCTAGAGGCATTGTGACATTGACATAATGGCTAGATCCATCGATCGCAGGCATGCCAGTTGCGTGCACAGTGAAAAATATAACCGCAGCTTCGCCGGGCGGCACTTTCGCCATCAGGCTTCTCACTGGCCATATGTAACTCGTGGATCTCGTGTTCACTATACGCTTCTTAATCAGTCTCGCTCAGGACTGACTAGGGCCAGTATTTTTCGTGATGCAAGTCCAACCTACCGGCCAATTTGACAATGATGTTCGTTCCCTCGGGCGTAAGGGGATAGTCTTGCCAGACGATAAGATCCATCCTGGCTAGTGTTGACGTCCATTCGATCTGAATCTCCTTTCCGGTGGTATGAACGGAATTATCGCGATAATTACCAGCTGGCCCAGGCCCTGGCGGCTGCAGAAAAGTTGTATCGGATACGGCAATGGCAAAAAGGCCAGCAAGCACCACCGCCAGCCAGCTTTGCGATTGAAGCTTCATCCTGATGATTGTATCGGCTGGCTAGCAGTCCGCATGAATCAGGGCGTTCGTCAAAAGGTGAGTGAGGAAGGAATCGAGGGCGACGTTTGGCCAAGGGGAAAGCCAGAGCTGATGGCATCCGCCATACCGGGCTAAAGAAAAATCCGTTGACAAGCCCCTTGTGAAGCTGCGACAAGGTCAGCAAGAACAGCCCCCAAATTGCGATTGTGCTGACCTGCATCATGCCTGGTGTGAAGTCCGAAGCATTGCATTGGATACAAGGGCTTACGGCCCAGTGAGATATTTCAGGAGCCGCCACACAGGCTATCAGAGTGGCTAAGTTGATGGATCCATATGTAAGACGTACACTTCATTTCAAGTGAGAGACGGGGCGGGAGCTGAAACCACTATTTCAGGAACGCTGAAGAAAGATAGATGATCGCGACGGTTGTCGCGTATCAACACGAGGAATCGAACAAAACCCGAAAATCGGTAACACGGTGGTCATCGCAGAAACGCGGCTTCAAAACCCAAGAAGCAACGTGCTGCACATGCATAGGTTCCTCGTCCGCTTATCTAAAACAACAACTCTGTCGCGGACATGACCGGATTGCCACAGACGTGTTGCTTTTTTCCTTCCAGGGCGCGCTCGTCAGCTTGAACCGAGCGATAGGTGAAGGAATAGACGGACCAAGGCGCTATTGATTGCATCCATGTATGTCTAAGCGCCAGGTGGGGCCAACCCGTTCGCGGCCCGCCGTCACGCCAATAAAAGGGAATGTTGGAAACTTGGGAATTCTGGAAGGCCTATGCTAATTTTGGACTTGCCCAGCCTCACAGGTCGTTCGCGAGGTCAGAAAGACCACGTGCAATTGAAATGTGTCGCTCGCCACCCCGCGTATCCTTGACTGTGGTAAGGTGCAGCCAAAGTGGCGGACAGGGATACTGGCCATTCAAATTGCAGCTCATTCATGGTACAGAAGGACTGTCCGGGGGCAAATGCATCCACTTACATGTCTGGTTCTTTTCACAGCGCTTACCAGCACGTGACTTTGCCATTGCGTTGCTGAGACCCGAATCTGTCATGACGACCAGCGCTTGATTGCCGCCGCTAAGCCCATAAAACCCCCTCATGCGGAGGTCGATAAGCTTCCAGCGATATCACACTGAAACTTTAAAGCGAGCATAACTGTTGTTTCTCGGTTCTCATTGGACAGGCTTACTTGACGTTGCAAGCGTAAGTGGCTTGACAGCACGAGCTGTACCGTTACATGGATCACGTGCTGGGATAGATAAGGCACCAGTCAGTCACACATACGATAGCCGGTATCGGGCCGTAATGAGGTGTATCGAGGAAGCGCCCTCCGCTTCGGCATGCTGTTATCAAGAGTCGTCGCGCACATCCCAGAGCATGTTCGCCAAGTCGTCGACCGTTAACGACCGTCAGCATGGCTGCTGAAAGATCCACGACAGTTTTGCGCTTAGAGAACCTGGACAGCAGTCGGTCTGCTCCGGCCACAGATGTTTCTGAATGGGAAAGCGAGGAAGGCGCCAATGTCACCACGGTTGAGCCAGTTCCTCCGAATGGTAAATATGGCTGGGTCTGCACTTTCGCGGTCTTCATGATCAACGCTCACACGTGGGGCGTGAATGCCGTAAGTCTCTGAATGTTGAATCTTGGGCGCGGAACAATCCTAACTAGCTCGTACTCAAGCCATGGGCTGTCATCATGGCCCATTATTCGGCTCATCCCGAGACAGTCAAGGCCACACATCTACAATTCGGCTTCGTGGGCGGACTGTCCATCTCCATGGCCTTGCTCATATCGCCCTTAGTCACCTTTGTCCGGAGATGCGTTGGCGCACGATGGACATTGCTCATGGGTAGCGTCCTCATCTCCATTTCTCTCTTCACCTCCTCCTTCGCCACCGAGATCTGGCATTTGTTTTTGAGCCAAGGCCTCTGCTTCGGCTGGGGCATGGGCTTCTTGTATGTCACGGCTTCGAATCTCCTCCCACCGTGGTTCTCGACAAGACGAAGCTTGGCGGTCGGAATTGGCACCTCAGGGGCTGGTATCGGCGGTCTGCTGTACAGTATAGTCACGGATCGCATCATCCAAAGCCTCGGTGTGGACTGGGCGTACCGTATACTCGCTCTCTGTGCCCTTGCAGCCAACATTCTCTCCTCTTTCTTGATCCAAGACTTCGACAGCAGGGCTCATGCTCCACCCTCTGAATTGCGCTTCAACCCCCGAGATCTGGGCCAACTTGAGGTGCTGCTGATTTTTCTCTGGGGTTTCTCCTCGGAGCTAGGCTACATCATCTTGCTCTATTCTCTGCCGGTGTATGCCTTGTCTATTGGTCTGACGCCGGCGCAAGGCTCGATTGCCAACGCGCTTTTGTATCTCGGGCTAGCCGTTGGTCGACCTCCTATGGGATACATTAGCGACACATTCGGCCGTATCAACATGGCTGGTATCATGACCTGCCTCTGCGGCATCTTCTGCTTCGCACTATGGATACCAACGCAGTCATACGTACCGCTCTTGTTCTTCGCACTGCTTTCTGGCATGCTGTGTGGGACTTTTTGGTGCACAATCACGCCGATCCTCGCAGATGTAGTTGGCATTCGGAAGCTGGCCAATACGTTCGCTGTGATTTGCATTGGCATGGTCTTGCCCACGACATTTGCAGAACCAGTGGCTATGCAGCTTGTATCGGGAGTGGAGAGCAAGTCTTTCCTCAATGCCCAAATCTTTGCAGGCTCCATGTTTCTCACTGGATCTTTAAGCCTATGGGTCTTGAGATGCCGGAAGATATTCGCGAACAACGATGAGAGCGCCAGTATCACAATCGGTAGACGTCACAGATATTGGGTATCGTGGCTCACACCACAATTCTTGTTCAGCCGTCAAAGAGTGTGATCGCCTCGAAGAACACTCAAAGTACGTCGCGAAGATAGGTCCGAGTACAAGAATGAATCTGACGTGCTGTAAAGAGGGATCATCACACATAGCATCAGGACGATTGTCAAGCTATAGGCAGACAGCGCCGGACTCTGTTTCTCTCTCGATTTCAATAAGGCCTTGCATGCGGTTCAGCCCGTCAAGTTGGAGGATACCGCACAAAGCTTCGTCGTAGCGCCGTGGATGCAATTCTTGTCTCCCGCCTGTGACTGACCTGGAATGTGATCGAAACGCAGAAAGCATACCGGCCTTACCAATCACCTGAGGAAAGGCATCATCGTCTGCGTCCAAATACTAAAAGAAGCCCCGTGACGCATCTTTATGTCGACGATCTGATGCGAAAGTCGGGCTTAACGAAATCCAGGGGTAACCCTGTATCAACTTCCGTTCCGCCCCAAGAATCACGAGCTGAGGATAAAGTTTTCGCTTCAGTTGCCCAAATTGTATTCTTTCGACCGCGAATAAGCTCGGCGATAGTGCAGTGAGGGATGCGAACCATAGCGGAAACTATGCAGTCGTCTAGACGACGTCCAGCGGAGTACTCCTATCACCAAACTTAGATAGTGTATACAAAGTTCTACAATTTATGCCTTGGTCTGGTTGCTATAAGCTCAAGGAACGCTCTTTGTCCTAATAGAAAGCAAAAATGTGAAGATCTCGAGGGAGCAATTCTGAGCCCAACGGCTTAGCAACTGAAGTTTACTATATGCTCGAGAACATGGTCAAAGAAATTTGAAAGTGCTGATGGACGATTCTTGTGTCACACAGCCAAAAACCCAAATCTTGAGGACTCATAGCCCAGAGCCACGCCCGAGGGTTTGAAGTTATGGGGCAAATTTGAACTCCTCCCTTGTGCGTGATATCTGCTCTGTTGCCCCCTTCGTCTGAATGCTTTCTCTTTTTCCTTGTTAGTGGTCAAAGTAGGTGTATTTTGTGGGCAATTGCAAAGCGCTGTGCGCGTGCCTCCTGCAAAACTGAAGCTCGGGGTCAAGCGGTTGGGCGCAACTCACGTTTGCTGCTGATGGCGTTGACAAGAGTATTGGCCGCGTTCTGGCGGCTGCGATGTCGGAAAACTTGTGAATTTCTATATCAGGGATAACCGAAGAGCTCGCATACTCAAAGTGCGATATACAACCTAGCAGACGTCTGCCTATCTCGGGTCCGAGACCTTATCATCCGATGCCGCACAGAATTCAGAGCTGGCTTATTCAAGTCAAACAAACGATAACTTCACTCTGGTGTGAAGAACACTTTACAAAATGTCAATATTTTTGTGTTTAGGATCGATACCAAGCCTTTCATGGGCTATAACCTAGCTAATTGCGTATGAACGCCGGAACAGAGAGACTGCGATCGATGAACCATGGGGTCTCTGGAGAAAAACTCTTCCAACGTTTCATTCAACACAGGAACGCCCCAAATGGCCCGATTACATCGACTATGCGGGTTTTACCGGAAATCTTACACAGATGAATATCACGCAAAACTTTATCGACCTTGTATAGAGTTCGTACTTATTGCCGCCGAAGTGCGGCTGCCCTGTCCCACTCAAACTCGGACAAACGGCCGTCTGGGCACGGATATATGTAATAGGCCCCGAAAGGCTCAGCTTAGCGTGCTTCGACTGTGTCAGTCCAGGTTCTGATTTAACGGAACATTAACACACCCACTCGGACATTGCCAGAAGCGCCTGGACAAAGTGGTTCGATTGTCGCTTCGGGCACCCTGTCCGCTTCAGTTCGCAATGAAACAAGGGCTGCGAAGTGCTCAATTGCCACCGGGGACTGCATCAGGACTCGGCCGGTTGCACCGTCAACCGACCCTCCATCGTCGGGGATTAGTGAAGCCCCGGCATGCCGTCGGCAGGTCGAAAATATTCCTGCTCTTTGCAGATTATCCACTCCTTGGTTTCCAGGTGTCGAAGGAGATGAACCGGGTCACACCTTCCCCGCAATCTATTGTGATTGGTGCTGTCGGCGCAATACAGCGGCTCCTACTTGCACAGATAGCTGCATTCATCCCGCGTTTGCAATAAACTAGAAAACAAAGTCTCGGGCAACTCACCTCAGGAACACTTGACAAGCTTCCCCGGCTCGATTTCATGGAGTCACAACTCGTCGCACGGCGTCTTCACTTCGCGACCCGGCGTGCTGACCAACGACTTCTTCCTCAATCTGCTGGACCTCAACACGCAGTGGAAGCAGACTGGCGACGATGCGTTTGAGGGCATTGACCGCCGCACGGGCGCCAAGAAATGGACGGCCACGCGCAACGAGCCAAACAGTAGCGCGCCAATCGGGACTCGACGTGTCTTCGCCATTTGTATGGGCGTGCTACAACATCAGTCTGAAGCACTTGCACCTGGTGAGATAAGGGGTTCTATGGACTTAAGTTTTGAGAAGCCTCCAAGCTCTACTTTGGCTCCCTCTCCGCCTCGATTGTTTGAAACACCTCGAGGCCTGTAGCACAGAAGTTGAGCAGCCACCATGAACGAACTCAACAATGTATACGCTATCAATTTTATCATGCGCAGCTATTCCTATAACATTTTCCGATTTTGAATCGCTCCCTGAAACTTTCTGGGATCCCAGCATTGTATTTGAAACTTCATAAATGCCTGCAACCTTATCGCACCTAAAGCTGGGCCTTCTCACTGTACGCCAGAGCGAAAAAACTTTGTTCCCTCGCTCTTATCATCACTTGCTTTCTTCCCAATATCCTTCGCTCTCACTCCTGCCCAAGTTGCCATCGGTTTGGGCATTGCTTTCTGCTTGCAGGGAATCCCGATTAAGAAATGCAAAATTACCACGATGAAAAGAAGGGTTCCGAACGAGTTCGACACCCGCCTGGCACGGTGCAGCTCTTCTCTCGTAAGTCAAGCACATAACCAAGACAATGACGAGACTGAGAAATCTCCTCAGGGCAACGCAATACCGACAAGAACGAGGTCACTCGATTGCCCAAGCCTTCGAACGACCCTAATGATCCTTTGGTACGTAAAGAAGTTCTCAACAACAAAACAAATTCACTCACATGATCATGTCATCCTCTAGACATGGCCAATGTGGCGAAAGTGCCTCAATTTCAGTCTTCTGTCTGCAATGACCATGAGTATATTCACTGGGTAAGGCTCATTTCATCTTCAAGAACCAAGAATAGCTGTTGATGGTCGGACTAGAGTGAGCATTCAACATCTCGTATGGGCGCCCATGCGGAAAGAATTGCACGTTTCAACTGCCCAGCTCGTACAAGCCAGTGCGACGCTGCACGCAGCCGAGGCCGTGACATGCATAATCTTCATTCCTTTCGCTGAGAAGTACGGCCGACGATTAGTCTATATCATCTCAACCACTGTCTTCACAGGCGCACTCTGGTGGACAGCATACATGAGGACCTTGCCAGAATTGTATGTGACGAACTTCATCATGGGGATGGCCGCTGCTATCAACGAGACCGCCATACAAATGAGTGTCAGTATTTTCTCTCTTCACACTGACGCATACTCGACTGAGCTGATAACCTCAATAACTTGATAGATTCGGGATTTGTTCTTCATCCACCAGAGGGGGAGCGCCAACAGCATCTACTTCATCACATTGAAATGTGGGCACTACTTGACTCCTCTGGCAGCTGGTGCTCAAGCAACGGCGGTCGGGTGGCGGTCATCGTACCGAACACTGTCAATATTTATGACTGTCTTGGTCGTGCTCTTCGTTCTCGGATTCGAAGAGACGAAATACGTCCGCAGCTCGAATCACTCGGGCGAGAAAGATCCTGAGAGTCTTGACTTGGAACCCGAGGCGAGCACACAACCGGGAGAATCATCAACGCCAGCTTTCGAACCATTCCCACGCTGCCTCCGACTACAGCTTCTCACGCCGACCAGAGAATCACTCTTGAAGATGTCCTATCGCCCGCTGTTTACCATGATGATCCCTCAAGTTCTCTTCACTGCCATAGTATTTGGTTCTGGCCTCAGTCTGACCAGAGTGGTGAGCTCTATGAAGTCAATTGTCTTTGCAGAGGAACCATACAATTTTACGCCTCAACAACTCGGATTGCTAAATCTTGGCCCGCTCATTGGGTCGCTGGCGGGTGCCTTCTACGGCGGTTGGCTCAACGACAAGTCGATTTTATGGTTTGCAAGACGAAATAGTGGCTTGTTTGAGCCCGAGATGCGTCTGTATACTGCGCCTCTGCCAGCCGTTGCAATGGCGGCTGGCTTGGTCATTTTTGGGGTCACAGCCGATCGGGTAAGAGAGACCATGGACAATATGATTCACGCCATCGTCTAACACTCGTCTCCAGGGCGCGCACTGGATATATCCGAGCATTGGGAGTGGGCTTGCCGTCTTTGGGTTTTCCTCAATCGGTGCTGTGACCTTCACACTCGTCATTGACTCGTATCCCAACGTAAGTAGCGCTAGACATTCGAGGATTGCAATCAACGAACTGACTCCGGGCAAGATTGTTCCGCAAGCCTTCATTGTCGTCACCTTCTTCCGAAATGCCCTTGCGCTTGTGACCTCATTCTCTTTAAACCCCTGGCGCGCGAGCATGAGTGTCAGCATGGTGTTCGTAGTTGCTGCTGTTATCAGTCTGATCATTCACGCTGCGGCAGTTCCACTCGTCATCTGGGGCAAGAAATGGAGGGCTGCGAGCGCGGGTCGTTATCATAAGCTCTCTAACCGGGGATCTGAGCGAAGAGCCGCATGACGCGAAGACGATTTGGGACTGGACACGCGACAATGTCGCATTTTCGACAAAGCCAATTGGTGCGAATCGAGTCGTGGAAGTAGGTTTCTGAAGATGAATATGAGACTCGAGGTAGTTTCTACAGTCTCGCGCCAAGCAAAGCGAAAGGGACCTGCTGTGGCTGTCATTGGACGGCGAATGCTAGACGCAGCCGGCAGTACTCCTCAAGCGTGAGTCCATGGACCGAAAACAGGGCTTATTGCTCGGTACTCCTTGTTTTATCTCTATCTTTGCTTGCAGAATAAATGTCATGCCTATTAAAGATCGGCCTCATAATGTGTGACCTGTTGTGGTGTGACTAAGCTGTCCGGTGGGGACCACCCAGCGCCATCAGGCACTCGGCAGTCCATTTCGTCGTTGGCCCCACCTGGATGTCTTTGGCAGTCAGAGAACGTTGAGCAAGCAAACGTCGAGTCTTCTGAATTCCTACCATCCTAAATTCACCAAAGCGCGCCAGCTGCGGCCAAACGTTCACCGCTACAGACGCCCAAGTGTCGAAACACACGTAGTCGCCCGCGCCCGCTGGGTGCCGACGTCCTCAATCGCCCAAGTCGTCTCCCGAGCCCCACCATGAATCCTGCTGAGGGTCTTCAGGGAGACCCTGCGCCTGAGCTGCTTGATGGCCGCATCTGGGTCGATGGTTGCTGGGATTTCTTCCACCACGGTATGTTGACGTTGGGCCGTGTCCTGTTTGGCGGGAGTTCTTGAGCTGATGAGGTCTCAGGCCACGCCGGGGCCATGGTACAGGCTCGCCAATTAGGCGATGAGCTGTATGTTGGCGTGCACTCTGACGAAGAGATACTGGCCAATAAAGGCCCTACGGTCATGAACTTAGAGGAACGGTTCGAGCCACCAGCGTTCTCACGTAGTCTACTTTGATGCTCATGCGAAAGCGCTAGGTTAGCTGCATCTGACGCTTGTCGATGGGTGACGAAATCTGTTGGCCATGCACCATATGTTACCGATCTCGCGTACATTTCGCACTATGGGTGCAAATACGTCGTGCACGGTGACGACATTACGTCAGACAGCGATGGCCAAGATTGCTATCGCTTTGTCAAGGAGGCTGGTCGGTTCAAGGTCGTAAAGCGCTCACCCGGCATCTCAACCACAGACCTTGTGGGCCGTATGCTCCTCTGCACCAGGACGCATTTTATCCATTCCTTGCAGAGTATGCTGGCTGGATCAGAGGGTTATGGAAGTCCGGACGAGAGGAAGGCTAACGGGGAAACTATGATGCAACGAATGACGTTGTATGCCACGGACGAAACTGCCAAAGCTCCCGGCGCGGATGTGTGGTTCTGGAATGCCTCAACGCAAGCCAAAGCCGAAGACACGGAAGAAGAAACCGGGCGCTTTCATCACCTGCTGAATGCCGGAGGACCGAAACCAGGACAGCGTATCGTCTATGTTGATGGAGGTTTTGACTTGTTCTGCAGCGGCCATATCGAGTTTCTGCGAAAAGTTGTCGTTTTAGAGGAAGATCTTGCAAGAGATTCGGGTTGGTATTCTGAAGATGCCAAGGCAGAACGTACATCGGGCGGCCAAAAGGATTACGGCCCGGCATACGTTCTGGTTGGCGTTCATGACGACGAGGTCATCAATCAATGGAAGGGCGTCAACTATCCCATAATGAACATTTACGAACGCGGCCTTTGCGTGCTGCAATGCAAGGTATGGATTTTCTTTGTTTCAGCATCGTGTCTGCTGCAGCGCATTTGGCGACGATCGGTTCATGAAAGAGCGAGAGAGCTGGTCTGATGAAACTATGCTACAGTACATCAACGCCGTATTATTTGGCGCCCCATTCACACCTACCAGGACATACCTCAGATCATTGCCTTTAGGTGTTCCAGATGCTATCTATCATGGGCCAACCTCATTCATGCCGCTCACCTACGACCCGTACGCCGCACCCAAGGCGATGGGTATCTATCGCGAGATTGGAGAGCATGCGTTCTCCGAGGTCAATGCGGGCGAGATTGTTCAGCGCATCATGAAGAGCAGGGATTTGTATGAAGCCAGACAGCGCGCCAAGGGGGTCAAGGCCGAGGTGGAGGCCGCGGCGAGACAAAGAGAAATACTGGAGGAGGAGCAACGCAGGAAAGAAGTCGAACGAGGCGCGAACGCTTGACCACTGCCACAGATAATCGAACGTACGGACAATTGGATAAGAATGGGATGGGGCAAACGGAGACTGGGATGAAAACGCTGAGGCTTAATAGCAACTAGATGTAGCGCTGGTCAATTGACAGAAGGAAGCTTTTCTGCCTGATCTTTGTTCTCTTATTTAAGTAGAAAGGATGTGGGTGCGAAACACTTTCAGCATCCTAGAAGTTGGCATCCAGGAGAGGAAGAGATATTGGTGTGTCTCACGAGCAAATGACAAAGTATTGTGGGCGACGTCGGTGATGCGTCGTGAAATCTGTCCACCACACTTATTGTATTCAAGCTCGTGGGGAAAAGCACGTTGTGCAATCTCATAGAAACAAAGAATCTCGAAGACGACAAGGCTCGAAATCGCGCCATTCGATTGCGCCCTCACGATATCAATTGAAGTTCGTACACAGCAGCTAAAACTCTACATAGGTACCTAGGGTAGGAAAGCTCCGTCATGGCGGGGCACAGACTCGGCTCGTTGAGCCGTCGCTCGGCGGCTATTCACGGCGCAAGAGCACGCTTATCTCGACGAAGCGGTACCAATTCCGCAGCTGAAGACGTTGAAGCCAGTCGCCCGTGCGGCCGGAACAAAATTGTTTGACGAGACCAGTATGCGCTATCTCGTGAATGGAAGGAAATGAGCCGCCAACCAGTGTTTGAACATGTCTTCGTTGCGAAAGCAGGCGCATTATCTTTTACCGTCGAAACTGTATGTAGCCGCGGTAGCTAGCTGCACCTCTTCCCACGGCGGGAGGGGGGTGCGCCTATCACGTAGGTGCTTTGCGTCACCAAGCATGCCTTTCAATACAATCTGCTCTTATACTCCGGCAGCAAAAGCTTGTCGGGGCGCTCCATTCCTGCCGGTGCAATCGTTTGTTGCTCCGGCGGTTCTTGACGATCCTTCGGAACTTTTTTTCCAGTGGGCGGCGCCCTGGGTCGTGTTGGCAGAAGGGCGCGCACGCTAGCTCGGCAATTCTTCTTTTTTTTTTCTTGGTTCATGTCCCCCGGGCTGTCGTTAGTGTGGGCCAGGCCGGCCTTCGGACTTCTTGATGCGTCGCATGCATCAGCCCTGCGCCGCCGCACATCCGGTAGCATTCGACGGCCGTGTTCTGCACTCTTCGTTTTCGTCTTGGCGGAACTGGGAGGCCGTAGTTTGGATGACACATGGCGGATATGGGAAATGAAGAAGGGGCAACGAAGATAAATGCCAGCGTGGTGGAACCAGAGAACACAAAATCCTCTATTTCCCATTGCTGAAACATGTCGGTGTAGTTCAGCAATTCAACGTGCTGTTTTTAAGGGGCTTGTACATGGCCGTCGCTGAGCCGAGTCGACGGAGCGGAAGACCCGTAAAGGGCGGCAGGCGTCGGAGGTTGCAACCCTGTGCGATTAAGTCACCTGGTCCAATTTTGCTTCCCGATTGAGGACATCGCACCCCTTCCAACGACGGACCGGCTCTCGGCGGGCCTGCCGGCCACGCTTTCTCGGGTTGTCCTGTCTCGTTGGGTCTCGTAATACTGACGAGCGTGTTATTGCCCTGGGCTGTCTCTGATTGATGTCAAGATGACAGCGAACCTGTGCCAGTGGAAAGAAGGGGCTGATTGGGGCAAGTGCCCGCGAATCACGGACTGGCGCAGAGCCCCGAGTCGTGCAAGGAGGGCAGTGAGAGATGGAAAAAAATCTTGGTAAAGAAAGATCCCACTGAATCTCCGTCGCCCTTGATAGCCGTCGCACGCCAGGACTTGTTTGTCACTGCACGCCCCAAGGTTTCAAGTGCCGCTAGGCTACATTTAGACAGTAGGACTTTTCCCCCTCAACACTAGATAATAATAAGAAACCTCTTCCTTTCAATTTCGCGTTGTCCTTGTCCGCGTTTTTTGTAACTCATTCTTCCCCCAGTTCAATACCATTGATACTTCTTCACCATTTCAGGCCATTCAAAATCTGCCACAGACCCTCTCCATCTCGTCAGTATCGGGCGTTCGGTCTCAGTCTAAGGCAATAATCGAGTAGTCTTTCGATACTTCAAAGACCGTCCAGATCGCGCCGAGCGTGGAGAACCGTCGACTCTCATCGAAAGCCGTCCAGCGTGCGACCATTGACCTCGCTTGGGAGCGAAAGCCACTACTGCGTGGCGGCCCCCTTTTGCAGCAGACTCTTCGTCATCATCTCTCTGACACATAGCTATGGCTCCTTCTGCCGTTCCCCAGCAGGATGTCGACCTGACGGCGGCTGCCATTCAGCGCAAAGAAGCAGTCGCTCCCCATGTCTCCAATGGCAATGCTGTGCCCGCTCCTCTGGACGCTTCCAAGCTTACCTATACCCTGACAAAGAACCCACGTCCCGTTCCCGACGAGGCTGTTGCGAATGCTGGCGACGAGACCGTCGCCAGTGATCACATGGTTACTGCCACGTGGAAGGCATCGACCGGCTGGGGCGTCCCCGAGCTGAAACCCTACGGTCCTCTGTCTCTCATGCCCACCGCATCGTGTCTGCATTACGCGACCGAATGTTTCGAAGGTCTCAAGGTCTTTCGTGGTTATGACGGTAAACTACGTGTTTTCAGACCCGACCGCAACTGTGCGCGCATGCACATGTCCGCGGGTCGCATTTCCCTGCCGCTTTTCGAACCTGCCGAGCTGGAGAAGCTCATGATTGCTCTTCTGTCTGTCGACGGCCCTCGTTGGCTTCCGAAAGACCAGCCCGGTAATTTCCTTTATATTCGTCCCACCCTTATTGGGACTCAGTCGCAGCTAGGTGTTCAAGCACCCAAGGAGGCTATGCTCTACATCATTGTCACCTTTATGCCACGTATGGACTCGCCTCCCGGCGGTATGAGATTACACACGTCTCCTGAAGACATGGTGCGCGCCTGGGTCGGTGGCTTTGGCTATGCCAAGGTCGGCGCCAACTATGGACCTTCCCTTATGGCTACGCAGGATGCCCGTCGTCGCGGCTTCCATCAAATTCTGTGGCTCTACGGCATAGAAGGCGAGTGCACCGAAGCCGGCGCCTCCAATTTCTTCGTTATCTGGAAGCGCAAGGATGGCAAAACGGAACTCATCACCGCACCCTTGGACGACAAACTCATCCTAGACGGTGTCACACGGCGCAGCGTGTTAGACATCGTGCGAGAGAGAATGGCGGGGGAGATCGAAGTCACCGAGCGCAAATACACCATTGACGAGCTCGTTGAAGCTGATGCCGAGGGTCGAATCCTCGAATCATTTGCCGCCGGCACTGCTGTAAGTCAAAAGTTCTCAAACATATTTGCCAGCATTGACATAGATGCTGACTCATTCATTGCAGTATTTCGTCTGCCCCGTATCACAGATTCATCATCGTGGCAAAGACATCAACATTCCTATGGGTCCCGAAGGCAAGGCTGGCCATTTCACGGATCAGATCAAGACCTGGATCGGAGGTATCATGTACGGACGCGAGCAGCACGAGTGGGGTGTAATAATTCCCGAGAAGGAATAGTAGCGTCCATATGCTATCGGAGTTGATCTCAATGCAGCAGCTCGCGCTTGCGAGAAGGAGAAATTCCGATGGGAAAAGTTGTAGGACACGTGTTCAGCGGATCGTCCTCGAGACTCCATCTACGCATTGGATTTTGGGGTAGCGCGTTTTATTTTTGAGCGACGAAGATCAGTAGCATTGCGGTATGACATCATGATAGATGATCGAGTCTAGATCAGGCCTATTCGTTATTTTCGCTCAAAGTGTCAATGCACGGCACCAAATCAAAGCACCCCAGTTTCGCTGGCCAAGCCTTGCTTCTCCACTGGAATTACCTTATTGAAATGTTGGACACAGTTGTGTCATCACTGGTGGTCTCCTGTTCGTGGCCAGAGCCGCTTCAATCTGCCATCATAGCCTCCATCAACTTATTTGATTCGGTCCAGAGCAAGTCTCGGTATTTCTTTGTCTTGTAAGTATGTGATAATTGAACTTGGTGTCAAAACACCTTACCTGATCCATTTCATCGAGCTTGTCTGCCTTGTCTGCAACGATATCTTCTGCTTGCATCACGAGCTTATCCAAAGTCTGTCGTGCGTCAAGACTTTCAGCGGGAGGCGTCTCTTTTATAATTGCAGCCTCTTCCCTGAGACACGTTTCCCACTCGGTGTGAAGTCTGTCTAATTCATTTCTGGAGGCTGCAATCGACTTTTGCATAGAGAGTATGTGTCTGCCCACGCTTGCTCGTGGGAAGCTCTGAGAATGGCACACAGTAGCAGACAAACGGTGAGAGATGTTCTCATACAAACTGTGGGTACAGGCGTGGGTGGCTGATGCTTGGGATTGAAACACTTTTATCTTGGATGCTACGTGTTGTTGGGCGGATTGAATGGCTTGTAGAGAGGAATCGTGAATCTTCTTTCCGGCACAGGCGAGTGCGTCTGCTTTCGAAGTCAGCGGGCAGCCTGTCTCGCGAGCCGCCGCAACATACGAACCTGATAATTTAGCAGTGGCGGTGTTGTCCTCGGACGTATTTGTCACGGTGTCAAAATTAGCTCGGAGCTGCGTATAAAAATCACGTGTAACCTCCTCGCAGACTGGTGAGCTAGGTTGAAATGGTTGCGATGCGTCTTCGCTCCTGAGCCTATCGCGCAGGGAGAAAACCGCCCTGTCAGCCGCCGTGGAGGACGATGGCGGCAATGGGCTGTCGACAGGCATACTTTCTGTGGGTGGCTGGTGGAATCGACGAAATGGCTCCTTGCGTGGGATTGAGTGGGGGCGAAGAGGAAACGACCCGAGCCAGCTGCTGCTGCCATGCACGCTGAGTGTGGACGCCGCTGACCAATCATTCGCCCTCTAATACCCAGTCCCGCCGTAAGCCTTCCATGACGCCAGGCTTTTCCTACTGCTTGATTCTTTGCTGCAGGTTGCATGGAGTTTTTCGAGCGATTATCATTCCCTTAGCGGGAGCCTCATGAGACTGGAGATTTGCCATCTTGTATCGTCTACTATTTTCCCATTGCCAACCACAATTCTGGTTCCTCTGTTTCTAGGGTCGACCCGTACTCTTACCATGTTCTTACGGAACGTCGCTACTGTAAGTCGCTCTATCAATACCACTTCAAAGCCATTGCCCGCGAGGGTTCACTAACAGGGAATAGAGCCTACGGCAGGCTGCTCGCCCGGCTGTCCAATCGCCAATCTCCTTCCGAGCCCCCTTGTCGCCCTTGTCGCCTTTCCATATCCGACTCCTATCCACCGAAACGAAGACTGCTATCGACAAAGCCGTTGCGTCCGCGCCCGTCGTGCTTTTCATGAAAGGAACCCCCGAAATGCCCCAGTGCGGCTTCTCTGCCACAGTTATCAAGATCCTCGGCATGCAGGGCGTAAATCCCTCCAAATTTGCGGCCTTCAATGTGCTCGAGGATGCTGAGCTCCGAGAGGGCATCAAGGAGTATTCAGATTGGCCTACGATACCTCAGCTTTACGTCGAGAAGGAGTTCGTCGGCGGCTGCGATATTTTACGGACAATGCACAGCAACGGGGAGCTAGCCAAGTTTTTCGAGGAGAAGGATGTCTTGGTGCTGGAAAACGATGCCTAAACCACCGATACCTGCGTGCAAAATAAAGAGAGGCGAGCTTCTCCTTGTGCAATAGATCGTCTCGATCACATGATGTGAGAGAACTGGGACATGGTGGAAATATCACCGACTTTTAATCAAGCGTGGTCATATGTAAGATATCTGAATTTATGACATCTCAACATACTACATTCTGCCATCTTCTTTTACTTGCATTCGCCCTGTGCCACGACCATCTACAGTGGGTATGCAGCGCCGTCGCCTCTCATGTCGCTACCTGCGGACCAGATCAAGGTACCCTCCACCGGATCGACGACATGCCGTATGATTTGGCCTCTTCCGAACATAGCTCTCTCCGCACCGCTGATTACATTCACTCTGTGGCCTAGCTTTGTCAGTCCCCTGATTGTGTCCTCTGGCATGCCTTCCTCAACGTTCACGCTCAAGTCGATGCCGTCCCCGCTCTCGGGCAGTCCGCCACCGATGCAGACTCTGGGGGCATCTAGGGCTTGTTGTGGGTTTAGGTGACCAACAATCTGTCCCAGGAGAACCTGCACTTGGCCTTGTGGTTGCATGAAACCGCCCATAACCCCAAAGGAGGAATGCAAAGAGCCATCAACGAGATTAGTTACCATGCCAGGTATGATGGTGTGGTAAGGTCTCTTCCTGGGTTCGATCTTGTTGGGGTGATGTGCATTCAGCGAGAAATTCGCTCCGCGGTTCTGCAGAGTAAAACCGCATCCTTTGGGAATGATACTGGTGCCAAACCCGGCGAAGTTCGAATTGATGAAAGAGGCGGCGTTACCCTCGGCATCTGTCACAGTGAAATAGACTGTGTCGCTGCTTGACAAGGCCGGTGAATCGAAGGGAGGATCGCCGTGCTCATGAACCTGACCGGCCTTGTCTGGATCGAAAAATCTTGCCCGTTCAGCAAGATATGTTTCAGATATCAGTCCGAGGGCAGGAACCTTGACGACATTGGGATCTGTGACAAACCAGCCGCCGTCTGCGAAGGCGATTCGCAAAGATTCGATGATGGCGTGCAAGTACGGCGCAGAGTTGAAGTCCTCCGGCCTGAACGTGGGGATTCTGCCTTGTTTCTCCAGTTCCTGGATGATACCCAGAGCCATTAGTGCAACAATACCCTGCCCGTTGGGTGGGTGTTCCCAGAGCTCTACGCCCGCGTCACCCGACCCCTGGCCTCGAAACTTGAGCGAAATCGGTTGCGTAGGTTCACTGCCAGCCGCAAGATGGTGTTCTAGGTCATCTAACTCAAGCAGACCACCAAGAGCTTGGACGACATCAACGAGCTCTTGGGCGATTCTACCCGTGTAGAAGCCTTTCTTGCCTTCCTCAGCAAGGGTGCGAAATGTCCTGGCAAGCGTGGGGTTCTTCATGATCTCGCCAGCTCGGGGGGCGCGAACACCGCCATCCGCATCCGGATCCTTCTTTAGCATTTCGGCATAGTTGGGAGATGCAGAGCGAATTCGCGCCTCGCCCGCTTCCCACTGCAAGACAGGTTTCAGTCAATTTCGGGTTCGGCATGGAAGAGGCGACAGGGAAAGGAAGGAGGGCATGCCTGGGACGCAGCAATTTCAGAAACAGGAAACCCCTTCTCTCCAAGCTCGATAGCTGGTGTCAGAATACGCCTCATGTCCAGCTTTCCGCTTCCGAACCGCTCTACGGCATCGCACCAACCCGCTGCGGCGCCAGGAACTGTCACAGCATGAGGGCTTGCTTTGGGGATCTCGGCATCTACCCGGTCGGCGGGGATGTTGAGCTTCGTCCGAATCGCATCAAGCGTACATTTGCTTCCCGCACGGCCCGACCCGTTCAACGCGTAGATCTTCTGAGTCGAAGCTTTCCAGAAGAGAAGAAACATGTCACCCCCAATACCTGTTGAACATGGCTCGGTCATATTGAGGCCAGCAGCTAGATCATTTGTGAGCAAATTTTTGAGTGCGATGGATTGTAGACTAGACAGCTTTCCACCCACCGACTGCGACCGCAGCGTCCTGTTGAAGAGATGAAAGTCAGCTTCTCAGGTCTAGATCACACGGGCTTTCAAGATTGAGCGTGCTTACAACTGCGTTTCCACCGGCTCGCAGCACATCCAGGCCGCACTTGGCGGCAAGTGGCTGCGTGCATGCTACGATACCCTCGGTACTGTGGACTACGCTCCGGCGGGACGCGAACTTGAAGATGCTCGGATTGCGAAACACGTCGGAGCTCGTTTGCGGCATGATGAGGCTGAAAGTACTATAAATCAGGTATAGAGAGGAAGGAGACGACTAGAAATGTGGGCGAAATTTCACGAAAATGGAGAAGATGTTGCGGCTGGACAAAGTCAGCCCGAGGTTACATTTCGTGATGGTCAGGCCCGGATTCATTTAAGGCTCCGACCGCGGGGGAAGAAGTGGGCGTGGAGCCAGACAGGGGAGGGGGCGAGCCGGCTCAGTGGAGGAAGCAGGCCTCCCGCAAGCCCCGGAGCGGCTGCGCTGCTGTACAAGGCACCCACTGATTTGACCTCTTCCGAGGCTTTGCGCTGGCGCTTCCACGTCGAACTCGCAGCTGCAGCCGGATCTGGCTGAACAAAGCGATAGGTCCGTGGCCAACACGGTGTGACTCTTGTGATAGACTCTGGTTGCAAACAAGCCATACGTGTCTGAGCGTGGTGTAGCACATGGCCAGTCTGGCCATGCAACCTGCCACTGCACCAGCTGCCGCGAAAGGCGTGTCACTGAGGGATGCACAGTGGCAAATTTACTCTCAGCAATTCTCTTCGTCACTATTCGTATCATATTCAGGAATGTGCGCTATCAGGATGATCTTACTTGAATAGAGAAAGGAAGGGGGAAGTGATGCACGGCGAATTCAAAACATCATCAATCGTCATTATCAAGATCTACATGTTGAAGTCTCATTCATGCGTTCCATCGTGCACGTGCGCGCGAGCAGTTCCCATCATGCACACAATACAAGCAAATGGAGCTAGAGTCATTGATAAATCACGCGTCTCTCAAGAATGAACGCACACGTCGATTATGACTCGTGCCAAGTCTTGGAAGGGTCAGACTAGTGTTCATGGCGGATCTTGGGTCAAACTTCTTCTACATCTCAGGATTTCAGCGTCAATGAGTAGGCTGACGAATACATCCCCCAAAGCACGAACGATCAGAGCGCGATATCCGTCCTGCCCAGGTTTGAGTCTGGCATCATATCGAACCTCTCCGGCAACCCCGACGCCCAAGCCCATGGATCATCATCATGGCCCCCAAAGCCTAGCAGGTTGGGCGGTAGAACGTCCGCCGACGAGTCCAGTTCAGCCTCCGATCTCGCATCGCTGAGCGCCTGGACTGCGCGTCCGTGTAGCTCCGCAATGATAAGCCTTGTCTCCGCATAACCTTTGGGGTTGGGCAGGAACTCAACAACCCGATCAAAAAGTTCAATGGCTTTTGCAGAAAAGGCCTCGTCGGCAGAGGCGTCAGGATGAACTGGATCAATGAGGAGATTCGCAAGCAGAATCATCATGCCTGAGAAATGCGGCAAGCAGCTTTGCCTAATGAACATAAGAAAGATGCCGATACGCAGATATGTTTGACGCAGAATGTGCGCTTGTGACTGCACTCACCATACGAGACACTCTGTCGGTATACACTCTCCGAACATCCTCAAGCATCCACGGCTCGTCTCCAAAATCTTGAACCAGATGCCCGACGAGAGGTTAATGCGATGCTTGTGGAGATCGCTGGAACCGAGACTGGACGAGCCCATGATCAGATCCCTCACGGCATTGCCGTCGCCAGAACGAATAACATGAATCCACTCATCATCTTGGGAATCGATACTATAGGTCATGACCAATACAAGCAGGTATGTGTGGTACATCTTCGTCATTTGAATGTACTCACACTCTCCAATGGAAGGTGTGACGTTCTCGATTCGGAAAACGGAGGGTATGCTGCTGTACCAGTGACTTATCATGCGATCGAGTCGCTGAACACGAGCCTGACGGACAGCCCGGGTTGCTTTGAGGGCAACGTTGGAGTGCAGCCACTCGTATACTTTTCCTTCTAGCTGGGCGAGATGTATCATGGCTCTGTGATAATGGAAATATGACGATCGATCCCTGGTGAATAAGACGCCAATGTTGTCGGGCGGCGCCGCGACTGGTGGGATGTCAACATCGACGTCGGCATCCGCCTGTACGGCGGGGACTTTGATGCGAAGCGAAATATCCTACTTTTTCGATTAGTTAATGCGACCAATGTATAGGGCGCACGACCTGCCTTGTCGAGCGTGTACGCAATCCAAAACAGTCGTTGTCGCTGCAGGTTTTCCTCAGATGAATGGAACTTGTCGTGCTCCCTGGAGTGCAAGCCCATCCTATGCGCCAGACGGATTGCTGTGCCGATGATGACACTTGCAGGACTGCTATCACTGCTATTTTGGAACAGTAGCGCGAGGCCCAGGAGGACTTGTAAACCCAGCAAGTCCTGTTCCCGCGTCACGAGTTCTGATACGACGGACTGCGCGTTTCTGAGGAAGAAATTTGCCTTTTGGTGTCGGAAAGATCCGCCATTGCCGTGCAAATGATCCGGAACGGGCGTTCGCAGTGCTATCGCTAAGACGACTTGAATTGCGGCCCAGGTCGCTTTGTTCCTTGAAGACGGATCAGCAAACCAGTGACCCAGCATCCGCATGAACGACGCTTTGTCAAATAAAGGCACCATAGCGCTGAACGTAGCAAAGTAATGTTCGACAATGGGGATTGTTTCAGCCATGGGAGGAAGCGGAAAATCGTCATCCGATAGCAGGTCGTTATCCCAGGATGTTGCCGTGTTTCCGAGAATCATGGAATATTGCGATCCAGAAATCACGTCGGACTGCATGTCGCTCGATGTCGAATGAGCCCCATGTTGGCCCGTAGAAGAGTCTGATCGAGACCAAGTACGTGCTTCCCTTGCTGGCTGCGGGTTCTGAAGTGCAATAAGCATTTCCAATTGCGACTCTATTCTGGCGAGCCGCTCGTCGGTCCCTTCACAGCCAGCCACGCAGGTCCTACCAGTCGCGTCAGACTAACGTTGAAGAATACCTCGGACCTTTTACTGACTTGGTCATTTGATGAGCTGCGCGGACTTTGGCAGACGAGTTCGCTGTCTTGCGCCGTGGTTTGCCGGTAGTACATGCTGCCTTGTAGAGGACGCAGTTGGAGCATGTTGGCTGTATCATGTCACACTTGATCTTTTTGGTGACGCAGAGGTCGCAGGCTGTTCAGTTCTCAGTTTCCCGAAAGCCGTGCTCCCTGAAAGATCTTCCTCCTACCTTTCCGACGGCCCGGCCGCGATAATGCGACGTTATCCACGCGCGCAGTCATGGCTGACGAGAATCCGCAGTTCGAACTCGCCGTGAAGGATGGGCTGCCGTATTTGGCGAGTCCAATCGACTCAGTCCTTTGAACGAATGTTGAAGAACAAGGGATCAGTAAATCAAAGATTTTGTCTTTACAGTATTTCAAGTATCCCGTCGCCGAAGATGGCGAGGCGTTCTGCTAATTGCCCAGTTCCTAATCAGTTTGATGACAAATTCACCCACGGCCAGCTCGTGCTCACCACCTGTCAGCCTATGGAGCGCTGCTGGATAAGCAGCAATTGTCAAGGTTTGGGGCTAGCCACCCAGTGGACCCGAGCCGAACGAGCCTTAATTGGCCGTGCGCGTTGGAGTGCTATCATGTTCAGAGGATATGGATGCCAGGCCTAGGATCTCTGTTCCCGAGTCCCCGGGCCTGTTGAGGCGGGGGCGGGGAAAGAATGGGAGTAATGATTGGAAACGGGCTCTGCGTACGCCGCGTCTACTCCTAACGCATGGTCGGCATTTTTTAAGCCCCTCTAATCTCTCGGCCATGGCACGGAAGAAGTGCTGTCGTCAGAGGATTGAATAAACGAATTACTGAATGATGCTAGCCTTCCGATTGCATTGAAAGATGACTCCCAAAAGTCGTCAGATACGTCCGACAAACATAACAATCATCAAATGATCGTAGCTTCATGGATCTAATGAGCTACTTGATTTTTGGACCAACCTGGATCGTTGTCACTAATTACTCAGCTAAGTAATCCGGCGCATCTGATGAGTTCCATATCGACTCCGCTGATTCATACATTAAAATCCATCGTCGGGCCCTTCTCAGCTTAAATACGCGTCCAAAGCAAACTTCGGAGCGACTCAACAACTGGCGCGAGAAAGAGCAATATAAGCCAGAACGACACGAAACAAACAGCGTGGCTGGAGCAGGTCAATTCAATCATCAAGCCATAAGAAACCAGATCGTCTGACCCGATTTTCATTTATGATCAATCACATTCGCCCTTTATTGTCCGTCGAGCGGTCATAATACCAACAGAACAGTCGATTCCACTTTCAACCCCGTACAAGGTGATCTGTTGAAGATCCTGCGACTCCTTCCCCTCCATATCATCTATCCTCAAAGGGCTTGCAAAATGACCAAACGTGCTTGCACACCAGCGCCACGGCGATAGTCAGTGAGCTCAGTACTAAGCGACTTGATTTTGCCTTGATCAGCCAACTGCGCGACTTTGGCAGCATACCCACCAGATTCCCAAATGCTAGCAAGAACGGTCACCACAATATAGCCAAATCTCTCAGTAATCCTGACTAATTCAGACAACGGCTCAGGTCCGACATGGCCCTGCGTAAAGGTGCCAACGCAGGCGACAACTTTGTAAGATTGGTCGTTTCGGGCTATCGGCTTGGACAAGTCCACCGCCTCGAGAGACCTGTAGACTCCCGTCTGGCGTGCAACATCGAGCATACCGGGAGATAAGTCAACACCGTCAATGCGCTCGGCGCCGGCTTTCGCGAGATGTCGGCCAACTTGGCCCGTCCCGCAGCCCGCGTCGAGGATGCTGGCTTTGGCTATGTTGTCCGGCCCCAGGAGCCGTAAAACGCACGCACTTGCCACCGACGGTCCGATGTAGTCCTGGGACTCGTGCGCCATCTCCTCGTCGTATGTCTTTGCCCATTCGTCGTAGAGAGCACGTGTTTCGGCAACATCTGAGAGACCGTATGCCTGGGCAAGGACGGGATGAAAGACGTTGTCGACCGGGGCAGACATGATGAGAGGATTTGGACCAAGCTTGGGGCAGCTCTTCGCAGTTGGATGGCAAGCTTGAAGGCAGAGAGCATGCGCAAATATATGTTTGAATTGCTCACTGAAAGACGGCCAAGAAGGAGTCAAGATTGCGCTGACAAGGTAAGCCAGTCGAATATCCAACCTCCAGAGCCAGATCCTCTAGTCTTATCCGTCCATGGCAAGACACAGAACGTGATTTCACGCACAGAGCTGGATCGAGCACGGCCTTCCGTTCCGTCGTCACCATGCATTGAGGATAGACGACAGCGTGCCCGGCGATGCACAAGCAATTATCGTCTGCCCCACTATGTTCTCGTGGCCTTGAGAGAATGAGAAAATCGAATTGGTGATGCAGGCTATCCACGCCCCTTCGCGGCAGCATTCGCGGCAGCACTCTCCGCAATTGTGGTGTCCCGTGTTCTTGTGACTCACGCAGAGCAACAAAGGATCTCAGCAGCCCGCAAAGAGGTACTGGCAAGGTTTCTTTTCTAATCTTGCCAAATTGCAGCTCGAATCGCGAATTTCGTCACCGCAAACGGACCGTTTTCGCTGCGGAATCCAGGTCGTTGACTGCCAATGAATGAAGTGCCGCCTCATGGTCCGCCACGAACGTTTCCGAATTGCATACAGCCCCATGCCGCACGTCACGGTATCGCAACATGCAGAGCGTTGCGCAAAACTTGCATTGAGCGGCCTTGGGTCGTCGAGAGTTCTACCGCCAAGTGTGTCGTGAAGACGTCCATTGGCTGGATTGGGGTACCACTCCATTGGCGATGGTTGCGCGTGTCAGGCAGGCCGCTCAATTGGGCAGACCGACGACGATCCACTTGTGATGTGCAACTATTCAGCCGGCGACAGGAGCATTCTATCATTTACAAAGCGGATGTGTCAACGGCGTGACAAAGAGAAGAAGCGAGATAGGCGAATGTGGAAGGCGTCATACTGGGCCGTTCCCATTCTGGACTGCGCTCCGCCCAACACCCCTCTTCGAAATGAGACGAATGGTTGACGGAAGAGAGGAAACCGCTCAAGGCTTGGGCGGCAAATGCTTGCATACTCTTGCTTCTTTGCTCTCCGTTCCGAGCAAACCAAGACTGGCCAATGAGGCAGCGCCATACCATCTGCACGATGGCGCCATCTTACTCGTTTTCCCATTCGCTCTCCATCCCGACAGGCCCCTGGATGGAGGACAAGCTCGTCGGGTGCCACTGATGGGCATGTGCTGGTCCGGAATGAGGGACGCCAACGATAATCGAGATGCCAGACAGCCTTGTCGGTAGCAGATCGTTAAGAAACGATGGTCTATTCGCATTCTGAGCCTGAATCGCTGAAGTTCCCGATCGCCGGGACGAAGCATGCCGGAGCAGAATTTTCGTGGCCAAGACTGCTGTGCACCGTGCCCGTGTGACAATCGGTTCAAGAGTGCGACAGTGTTTCGGCACTTTGCGCATCAGCCGTCTGTCGAATAAGATTCTTGTCCCTCATCCTGCCACTGTGTCCGGTGAAGAAAGCATGCTGCCCGACTCTCTTCGTGCGGCGCTCGAGACACCGCCCAAATTTTAGGTGCAGCTTGTCCGTCGATGGGAGATCTTGAAATCGCAATAGCCTCTGAGACAATGTGCGTGGTACGAGTCAATTTACTACTGGATGGTTTCGATAAGAGATTGAACTTGTGAGAACCGGCCGCGTGACTTCCACTGCTAGCGGGACATATCTTGCTAGGCTTAAACCACTAATTTGCGCGTCATTGGCCCCGCTACTCTGCCTTTTCAAGATATCTTCAACGCACCTCCCGATGTCCCTGCTCGTGTTTGTGATACCACGCGATAATGCAATATCAGGCGCCCAAATGGCAGGTCTGCTTCTCGTCAACAGCCGTTTGTAAAGCCCCTTCCCGGACGTCTCTTATGCCATACCGGATATCTGCCCGCCCTGGATTTCTTTGTCTTTCTGTCTCCGCTAACCTTACCGCTAGGCGAATTTCCTGTCGCAACGAGAGATCATTCCGACTTCTCCGTGGCAATAGCCATGGTGGCGTTGCGACTGGTGTGATGCATTGCCTTGCCTGCAAGGTCAGAAAGATTTTCGCGCAATTGATGTCGTTACCTAGCCAGGCAGACTGTGGAAGACTACTGTGCAACTTGCCTGCAACATCGCTTGCCAAGCCGGCAACGAGCATGATGTTAAGCTTCATCCTGGATAGGTGCGAGAGCTCTTGGTAAGCCAGAGTAAAACGCTTCCATCTGTCCGACTGGAATGGGACCTTCATACCGATAATTGGTGAACGGCTCGCAATTTGTCTTGGTATTGGTGCTCGTCATTGTTTCGCAACATCACGCCTCATACAGCGTCTCCGAATTTTGCTTGGACAGTCATCAAAGGTAGGATCAGGGAGGATCCTGTTATTTGCTCTTTGGTACAACATCATGTAGGTCGGGGTACTGAGCTTGGGACGAAGGTGATCGTGCAAGGTAATGACTTGAATTAAGCCTCTGGCGGTACGAGGTTGCTTCATTGAGCGTCATCCGACAGAGAGAGTAAATGACGCCTTCTTGCCCGTGCGCTTTGCAATGACGAACCGAGCTCGTGACGGAATCGCTTCGTCGCAAGCTGTTTGCTGCCTGCAAACCGGACAGCATCAAAAGGCTACCAATACCTCGACTTCTGTCCTGCATTTAGATTGCAATAGCATTGTCCTGATTAGGGAACGCCATGGTAGACGTGATTGCCTCTGCCGAAAAACAGTCAATTTCAGGCCAAGTAGCCAGCAAGCCGGGCAATTGGAAGCGCCGGGCGGGCCGTGACGTGCCTCCTTCCCTGTATCCGGACATGCGCTCGATCTACCACTACTGATCAACGGTCTTTTGGAATCTAGAGACAACTTGTTGTGCAAGAA
The DNA here is from genome assembly GCA_001636675.1 of Moelleriella libera RCEF 2490. Lineage (NCBI taxonomy): Eukaryota > Fungi > Ascomycota > Sordariomycetes > Hypocreales > Clavicipitaceae > Moelleriella > Moelleriella libera. The sequence goes on from AZGY01000026.1 coordinate 333,917, forward strand.
ATTCGCCGCAAGCAAAAGCGCAAAGCACCAGGCAAAAATTTGCGAAACGTTTTTGTCGCTTTGGAAAACGTCGACAGGTATTTCACGCTCATGGTCAACGCAAGGCTTGAAGGGTCATGGAAGGATCGAGATTTGTTCAAGCCGTGCGTTGAAAGCCAACTAGGCATGACCTGTATGCTTCTTGGTGACTTAACAGAACCTCATGGCTTGAAGTTGCAGAAAACCGACAATGGTGCCTGACGCCGAGACGGCGGGATGGACAATGTGGAGGTTTCGGCTGCTTTCCCACGACACTATGGATAAGAGCAGGGCACTGATGCTGATCATGAAAGTTCAGGTTTTGTGGGTTGAGATGGATCGTGGTGTACGTAAGTGCCACTGAATCCGTCCTACGTGTGGATACCAGATACTGATTTCCATGTACCCGGAGATACGCTCACTGGAAAGAAAGGAAGGGGTGGAGGAGGGGGCATTTGTCTGGCGTCTCTTGCAGTACGTTCATCAGATGGGCGACACTCCTCACAATCCTGAAAGCTTCTTGGAGAGGTAAATCTACAATGATAGCGGAATTGGCAAGTCGATGTGGGCAGTCGTGCTAAGACATGCAGGACGAGCTCGGCCGCAACCCGCGGCCTGGTGAGCTGGAACGAGATAGCGCTCAATTATCTGCAGCTCTACTAAATTGTTGATCATGAGGTGCTTTCGGCAGATCCTCAGCACGAATCTGTTCAGAAACCCATGGCCGTGCCATGGGGCCGCGTCACTAAGGCTCCCTCAACCGTGCTCCTCGGGGGCAATTTCACTCGTTTATGCCCGGACTGAGTCGCGCGATGACCAAGCGTTAAAAATAACTGGGCCGGAAGATGCGCGATTAATCAGGTTATTGGCAACTAAAGATCGTCCGTCCGATTACAATTCTTTGAGGTTGACGACTGCTGCGTGTGCCAAGAGACTGGACAATCGACTATACAAGCCACGAGGGTCAATATGGTTAACGATCAAGCATAAATCACATATCGTGATTGGTTCGAAGGATTTGACACGGAAAAGATTCCATCTGACGACCGATATCGTGTCTTGGCTGACATAACGAGACACCCTGATAGCACGCAGCTGAGCTGCGCAAACAACCTTGATGGCCTCTCATCTTCGCCGTGTCCAAACCACCTTTTCCCAATCCAGGTTTTTTTGTGTTCCTAATTTTCGGGGAATCCACCAGAACGAGATTCTGCCCGGTCTAGAGCAGGATACGGTGAGAAAGCATTAATACTTGGAAATAACGAAGAAATTTCCTCTGCAACGTTGTCTTGGCAAGAGACGGATCACGTAGGTATAAAAACACAGAAAGCGCGCGCGCAGATATTCTCCCTAGAAAGAAATTAGTAGTGAAATTCAATGTCAATCGGACTTTTTCCCTTTCGTTGAATCCAATTGATCAGTCATGATGTACTCATTTTTCGGCGCCGCCTTGTTGTTGGCCCCAGCTCTAGCATCTCCGATCGCCTCTACCCCTAGCCTCACAATTCCGGCTTCACCAAGTGAAACAGCGGCCGACAAATGGGCGGCGGGCTGGCAACCCGCCTTCTCCATACACGAATCGTGTAACAGTTCGCTCAAAGCCCAGTTGCAGCAGGGTTTGGACGAAACTGTCAAACTCGCAGATCACGCTCGTCAACATCTCTTGAGATATGGCCGTGAATCGAAGCTCGTTCAACAATACTTTGGCAACGGATCAACAGCCCATGCAATTGGATGGTACGACCGCATCATCGCCGCCGATAAGAGCGCCATGCTCTTCCGATGCGACGACCCGGACAAAAACTGTGCAACGCAAAAGGGTGAGTTGACGTTGACGCACGGCAAAATCCCGCATCGCAACCAGGCGCTGACATGACACCTGTTACACAAGGCTGGGCTGGACACTGGAGAGGCAAAAACGCGACCACTGAGACAGTCATCTGCCCCCTGTCGTTCGAGCTTCGCCGACCTCTATCAGCCGTCTGCAACCTTGGGTACACCGTCGCCGAATCCAAGCTCAACACCTTTTGGGCCACGGATCTGATGCACAGACTATTGCATGTTCCAACTATCAGTGAGGGCATTGTTGACCATTATGCGAAGGGCTACACGGGTATCTTGGAGTTGGCTAAGAAGGATCCGGCGAAAAGCGGCATTGACAGCGACACTCTGCAAACGTTTGCCATCGATGCCTGGGCTTGGGACATTGCGGCACCCGGGGTTGGATGCACTGGCAAGCCGCCCAAGGAGAGCTCTTCGTCCAGCAGCGCCAGTGCATCTCCGACGGCCACGTCCACTGCTAAACCTACGGCGAGCGCCACAAAGAGCAGCTCAGCTTCAGTAAGTTTTCTTTGTTGATTCGCACCCCGGATCTACCGCCGATTCGAGTTACTGACCTGAGCCATTCTTAGTGTCACACCCATGACGATGGCTTCGTGCACTGCACGTGAGCGAATGGTTGAGACGAGATGAGAGGCCGAGCTCCTCAACAATACTGTATATAGCGCAGTCTGGACAGACGACTCATGACTTACGGAGAAGCCGGTTTCTGGAGACGCGATGACCACATTAGGGGCCACGTCGATGTCTCGGCTGCGAGAGAAACGTGTAACAAATGGCTCAGGCTAGTTTTGGAGTTTCTGCGTGACGTGTGTGTGCGATGGGTATAGACTTGGGGCATTTCATCGTCTGGGTGCGCCGGACAATCACAGCCAGACCAGATACCAAACACCGTCATAGCGCTCAAGAGAAAAGTAATAGTCCCTTTGAAACATGACCAATCCTCTCTTCGCCCCTTGACCTCCTACAGTATGACAGTCCATCATGCCGTCAAGACAAGCTTTCGCCCACAAAATACACGCAGCCACGTTATGCCACAAGGCATGCGACGGATGACTTTTTCTTGTGTTTAGTGTGCGGACACATAAGGGCATGTTTGCGTGGTAACAAGGATTGGCCCCGCCGTTTGACCCCAGAATTGTTTGTCCTCTTGCCACAAATGGAAATTTGCATGATAGTCTACGCAATCAAGGTCCTTTTGACGGGTCAGCCGCTTTCGGCGCTATCTTGGCAGAACTCGCTGCGGGTCGCTGCTCTGGGAGACATGGCTTCACAAAGCTCGCTCGCTCACTCGAAGCCAGCCGAACTCAAGTGATGGCTTTCCTGAAGGGGCTTTTATCGCGACCTCCTGACCGTGCGAGCTGTGCAATCTTGAAACCCCCCTGGTCCTCGAAGCTGGTTTCCAGTTCGTCTGATGATTGCTGGACTGCACACCGAGCACGCAGCGGGGACGGCTGGAGATTCCATTTTGGAACGAACGGGCTGGTAGGGGACGACAGGTGGCCTGCAGTCAGCCTGCACTAACACTGCCCGCCGGCCTACACCCTTTTGGGACATGGAGCAAATCCGGGGCCTGAGTTGACTCTGGGATGCACCCTGGAGCCAGCGGAGCCCTCACGTCGTTTGGCACATGGTGGTGGCGTAAGGGCCTGGCAGATTGACAGAACGGGGACAAGCGGGTGGCGGCATGAAATTGCACAGTAATCGGCAATAGTCCGAGAAGGAGAGAAGCCTCACTCGTAGATGCACCACATTGCCGAGTCCATGTTGCTCAGGTAGGATCATCGGAGCTTGTGCCATACAAAGCTCAGACCTGACAAAGACCATTAATGCCCAAAACAAAAGCTCTTCACGACGCGCTAGTTAGTGCAGGATCTTGTCGGTCATGGTCACTCGACTTGGCGCGCGGAGGCGGTTTGCCGATTCGAAGCCTCAACCTAGTGAGCAAACTGGGTGTTTGCAGGCTCACTAGCTCGGGCGGAGTGGCGCGTCCACAAGACGTTTACCCCGTCGACAAGCTCTTGACGAGCTGATGTGCAAGCCGGAGCCAGTCATGTCCTCCAGTGGCCGCCACAAAATACCTAGACCGTTGGGCCGACAGGTCTTCTGATCGTCACTCATTTTGCGGTTTGGCCTATAAGATTTCAGAGTCACCCATGCATATGCATCGGACAATCTGGGGCGCCGAGCCACAATCGCGGAATCCGGAGAAGGGCAATTGCAAGTCGAGAGGAGTACGGATGGTGAAGCCTTGGGCGAACAGGGATCAACTACTCCGCCGAGTCGTGCGATCGACAACCGACACGTTGAAACGGGCCAATAAACTCAGTTCATTCTACATCTCTTCGGGAGCGACATTTGACACAAGGTCATTTATTTGCTTCAGCGTTTCCGATTCACAGTCACTCCTGCCTGTATCAGGTGCCTCGAACGCACCTCATCATTTTCTTTCCAAGGTGTGAGACCAAAATCTTTATTCCCGGCCCAAGTTCCACAAGTTGCTTCGCTCTCTCTTGCGGTCTCACTGCCTATACCTTTTCAGCTCTTCAACGACAATTTCAATAATTTAATATACACTAGCGGAAACCACAATTGTACGGCCAGCCTACTCTGGGTAACGTCGGATGGGTGTGCGCTTACAGCTGGTTAATTGTCCAGAACATCAAATTTTGGGAGCACAAGATTCCTTGGACTCACCTCTCGCTCGCTTCTCCGAAGCAATTCGTACAACGTAATCTTCTTGTACAGCCAGCTCGTCTCGCCGCCCGAATTCGGTCGTTCTCGCTAGCCTATGAGACCGTTCGTCTGGTTGCTAAGATCAACAGCACACGGTGCACCATTGTTGGGCCAGCCTTGATACTGAGGCCTACAAAAATTTCGAATCGTGAGGTCACCGCAGAAGGAGAAACAGAGCTGTCAACATTTGTGCCACTTCGATGCAAAACATCAATCATGACGACGGTCTCGTCGCCGTTGACTCTCGTGCAACAACGACAGCAGTCCGATCAGGTTCCATGATGAATAATCCTCATCGGTTTTACGGTTTCAACAGCGAAGATTCCATCCCTCGCTGGCCAAGTTCCGCGACCGCGCAATCACTGGCATCGACTCGACGTTCTTCCTCCAACGCATCTTCGGCCTCTTATCCCACTTATACCATGCACCCGGCACCAGATAAGCCGCTTCCGCCGCTCCCCACGAGCGCGAGTGGTTCTTCAACCTCGATCGGACGACCCTTGTCTCATACATCGCTGGACAGCAGCTTTCGCTCATCCCACTATTCAGATAGATCCGCAAGTTTTGGGGCCCAGCCAAGTGGTGCAAGCTCTACACATTCTTCTCCGCCAAGTCAGTTCGCAATTGCTTCAAAACAACAGTATGCATACAATGTACCACAGTCTTCACTATCGACAGAACTTTCCCTGAGGACCTTTGTGGTATCAGACGATAAGCGCATTAACAACAGTGTTCATTACTTGGACATTTCATCAACATCCTGCACCTTGGCAAGCAAGCATGGCAACAACGTTGTCAAGGTCTGGTCAGTGGACACGGGCGACGTACTTGGTCAAATCAAATTCTCGTCTTATACTGAGGCCCGGTCCCGGTCGCGCGATTATCTCATTCGCAGTCATGCCATTCTTTCGGAGATCAACAGTTTAATTGCGATTGCGACCAAATTCGGCAGAACGCTCGAAATTTGGAATTGGGAGAGGAGGAGGTGTTTGCAGACGATCGATGGGACTGACAGATGGGCTGTTGGGAAGATGGAGACATATGATCATGGATGGGCCAGTCTTGCGGTATACCGAGGCGAAACCGGCATAATTGATCTCTTTGCAGCAACAAAAGAGAAGAAGCCTTTCATCAAAGCGAGGACCATCAGTTTAACAGACGCCAATTTGCCATTTGTACCGCAATATCCAGAGTTGGCTTTGTCTGCCACCAGCCCCCTTTTGATAGCGGTCGCTGGACCCCGTCCCCCCCGCCGCGGTCATCCGCCGCCGCAGCGCGAAACTCTCCTCGTGGCATGGCAAACTCATCATGATGCCACCTCAGGTAGCAGACCGTATCGTATTGCGCGGCCTTGGCAGCACCGAGAGCTTGACACCGCTATTCCATCTGACCTCAACACGTACGGAAGCATCGTCGTTTCGATCTGGATACCGGCCACCTATCGAGCCGTGCCAGCCCCAGCAACCCGGGGAGGGACGTGCTTTAATCTCCATCCCGTCGAAGTGACATCACGATACGTTTTAGTATGGGATCTGGCAGCGAATTCGACCCGCACCTTTGGAATCCCCAACTGTACGGCGTGTATCTCGCCTGACTGTCGCTTTGTGGCATATTGTCACGCTAGTGGGGCTGCGATTGGTGCGCGAGGAACTTTGGCAGTATTGGACGTGATATCTTCCCGTGAGATATGGTGTTGGCCGGATCGTAATGCGACTGCTATAGACAGCGGGCCCCAGCCAGGATTCTCACAATTTGATGATCTGGCAAAAGTCAATGAGCTTTCGTTCTCTGCAGACAGCAAATCTTTGATGGTAGGTGACGGCGACGGGCGAATTTGTATTTACGATATTTCACCGAGAGACATCGTTTAAAGGGACATCTCTCCAAGCTATCATTATTTAATCTTCCTCCCCAGGCATCAGAAGATGCGGAGGTCTTTTTTCTAAAACGAATAAGTTCTTCACGGCGTGCGCGCTGGATGAATGAGATTGATGGCACGCAATGTCAATCCTTACTGATGCCTCCCTCCGTCTACGTCATGTGTTGTCGACCAAGCGTCGATCCAATGCCTTCAGCACTCGCGATTGACGTTCTTAAGCCAACGGCAGAGATGATCGTTCCTAGGAAATGGCCACGAGCTTTGGTGCTCTTCTCCCATATCTCGGCCATCTTGAGACCTCAGTGAGACACGATACCTGGTGGCTCGTCTCATGCGTTCATCGAAAGTCATTCAGCAGGGCTGCCCTGCAGCGACCTCACAACATGGATCGATACAAGTACATCTGCGTAAGCGAGACAGCTCAAGGCGATCCGCTGTTAACGGTATTGCTCCCTTGTATTCCTCGATCCGTATGTGTTCGTCGCGGAAAGACTCCCCTTCAGGAATGCGGTTTCACCCTTTCCCGAGGCCCAAGAGAATATGCCACCATTTTATTGCTCGAAGCTTGCAGTCACCAATCGCCGCCGCTGTCATGATCACAATGCATGTGTGCGAGAAGTACGTACGCATGGTTCAACAATTTCTCATTGTTCCGCACCAGCTTTAGGGTAGGCTCTTCTCTTTCAGCCTTGGGTAGCCCATCCATTGGTTCAAGAATAATTCGAACGCACCAAGTCCCGGGTTATCCGTTACGCCACCCGATCTTTATGTCTCGCCGCAAGGAAAGTGCGTGCTGCCTGCATAAAAGTTCAACATTGACAATCCGTGTGATATTTCGTAAAGCACCTCCTGCTTCTGTCCTCGATCATTATTTGTTTGACGTCTTGAGGGCTTCGTTCAAGTCCAAAAACGATTTTCTCGTAACAGTTTTATGCGTTGCAAGAGATACATTTCTTGGATGAGCAAGCCTTGAGACTTTTTCACACCAGTAGCCGCATCGCTTTTCCTGTTCACCTCGAGGTTCTAATTAACGCTTTCCTACAAAGTCTTTAATGGAAAGCGAGCGCATGGTCTAACAAGGGAGAAGAGTAATTGAAGCAACCACGTTTGAATCATAGATCTGGCATTCTTGGAAAAGTTAACGTTATCTAGGGTAGTTTGACCTAGCTTATCGAAGCGTTGCACTTAGCCGCTGAGTTGCTCTTTGTACATTCCAGATGATACTGGCATCTTATCGTATTTCCGATCAAGAAGTCTCACGTCGCGAGAAGCCCTCGTCTTTCGCTACGCTATTGTGGTGTTGCAAATAAAGGGCAGCGCAAACAAAGGCTGTAAAGATCACATCTGGACGAACTTGAATGGCATAGCCTTAGGTTCGGCAGATACGCATCTGGCCCGCACTGCCTGGAAAACTTGTTGAGATCGCACCACTGTAAAAGCTGTCGTAGGGGCGCAAGTCTGACTGAGAGCACGGAATGGGCGGTTTGACGCCATCTCGTCAGATGGGCTCGGCTGACGAGGTAGGCATAATGATGCGCATAATGGTCCATCGCAAATGAGCTGATGAAGTGTGTCTTGGAGGCATCTGAGTGATGAGATTGTCCATGATCAGCGTGGGAATATTGGGGAAGATGCACGAAGATGACCCGCGCGGAAGCCTGAACTCAATTGTTCGGTGCCCCGAGTGCCTGTGGTAGGGTGTCGTATGGGGGCTTCGGAAGCCACCCGAAATTCCGACCCTACTGTACTTTTCGCGAGGGATTCGTAACTGCCTGCAATCAAGCTCATGCCTGGCGCCTGTGCTGCAAAGAAACTTTGGCCGGGCTAAACAGATGACATTGAGCTATTCATTTGTGGCGTGGTTCCAGACGTTTGGTCGACGGGATCGACCCAATGCTGCGCCAAAAGCGTCCTATGATTGTGTCACACGTTCTAGCAGTCAATGCTTGCGACAACGGATTGACCACGAGTCAACGTCTGGCGAAGTGGGATATAAGCAAAGACCACAAATTTTCGGCTTCGTTTTTGCCGCCCGTCTATCGCGAACACGGCTTTGGATCAGGACTGAGGGATGCGACAAAGATGCCATGCACGCTTCAATCGACAGTTCAGGAGCGTTCTGGGCGACTGGCTGGCTCAGAATTGACGTAATTGTATGGCCGCCTCTCCCAAGACACAATACGAGGCGTTTCAAGAGACGGCATTCTGGAAGCGACTTCGCGTATCAATGTGCACGTACCCCACCGACGATGCTCGAAACCAGTATTGAGGTACTTTCGACGTCGCGCCACGAATTGCCACCATCACCATTACCAAAACATCAATCCGAGGACTCAGTTTCTTGATGACGAGAAGCGATCACGACCAAAAGTCTCTGAAACTTGTCTGCTACGAAGCGCCGCGATAGCACGTTCTGGCTAGTTTGTTACGAAAAGTATTTGACCAGGTTAAGCATAATTGACACGATTCTCCTCGCAAGCCGCCGCAAGGGCCGCGGATCACCCTTCGTGACTCGGGGGACTCCTCGCTAGTCATCAGGTCTCTCAGGCCGCAGGTCCTGCAGACGCGACAAGCTGTTGCTGAGTAGTGATTCAGAGCAGGGCAAGACATTGGCAGAGCAGATCCAATATACATGGCCATCTGGTCCAACGAAGCGTAAGTCTCGTCCACCAACTCGTTGGATAGCCCCTGCGAGCTACTTTGATAACCCTAAGTACTCCACTGTAACGTTTATCAGCAGTTTTGTGCGTGTTCAATGCAGTTTTGTCGCGCGTTTCATCCCATCGTCTGGGATTTGAAGACCTATTTAATGCGATTTCTGCGAAGTGCTGCCAGAAGCCCCTGAATCATGACCGTAACTGATTGATACGCGACTTTTTTCTTTTGTTTACCATGTCCGTCTTGAGGTGGAGCGCAGATTTTCTTGCTTCGAAAAGAAAAAGCTAGAAGCCAGCCAGTCGGCCGAAACAGGATTTGTCAACTCGTGTACGCGCTTTCCGTGGCTTCGGTCGTGATCCTAATCATGCTTGACTCCTAGATAGACTCGACGCACGCCACTTGTGGCTTTCAATTGACACAGCAGCGCCAGTGATTGACGGAACGAAAGGGTGCCTCTCAAAGACGCTTCCAGCCACGAAGAGCGGCAAGGGCGTCTGCTCTTCGTCAGACTGACAATTGCAGGATGAAGGCTGAGGAAGGTGTCTTCCGATTCCTGCCATCTCGTCGTTGTTGATTTAGAGTCAGATGAGCCTCGCCTCATGACGGAACTCTGTGGCTTCACGCGCTCTGCAGCTCTGTTAGCGCATTTGCAAAGTTCCCGACACCTTGGGGAACGCAGCGGCCGGAAAAGGCGTCGGAGTGATAGTAGGCAAATGCGGAAGATGAACGGAATAACGGAAGCCCGACCTCACATAAACGAGGTCTTGCGCGCATGTCGGACGAAGCTACGTATGATGCGCACACTGATCATTTAGTCACGGGAAGGAATGGGTCAGTTTCCCCCTACAATAAATCGGGCTCTAGAACTAGAATGCAGTTACAAGCAGATGCTATCAATCTCCAGCTTCAGCGATTGATAAAGCCTGCGTCGTCAGCGCGTTGCAGCAGTCGCTTGATCTGCTTGCATTGAGTCGTGTGCGCCGCGTGGCACATCGACCTGCGGTAAGGAGTCAGGTTAGAGAAATGGCCGTCGCGGCGAAAGGAGTTGAAGCACTTGGACAAGTCGTAGACCTCAATCGTGCGGGGTCGGGGAAACAAGATTCCTTCGTTCATCTTATCACACGGATCATATGACTCCCCCGTCTATTTTTGAGGGTCTCATTCGGACAAGACGAGAAAGGATCTCCAATGCAGAGGACAGTCGCAACCAACGGTGTTCCAGCGAATGTGCAGAAATGCAACCTTGGGATGGGGTATCGTGACCATCACACAGATGTGCGGTTTTGAAATGCGTGGCAGTCGGGAAAAGGCCTGCAAGCCTCCACAATATCTCGAAGAAACTGCCATGGGTGGGAGATCCTTCTGACACTTCACATGTCGAATGTGTGGGTACCGGCAAGGTGGTCAGGCGTCTTCTGGTGTCACCGAAGAAGGGATTTTTCTGGTTAGGAGGTCGGCCAATGACGAGACGTTTTGGGGGCCATCGCGTCGTTTCAGACGGTATCGGATGCAACATTGCCGCTCTGACAATGTGTCTTGTGTCAGTGGCTTCGACGGGCGCGGCCGGCATACACCATCACACACACACACAGTCAGGGACTGGCGGGCGGGACACTTGCTTTAGCAGCTTCGACCCGACTGGTTCGCGCTGTCCATTTGACTTGCAATTATTACACCTTTCCCAGGAAAGACCTGCGTGTATTTGCATTACCTACCGCCTCCGAGGCCTTTGTTCCCCGCGAATTACAAGATAGACGCGGGGAAGCCATAATTTCGGGATTAATGGGTGGCTTTTCACCAATGACCTGCGCGACGTAGAGTTCCTGATGTGTCAGCCCGCCTGCTGGCCGAGCAAAATGCCAAGCCCTTGCCGTGGGCATAATTGTAAAACCGGGGTTCACATAATGCAACCCTGGCCATACGACATCCCCGACTTTCGCGCGGGGGGTTTGGTGTGAGAAGTCCTTACGATCCTTGTCCACAATGCTTCAACGCCAGCCTAAATTTGGAATGACGATAATCTACGATTTCTTTCCGACATGGGCTTACAAGTTTGTCGGCGCTAACGCGGATATCTCCACTTCTGACGATACGTTTTTGTTCTTTAATGGGGGCCCTTCACTCGACCCTCGCGTGGCCATTTACCTCTGTACTTTCTCTGATTTCTTTTATTCAGCCTCGGTGGCAGGTCCATCTTGTAGCAACACTCCCTTCTTTTGATATATACTCTTTTTCTTTTGGCATTGCCCTTGATTGTTTCATGTTATTCTCTACCGTACCCAGTTGACGGCGTACCAGTGATCGCCTCCGATCCTCTGTTGACTGAGGCTCACGATCTCGTTCTTATTTTTTGGTCTGCAAATATAGCGAGGTGACTTGTTGCGACAATGGACGAGCCGAAGCCTCAATGTGGAACCAAAGCCGGCGAAAGCCCCCAGCAATATGACTTGGGTATCCATGTGCTTGGTCTTTGTAAGAAACACCAACTTCCCTTGTTAATGTGAATCTGCGGACTAACACTTTCCACCTTTGCAGTCTTGGTTTTGGCCGCTTCCTGCCTTGGTACGACACCGTCATAGAGGACAACTACGGTATAGGCGATGCTAACGATTCGCGACCTAGGTGCCGGTTTCCCTGTGGCCGCCAAGAAGATCAGCTGGCTCAAGGTTCCTCCAAAGGTGTTTTTCGCATGCAAGCACTTTGGCACCGGTGTACTTATTGCAACAGCTTTTGTTCATGTAAGAGCTTGCAATTCTATCTGAGGCTTGAAATGAAGCCTGGGCCGTGCTCACATGTGAACAGTTACTACCAACTGCATTCGGAAGCTTGGGAGACCCGTGCCTTCCAGACCTTTTCATCAAAGACTATCCTCCTCTTCCAGGAGTGATCATGATGGCATCTATGTTCATATTGTTCGTCATCGAGATGTGGCTCAATGCCAAGACCGGCGGCCATTCTCACGGCGGTCCGACTGGAAATGTCATTCATAGCGGCACACGTGCAAACGCGAGTGGTCCGCCGGTTCCGGCGCCGCAGTACCGTCCTGACTCTCAACAATCCCTCAACGAGCTCACAGGTAAAGCGTGGGACGAGCAATCTTATGACAGTCGCACCGCTCGCACGATTTATGAAGATGATACGAAAAGAGCCACAGTTTCGACGATGCCGGCATGGTTCATCGCATTCTACGAGCAATACGTTCGTCAACACACTGAACTTGTCGACATGGTTTCGAAGAAAGAAAATCGGAGAACGCTGTACCAGGAGAAGACGAATGCAGCAGTGGTCAAGGAGTATGGCGTAGACGAAGAGGCTGCCGTTGACCCAGAAGTTTACAGGAGAATGTCCACGAACATTACCTTGCTTGAGGGTGGCATTCTGTTCCACTCCGTATTTGTGGGAATGACTGTATCAATTACGATTGACGGGTTCATCATTCTCCTCATCGCCATTCTGTTCCATCAGATGTTCGAAGGTCTTGGTCTCGGATCACGAATCGCCGCTGTCCCTTACCCGAAGGGAAGTGTCAAGCCCTGGTTACTAGTCTTCGCTTTCGGAACAACCGCACCGATTGGTCAGGCTATCGGCCTCTTGACAAGGAACACCTATGATCCCAACAGCGCATTTGGCTTGATCATTGTTGGTATATTCAATGCCATGTAAGTTTATCGGAAGACATCAATTGCAGGGGAAGTGACCACTAACAAGATTCAGCTCCTCTGGTCTCCTGATATATGCAGCGCTGGTGGATCTGTTGGCTGAAGACTTCTTGTCAGAGGAGGCGAACCTACTGCTTAGCAAAAAGGACAAAATTGCAGCGTTTTGCTGGGTCCTTCTTGGAGGTAAGATTATAGACCTTGTCAGTGCTATTGCCTCTTAACTAACTTTCTTCGATATAGCCTTGGGCATGTCTATCGTTGGCGCATTTGCTTAGCCTGCAAGTACCCGCGCTTAGGTCCGCCAAATTTGCCGCTACCAATGCCCCTCCCCTCCGTCACAGCGGACGCTTCGAGGTTCGCGTGCGCACCATGGCCTTGAATGAACGATAGATATGATGAGTATGCAGAGATGAGCGTTTCCAAATAATAGAAAAATGGTTCAAATATCGGCATATGTCCTCCTCGCTGATGAGACTGGGGTATCTGCGCATGACTCGAGGCTAGAGCACGCGATATCACTTCCCGGGTCGATCGTTTCACTTGGAAATAATCACGACTCAACCTAGCTAAATGCTGCTCTCATGTAGCCTCCTCAAGTTCTATCTGCGAGTTTTAGGACGTGCTCCAGTGGAACATGGGACCTTCAAATGAAGCACCGGCCTTTGAGAATAGTCAACGAAGTGGCAAACGCACATGAACTCTATTGCGCTTGTTGAGCTCAGAAACCCCCGCCAATCTTTCACCTGCTGAGAAAACTAGTGCAGCTGTGATTCAAAGAGAAAGAAATTTTGCGATAGGGGCGACTTTCAGCATCTGGCAGGTGAGGCACGTGATGGCGGCTCATCTCTGATGTTGGTCACTGTTATCGTGCACAGCTCGCGACATCGCTTTCCCAAAAAAGCCTGGAAAATGATAGCGCAGCACAATCTTGCTTGACAGTTGCCCAAAAACGCAGCGTGTCGTCCTAGGAAGCAACACGATCAATTCTACCCGATTTGACATCATAGATGTACCCAGTGATAGGCACGTCCAGAACTAGCGGGCTCTTCTTCAGAATCTGTATGTCATCCACCACGCTCTGGTTGATGTCGCCAAAAGGTAGAAAAGGAACATGGTCTACGTCTTCCCCAAGTTCTGCACGAATCTTGGATCGCAATTGCTCGTCGGAGAAGGTGAGCATTCCGCAATCAGTCTACACAGGGTTGGAAAGTCAAAATCTCATATCGCTGGTCTCAATCGGCTGAACATACATGGTGAATGATGGCGATTTCTCTAGTTCCAAGCAGCTGTTGGGAGATGACCACGGATCGTAGGGCCTCAATCGTGCGTCCGCCAGCATTGCGAATGACGTGCGCATCCCCTTCAGAAAGACCTAGGGCCTTTGCCGGGTCGAGTCGCGCATCCATGCAGGCAACCACGGCGACTTTGCTGCAGAAAATGTCAGCAAGGCTCTGGCTAGTGATAACGAGATGACCTTGCCTACCGACTAGGTGGCAAGGGCAGGTCACCCTTGTCGAAAGTGGCTGCGTAGCTCCTGTTGGCGGCTTCGAAATCCGCACTGGCCGACATACTGTTGTAAAGCTGTAGATCAATAACGATTGATGAATGTAATACAAGGATCTCTCAGGAACTCATCAAGGTTCACCGTCATGAACCACCCAAACTCTTAAATAGATTGCAAGCTCTCTCGCATTTTGACAGCTTCGCGCCGCTGCCATGAACGCGGGGTCGTTTAGTCGCCATTTCCTACGCTTCTGTCGCAATCCCGAATGTGTGTGCCACTAACCGGGCTAAGCCGTCGTTCAGCCATTGGTCACCATGCAGCCGGTAATTTTCGACGGCGTCGCGTCCCGATGAGCCACGTTGGAAATATGTCTTTTCAATTGCTTGGGAAATCCTACAATTCCCGCTCCATGACCTAAAATGGGCCCTCACGTCTCCGGGTATGCTAAAGTCAGAATTCTGACAGCCTGATCATGAATCTCAGGATTTTTTCGACGTCGGTTTCTCCATTTAACTGTCAATATGCGCACTTGCAACAGTCGGCTGACGATTGTGGCCCCAATCTTGAGGTTTGTATAGCAGTAACTTCCACTGGATTGGATGACCGTCATGTAGCAGAATCCTGCCCCGGTGTTGCGTCTGGAAGATGATGAGCCACTCCTACGAACTCTGTGTCGATATCGATCCTGGCGATGGATCGATCCTCATCTCGTCTAACTTCTCTGCATCCCGAATAGTCCTCTCTGTACGTGCCTTCGAAGCTCCCATCGACTGATGACAAGTATCTAAGTGCACAATTTGCCGGCTGCAGGTCAATCCGAACATGACAGCGCCTCTTCCGAATTAGCAATGACGGGACTTGTTGAACTCCATCACGTTTCATCGGCGAGCATCATCAGGCTACCCTATCCCCTACAACGGGGCCTAATGTGCGTGGCGGCTCGGGCGACATAGCAGGCCTTGACATTTCGGGCACATTGGCCAAGGGGTTTGAGCCACGACGTGCATGAGCTTGAATAGAGCTCGAGCACATGAGTGGAAACGGTTCAAGACCTGTTCATCTCGAAGAAATAAAAAATTGCCGCAAGCAGCGAATTGTTAATTGATCTATTTCGAACTGCGAAAGTGGAAACCAAGGTATTTTCTCATCTTCTTCCCTTCACTATCTTGCATGCTAATCCTCGACAATTGGTGTTCTCCCGGGACATCAGGGGCGCTCAAAAAGCGAGAAATATGGGGAAACAAGGAAGCAGCTATGCATTGTTTCACCTCTCGTTCTTCTCATCGAGAGCAACGCATAATGCGACCATGATGGCCATGTCAACACCAGGTGCCACTACCAATGCATACGTTTGTTGACCCCCAAGCAATTCTCGAGCATTGAGTAATTTGCGATCGATGCGTGCCAGAGTCGCCCCTGTCTTCTCGCAGATGATGTTTGCACTGGTATCGAGCCAATTGCCAGACATAATCAAAGTTTGATCGGTTCCGTCAAAAGATTTGAATTGCGCCGTGGCTTTCGTGCCGACAACTGTGGGATTGTTTCTGTCAGCCGAGGTTCACTGTTGACTTAGGATACAGGAAAACGCAGGGAAATTACGCTTGAGGGAGTTTTTGATGGTGAGAAACACAGAGCCGTGTGGATCCTCGGCAGCAAACGTTGTGTGAATGTGCCAATGCTGCCTCACAATGTCATACAGATGGTTGCCTGACAAGTCAAACACCGATTTGCGACCAGACATTGTCATGTGTCGACCTTGAATCTTCATGAACGGCATTCCTTGGGTATTTGTGATGTCAAAACTATCACCAGACAAGGAGAGAACTTTTTCTTTCAAAACTAGAGTCTCGGTCGTTTTTGCGACGAAGTTGGGAAAGACTCCCACCGGCTGAGCCACTGGGGGTAATTGAGCCATGGCAGGAGATCTGCTCTGACAATCGCCTGCTAATAGACCAGTGGGCAAATGGCGGCTACTTGCTGGTGACCAACAGCGATGCTCGATGCTGTGCGCAATAGAATGACGGTGTTGCGTGCGTCAGGTTGCTTGATATCAGGTTGGGAAGGCTCATAGTACACGGAGAAAGCCCTGAAAATGAGTCTGTCCGTTGCTTTTAAGTGAAAACAGGCACCTGACGGGGATTCCGCCGCGCCCAAGGTGGCGCACACACGTTTGGTTGCACATGTGGGGGGATCCCACTCCTGGTGTGAAGGAGAGGCCTGGCCCAGGACTGCTCATTTTAGCGCTCCACTGCCGGATGGCTATAAGTTCGTGGAGGCCTCATCAGAGTCGCCACGCTTGCGATTGCGAACGTCCGCTTCGCGACATCCAGTCTTGTCATGCTTCCATCCAACGCTCACCTTCATGGATCATATTCGTAAAATCATTTACGATATGAGTTACACACGATAACCATCATCCAAGAACCTCTCTTACGTGTGCCATGAATCGCGAATTTCTTCTGAGGCTTGCCTCCTGGACGAGGTTCAACTCATTGCCCAAGTGATATTCGACGTCGCAGGCTGCATCACTTAATTACCCATAAAATGGAATGTGCCACATCTCTTCTTCGGAGACATCAGAGACTTTTTCATTCCCGTAGAATGGACCAAGATCATCGTGGGCCCAGGCATTCGGGAGCTGGAGCGTAAGCTGCATTTGTGAAGGTTCGGGGGACTCGACTTCCAAGGGTTGGCTCGCAGTCTGACAAACATCTGCGAAATCGAACTCTTGGTGATCTCTCTTTTTCTATTTTGTCAATATCTGTGGATGCAGCCGCGGTCCATTCACATTCACCAATCCATTCGCGTAACCAACTTCGAGTTGACGCCCCCCCCGATTGCGCTAGGGCTTGCCGTCAGTTCGCGCTCCACTGCCATAGGCTGCACCGAATACCTAAGGGGAAGCAATGTCTTCTTGGAAATCACCTTATTGGCTCGCCGGTGAGCCGCAATAACGTCAGTGATGGCATTGAGATATTCATACCAGGGTGCAGGACGTAGACAACGAGGATTGAACACCGTCGCACCCAAATTGGCCACCTCGTGCGACTCGGCCACGGTGGCGAGGTCAATCAAGACGTCGCCGAGTAACCCATCGGGCACGAAGTCGACGCTGTCCAAGCGCCAGCCTGGGCTACCAATACGTCTCACAAATGCAATGCAATCAGAACTATGCTGAGCAGGCTTTCTCGCGGATCGCTGAGCCCGCAATTTGGCAGACGCGAAGGATGGGACCGGGTACAGGGCGATTCAGGAGCTGTCCGTCCCCAGCACCCACGAGAATGCGCCTTGGAATCTGACTCGTCCGTAGTCGAGATTGGCGGCCATGAAGAAGCTTTCCGGCACCTTTTCGGACGCTGAAGCTACTGCGTAATCTCCCACCGCCGCGATGAACAGAGAAAATGAATCGCGTAAATGAATCGCGCCCGGGTGAACATACAATTTGACAACGCCGGAGGCCTCCGGGCGGAAAGCAGCAAGACCCAGATTGAAGATGACAGGATAGACTGCGTGGAAGAATTTGAGCTTGAACGCGGGTGGTCTCATGCCTGACGTTGTCTAGGCCTCTTGTCCGTGCTGTCTACCCGCCGTCATCCTGAGCTTTGAGACAGAATATTTGCTTGACGTCACTACGATTCTTTGAGAGAGCATGAAGAAGCTCTGAACCGCCATAGCGGTAGAGACGGTAACGATTAGATCGATGCCCGAGCGACTCTCTTCATTCTGCATCAATACTCGAAGTGTTCAGGATTGGTTGACAGTAAAAACCTGATGTCTGTTACCAATCGACAGAAGACTTATTGTATGCTAGAGAACTAATTGCGTGGAGAGCAAAATTGGAGTGGTAGAGGCTGTGCTTGGCCTTAGGTTGGGGGGGGGTTCAAGATAAGCTGGAGACGCTCCAGAGAGTTCAGTCCGCGAAAAACCCGTGCTGCTATACGGCGATCACCCATTAAATAGCTGGAATTACCCTCCCCAATGGGCGAACGGCCCGAGACATCTACTGCGGTGGGGACGGTAGGGCTGGCACTGTACCAACCAAGCAAATTGCTCACCGTCCGCTTCTCTTACACGCATGCTATCGAGTCTTCCCCAAATACAAAAACTAAGCAGTCTTTCACGTACTGCGCCATGTTAGAAAATAACTGGCTTGATAAAAACCGTCTGCTACCAGGTTTCTCATTTCGGTGCGCGTCGCACGAGACGCTGGTGCGGGCTTACGACACTTCTAGGTGTCGCCCTCGGGTGTGTTCTGAAGACTATGACCCCTGTCAATGCATGTCAGACTTGGGATAAAGCGTGCCTGCAAGTCTCGGTGCGAGAATCGATTCATAATCTTGGTATGAGCCATTGGTCATTCACAGAGATTTCGCAGAGCAGCAGCTCACTTCTCGAGGCCTTTAAAATGCTCCACAGGTTTTTGGATGATGCACCTAAGCAATTGTCGCTGAGAAAATTTTATGCACCCTTTAAGTAAACTTCGCCGAGTAAGCTTCCAAGCCCAGCGGCTATTTCCTCATGCATGTCAGATTGCGTGTCAGATTACATGTCAAGAAACGAGAGTTCTCCGAGTAAAGTCTATCGGGCTTTAGTAGGCCATGGCGCTGGGGATTCGACTATCATTGTTATTAGAGTCGGACTTCTGCGTAGACATTCAGGTCAAGTTCCTCTTGACTACGGATGTTCCCAGCAGATGATAGAGCTCGATCCATATTGTACTGTCTTCGAAACTTGGTTGATTCAAGCGCCCACTAGCGATCAGAACATAGCTATTACCTTACCTTTCCAGCCCTACTATCACTGCAATGCGATGTGGGCAAATTCATGTATTGAGACTCATGGAAGCCGAACAACACCCAAATATTCCGATTTTGGACAAAAAGCTGAGTAAGGTTTCATGGGATTTAGCAAGATCAAATTGTAAGCCGGTATTCTTACTGCTGATGGGTGTCCTGGGTATTGATATGATTGCATTGTGCATTGGAGACTCCTCGCCTTCAGTAGCTGGGCTTCGATGTCTAATGGTACGTACAGTCAACTCCACCGCAGTGGCATTCTCATCGTCACATTGATGCTGCAAGAACCTTGAAGTCACCTTAGGTATCGCAAGAATACACAATGCAGTCGTCGGATCATATCATTTGATGCAGCAGCAGGTGTTACGCGCCATCAGAATGAGTTACTACCCCAGCTCAAGAGAACAATGCGCGCAGATATCATGAATGTAAAGTGGCTGTTCGCGATCGATCGCTGGCCAGACTAGGCAATAAAGCCATCCGGCGTGATTGTTGACGGCCTGGTAGCTGGGAGGCACGACGATCTCAGCGTACTTGTTGGTTGGATGCGCGCACTAGTGGCGGTCACGTCGATCAAGCCGTTCTGGTTAATTAACCAAGCGAGAAAATAAAAACTATTCGTTGCCGCATTCAAACCTTTCTAGAAAGCATGCATGGAAGCCAAGCTTCGACACCTCGCCACGCATTGACTACGTCTGGGAATAGTACCGATTAGAGGGGCATCTTTATCGCCGAGGTTTCCCCATTGCCAGCCTGGCCCTAAGCCCTCTGCTGGGCCGTAGCTTGCCGCTGAACTCGGTCGCACCCTGTCTTGTTTGGGATTAGGTTCCGCTTGGCAACTTTGCGCCCGGCCGGATCGAGCTGGTACAAACGTTGTCCGCAGATACGGCAGGTATTGGCAATATGGAAACCTGAAACCGACAATATCGGGTCGCCTTCCGAGTTTTATTGGCGCCGAGCCACGTGCCGCAACCCCTCATGCTTTCCGAGGCGTCGCTCAAAGCGCCAAGAAAGAAGTAAAAACGGCTGTTCATAAACATTTTGGCTGCAAGACGCCGCGGCCTATTCTCAAGTGTCTGGCACGAGGACATGATAAACGTGTCCATTACATTCTGGACGCAAATAATGCTCGATGGTTCTTGGTGCTGAGACGACTTTTTTGTGAGCGCAGACGGTGGTGTTCACGCTGTTAACGTGACGTGTGCGCTCAACACGCTCATTCGATTTCGCGGATTTGAGATTCGCTTTTGCGGAGTCTGCTTCGCGTGGCCAGTATGCGGGAGGTGATGACACGCGCAAGTGGTTTGACCACGACACTGCTTCCAATATACAGAGGCGAGGAGGGAAAAAGGCATGTATCGTGGTGACTTCTTAGCCACTTCTCAGCCCGAATGATTTGGAAAACCTGAGACTCTTCGGTTCCGCATGCAAGAGAATTCTGATAGTCGGAAGACCTGAGTGTAATTCATGAGCACAACTTGCTCTGTAGGTGCCGGTAAAAGTGAGTCTGGATTTTCAAGCCTGCCAAAAACGATTGCCATTGCCGACATGACGAGTTTCCCGCGTAATTCAAGCCACTGATAATTCCAAGCAATGCCACGCGGGCACAATGCACCACTGCTTATGCCGCACAAAAGTTTCGGTACGCGGCGTTTCACATTGCTTGGCGCCATGCTCAATCTTTCGAAGAACATCATCATCATGCTCTGAATGAGACCACTCGTTGTAAGCATTGAACAAACATCGGTTGTCAGACACATCACAAGCTGCATGCAAATGCACTGCTCACAGAAACTGAAGTATAAAAGGATCAGCCTCTTCCAGTTGATCGAATCGTCGTTGTCATGAAGAATCACGAGTTTCGTTAATAAGATCATCTCATATTGTCTTTGAAACAGCTGACCAGCATGAAAATCAACCTGATCGCCGCCGTTACCTTGGTTGGTACAACCACTATGGCCTGGCCACAGTGGTGCAGTCCAGGCGAATATAGATGCAACCACTACACTGATGCCGGTGAACCGGGCTGGGACGTCTGTGATGCAAGGCGCCGATGGGTTGTGAGTACAATTCCTGATCACGAACAGCCTTGAATGCCGCTTATCTCTTCGCGTCTCCTCGTCCGCGACGGCAACTAGCTTGGTGGATATTGCCCTCCATCTTATGTTTGCAGGTTCAACAGGCTGAATCGGTCACCATACTGCCTTCCTGCCGATTTCATACCTAATTGATACTCTGGCCGGATGCTAAGGATGCTCACCTCCGCAATCGTGTGCTTGTTTGAGTCTTTGCTGGTCGACATAGATTGCTTTTCGAGAGCATCTATATCTGCACCAAGCGTGGACGGGCACAAGTGGGAAGACAGCCGCAAGAATCGTGTTTCCCAATTCATGGAATCATCATGAGTTGAATGCTAAGCGCCTGGTGCAAATCCCAGCTTGACACTGAACCAAGAAGTCATTTACGATCAAAGGCGAGAGAAGCTTTTCAGTTCCAGCGGCTCACTTTGCGTGGGCTGTATTTGCATAGAAGTTCAATCTGATGGCCTTCCTTTCGGTCAATTATAAGGGACTTCCTTCCTCTCAATTGAGATATATGTGAACGTGCTCGCGTGAGGCAAAGGAGTGAAACACCAATTACGCCGTTGTAGCTCCACGTACATCCTGAAGTTAAAAAATGAGATCACAGCCAGCAAACGACCAGTTGAGTACCTAGGGGCCTTTTTTTGCCATCCAACGTGGCCTCTGCCAAGCCGGCACACCGCTCCGCCATGACCATGTCAGGCGTCTTGGCGCAACAGCTGGGAACATCGGGAACGACGCTTGTTTCCTAAGTTGCTGAAGTCATGTACCTGCGGCCACTGATTGACTACGTCCGACAGCGGTCTTTTGACGCAGGACACGTGCCCGAGAAACACAGACTTGCATGACTGGCTCTCTCTACGTCGTCGTCGATCCTGTCGTCATTCACAATCTCCCGTCTTCACCAGCGGCCTTCTGTGGGCTCTTTGACGTTATTCGACATCCACCTAGGGTCACGGTCATCCTGCTCCATCTTCTTATGGTCCGATCGTGTTTGACGCGACCACATGGTTGCAGGCGTGGAGACATGGGTCGGACCATATTCTCCCATCCTTCAAGCAGACGCGATTGCGACTTCCGTGGGAGGCTGGTCCTCTGGCTGCTGAAGGTGCTCATCAAGTTGCATTGCGAAACGGGCAGCAAGTCCAGAACTGCGATAGAATGCTCTTGAGTGAGCTACAGAGTACTTTATGGCAGAGATGCGTCTAGTAAGTTGTTACAGTCTCTCTTGTGGCGATTCTAAATGCACATGGTGTTTTGGTCAGCGGCGCCATTTGCCGAGGTGGGGTAGCTAACCACTGAGCCCTGTGTCTGGCATCTGCGTGAAAGTTTAATCCACCAACGTGCGCGGCCCCGTGTCAAAAAAGAGATTTGTTCTGAGCTAGCGGACGAGATATCCCGATCGTTCATTACGACGCAAGTTTTCACTCGCCAATAAGTGTTGGCTATGCAGTACTTTGAGCCATGCGCGCAGTTATCTTCTGGCAAGTCAGATTCTTCCAGTCGCAATAATTCCCTCCCATTTCACACATCATTTGGGACAGCAGTCCAAGGTTTGGTGCTCCGGTGTTCTCTGAGGTGTGGGGTCGGGCAGCTCATTGTCAATACAAAAGGATCACTCAGCCCAATCTGCGGCTCGCCAGCCAGTAGCTCCAGCCCAACGCCAATGATGGAGACTACAATGTCCGTTTTCATTCGCCCTTTGTCTATACAAGATCTAGACTCTTGCACTGCGCTGGAGAATGCCGCATTCCCACCAGCAGAGGCTGCAAGCCGTGAAAAAGTACACCTTTGCCCCGCGAAGGCCTTTGCGAACAAATTGGACAGAGGTCTTACCAGCGAGTGATCAGATTGAGTATAGACTTTCAACCTGCCCTGAGCTTTGCTACGGGCTATTCGCCGAGGACATAGGGCTGCCAGCGGAAACTTTGTCGAGATCAATCGGCTTGCCAGCAGTCGTCGCGGACGGCCGTGGCATCTTGCTTGCCCATGTGATTGCGACCAAATCCTTGTCCGCTGTTGTGGCAGATGCCGACATGGCATTTCCCAACAACTGGAAAAGCAATCCCGACGCATCTGCGACCGCCGGCCACCAGCGGGCTGGCAAAACTGTGGCCCTCCATGCCCTGGCCGTATCACCTGCGCATCAGAGAGCAGGCTTAGGCACAAATTTGGTCAAGCAATACATTGGCCTAATGGGTCAATTGGGCGGTGTTGAAAGGATATCAATTTTAACATATGATCGGCTTGTTCCCTTCTATGAGAAGCTGGGGTTTGAATTGATTGGGAAGAGTGCTTGCAATTACGGTGGCATTCCATGGATCGATATGGTATGTGTGCAAAGACCTGCTGCCGGCGGCTGGAGACAGTACTAAGACTGCGGCAGAGTTACAGCTTCATGAAGACGGAAGACTAGCGTCGTTCTGTTCTTTTTCTCTTGGCGGCAATTTGACGTCAAATCGGGCGAGCTGTTGGTGAAAATGTCATGCTCCGTGTAACTGGACATCATGCAGTCGTTGACATTCCAGGCAGACAGAGCAAAATCATGGTAGCCCAACTGCTGATTTCACACTATTGTCGCTGGCTGTTGAATTCCTGCAAGAATTCTCTGATGTAACTGGCATATATACGCATAATGAAAGCCAAAAGTGAAACTGATGTTGCGACTCTTCTTTCGAACGCGCTCCCAGACAAGAAAAAACGCGATGATGGCGAAGTAGAAAATTGCGGCAATTCATTGCAATACGTTGGGTGCAAGTTTTCCCGCCTGGCGGACGGATGGAGGAAGCGTGAATGATGTCACCCGATTCGTTCGTTTGGATCGGCGCCTTTCAAAGAAGGATCGTTGGCAGGTCGCCTGCTTTGTCTTTCCTCTTTCCCTTTCCTCCTTTCTTTTTTCTCTTGTTCTGTTTTCTTTTTTTCTTCTTTTTTTCTTTTTTTCTACTCCTTTCTTTTTCGGGGGATCCCCTCTTACGCTAGATTCTAATTCGCGATGCGCGTAATATCGCAATCTGCGCACCGCGCAGGCTATGCCGCCAAACCCCAATTTTTCTCCCTGGGCTGGCTTATCGACAAGGTGTCAGGGTGGTCCGAGCTCAGCCGTTGGCGCTGGGCTTGCCGATCACTTGCCCCAGTCATCTGCAAGCCTGCTGACGGCACGACCAAGTAAGCCCCACGGCGAGCTGTAGCCTGCAGCAGGGGGCTCCGCATTCCCGATACAGACCTGATCCGACCGGTAACTGCAACGGGTTTGCGTGAAACTTTTCCTCACCCGGAACGAGTTTGCCGCCAGTTCCAACGCCACGAGCACACAAAACTTGTCACACCTCAGCCAATGGTGCTTTCGCCGCGCCCAATTTCTCATCTGCAGGCAAAATGAGGTACTGCACCCAGCACCGTCATTTTGCTCGCTTGAAGTGTTCTTACTTCTCCGCCCATGAAGCTACTCGTACCTTTCGATGGATCGGTCGGGTCTCTGCCTCCCCCCGCGGGCAGTCTACTGATTGCGCGCCCGATAGTTTATCTTTTGGGCTGATAAAGGCTGATAAGACGCTCGGATTTGGACCACTGAAGCAAGAAAGTCCCGAAATTGGTCGCCGCGACCAACAGCAGAGCGGCGTGTGCCGGATTCGACGGCTTCGGTGTGCGACTCTGCTTTCAGAGTAACCGGACCCCATAGTGTGTCACCGCGGCTGGCCAATGAATCCTTCTGACGGGAGTCGTAACCAGCTGATCAGGAAAAGCAACGCTAGTTATCCTGGGAGGCTGATAGGTGATGCAGCCGTTGCGCTGGCTCGCCCCGTCTTACTCCCTCCCCCCCCATTGTTGTTGTTTCTGAGCCGGTCTCTCCGGTATGACCACGCAATTTGGCAAGATCTTTTGTCGATTCTGCAGTCCGGGCCAACCAACAAGTCAGCATGTTCAGAACACGTATCCTTGATAAATCAGCCCAGCCGGCTTTCCACAAAGACGGAACGGGCCCATCATTTGTTGTGTCCACCCTCACGGTCTTAACGTGGCGTCGCGCGAAGGTCGCCGATCCCTTTTCTTTATTTCCTTAGCGTCTGCTGTCGCGGTCCCAATTCTTCCAGAACGTCTCTGTTCGACGCGGCACGGAGTTTTCTCACAAACCCCCCGTCGCTAGCTTTCTTCTATCTAAAAAGTTTGCCTTTCCCCTCCTTCTTCAACCTCTTCTGGCAGGTCCTCGTGTGTCATAGCACAATTGGATTTTCCGAGTGCCCCTTTGAGACGCTGTGACTTCAGCATCGCTTGCGCTATGGATGAAAAGGAGGTTGCTGCGACGAAACGGCCCTTTGCCGACGAGGAAAAGGGCCATGGACAAGGTCCAATTGAAGGCACCAGTCATGTCATGCCCAAAGGAGCTGCTGAACCAGAACGGCATCCGAGCTGGTGGACTCGAAACGGTCTCACACCCGAATCATTCAAGAAGGCGTACTATGGATACGGCATCATAGAATTGGAACGACCTATGCGGGCGCGGCATTTGAACATGATCGCCATTGGGGGGTCCATCGGAGCCGGCTTCTTCGTAGGATCTGGCGGTGCTCTTGCCAAAGGTGTAGGTTTTCAGTTACTCTCGAAAAGTCTCGCGTGGTGGAAATAAATGACCGGCTCACACAATGCACCATTAGGGTCCAGGTTCACTGTTTATCGACTTCCTGATCATTGGAATTATGATGTTCAACGTCGGTAAGTCAGCCCGGCGTTACTCTTTCATGCACCATCAATAGCTGTCCATCTTCAAAAGATGTTCCAGTACTTACTTCTTCTTCAGTCCACGCTCTTGGAGAACTCGCCATCTTATTCCCTGTGTCTGGCGGGTTTTATACCTACTCTGCTCGCTTCATCGATCCGTCCTGGGGTTTTGCCATGGGCTGGAATTACGTCCTCCAATGGGCCGCCGTCCTGCCTTTGGAATTAACAGTGTGTGGTATCACAATTCAGTACTGGAATCCTAATATTTCCGTCGCTGTGTGGATCTCCGTCTTCTTAGTTCTCATTATCATTGTCAACCTATTTGGGGCCCTCGGATATGCTGAGGAGGAGTTCTGGGCCTCTTCCTTCAAGCTCATCGCCATTGTGATCTTCATGATCATTGCACTTGTTCTAGTGTGTGGAGGTGGACCCTCCGACGGCCGTTATAACCAATACTGGGGCGCGCGATATTGGTACGATCCAGGAGCCTTCAAAAACGGGTTCAAAGGATTCTGTGCTGTCTTTGTAACAGCAGCATTCTCGTTCTCGGGCACTGAGTTGGTCGGTCTCGCCGCGGCAGAATCACGAAACCCAGCAAAGGCAATGCCCTCTGCGATAAAGCAGGTCTTCTGGCGTATCACCTTGTTCTATATCCTGGGCTTATTCTTTGTTGGCCTGCTTATTGACGACAATGATCCGGCTTTGTTATCGGCAGGAGACTTCAATGATCCTAAGGCTTCCCCTTTCGTGCTTGTGGGGAAATACGCCGGCCTTCGTGGATTTGATCATTTCATGAACCTAACAATCTTAGTGTCCGTTCTATCTATTGGCGTTTCCGGGGTCTATGGTGGCTCTCGAACTTTGACCGCGTTGGCTCAGCAAGGCTATGCCCCAAAGATATTCACATACATCGATAAATCAGGCCGGCCGCTTTTCTCTGTGATCAGTCTCATCCTCTTCGGCTTCATCGCTTATGTCAGTTTAAGCGCCTCTGGGCCTACAGTCTTCACCTGGTTACAGGCCATTAGTGGATTGGCTGCGCTGTTTACGTGGGGTTCCGTGTGTGTGGCTCACATCAGGTTTCGCAAGGCTTGGGCATATCACGGGCACACCTTGGACGAGATCCCCTTCCGGGCTGCCGGGGGTGTCTGGGGATCATGGCTGGGGTTGTTCCTTGTTATCATCGTGTTGATGGCCCAGGTGAGATGATGCCACCCTGGTACTGGCACCTCTCAGAAATTCCGCTAACAGGGCTTCCAGTTCTACTCGGCCCTTGCGGCGCCTCCCGGTGAACCTGGCGTTGGTACTGCCGAATCTTTCTTCCAACAATATCTTGCGGCCCCTGTCATTCTATTCTTTTGGGCCGTTGGATACCTGTGGAAGCGCGAGGGATGGATTCGAACGAGCCAGATAGATGTTGATACTGGACGCCGGGATTTGGATTGGGATGAGATCAACGCGTACAAGGCCAAGATTGCTTCTTTACCCAAGTGGAGGCAAATTTTACACAAAACGATCTGATCGACTTGTCTTGGCGTTCTCATTTTACTTCATGTGTACATTTGTCTAGGTAGCTCCTCTACGATTACACGCGCATCCTGGGATCGGAAACCATTATTTTGGTCCCTGTGAGATATGGTGTCTGGCGTTGCCGTGACCGGCAGCGTCATTGAGACCAGATATGCTTCAAAGCTTTCAACGGCCGTAAGATATGACATGAAGTCCTGGGCGTTACCATAGATCTACCCACACATTCATTTAGCCTGGAGAGTTGCGACGAGAATCTAGGCGGCTCAGCTTGGCTTTGACGCCCGCAAACTATCATTCAAGATATGGCATGTCGTAACGCGGTAAGAAAACCTGGAATGAAAGAACGGAATCGTTCAACTCTCGATAGTCGGAATGCAACCGGAGGAGACGAAGGCTTGGTGCTCGCGAAGATATATACTAAAACTAAAATTGAACGAACACTCATCCGACAGAACGTGCTTTGCGAACGTTCTCTCAAAGAAATACGACTGCTTCGTTGATGGCCTTAGCGCTGATCGTTGCCAAGCTGTTCAGCCATCACAGGCAATCTGAACTCGACTTTACACTCAACCCCAGGATGGTTGCCAAAAGGTTTACCGCGATTCTTCTCAATATCAAGACTTTGGGAGCGAACCGAGTCAATAGGGCTGCATCTATTCCGAAAAGGATCCTTGAACCATACGAATCGATGGTACTCCCTTAATGGCCATTGGTCATGACGGTTTGACTTTGCTGCTGGACGTCCTATCTTTCTTCTTAGCGGGCGTTTAGCGGGCGTCATTGCGTCCGAGAAAACTTATCGCACTTCATCGTGCTGAAGCTATGGCGACGTTCGGCGACAAATAATAAGTTCACTCCAAAAATGCGGGCGGATCAGCTCGTTCTTAGCTCAGTATAATGGACGAGTAGTTGATCATTCACTCTACCTTTTGACAACACAACATTGTACGCCACTCCTGATGTTCTGACGGGCGCGGCGGGGGCGCGGGCAACGCGATGTGCACGGCGGGGCACGCTAGGAGCATTCACTCCGAACGGCACTGCCCTATCTACCCAACGGTCCCAGACCTCCTGCAGCTTGCTTGAACCAAAATACGACTTTTCGAACTCCCCGTTGCAGCATGGCCAGCTCGACGCACCATGTTTTCATCGTGTTTCTCTTGCTGGCCGTCGCTGGATCAGCATCGGCTTTCGGTGCGGGTTCGGTGCCCGTCGATAGCGAGTTCAAAGAGTTTGTCTGGCGACACGGCGACATTGCCGAGGTTCTAAGATTTTTGCCAATCAGCTTCATCACTAAGCAAAGCTTCACGAAGCTTCAGAGGCGGCAAATTTACTTTGGGAATTGGCTGCGCGACTTTTCCCAGATCGTCGACACAACATGCCTCGAAAATGTCCCCGAACCGATCCTCCGCGCCATCGTATCTGTCTTTGCCATGCTAGAGTTTGGCTTCGCGACGGACGAGTTCGAGGTTACGAGAGAGCGTTTGGGTTGCTATACACACGTTGAACACATCGATAATCCTCGCGGATATGGGAACGACGCGAAAGATGTGGACAAACGGCTTCGAGGGCCAGTCGATCCCAGGGAGCTCGAATTCGACCCCAAAACTGGCATGAAGAACTATATAGCCAACTCAGGACAGGGTTGGGATACCTCAGCAGACTTTATCAGACGACAAATAGAGAGTTGCATAGAATTGGGCAGGAAAGGTCGTACTGGCGATCATCGTGCGCAGAAAGAAGCTTTCATTCACCTTGGTGCGGCTCTTCACACATTGGAGGACTTTGCGGCGCACAGTAACTTCATCGAGCTCTGCTTGTGCGAAATGGGCGAAGAAAATATTTTTGCTTTCGTTGGCGATAGGTGCACGGTCAAGCTCCCGACTCGCTTTGGAAAGGGAAGGCAAGTCGCACCCCTTGTCACCGGAACATTTGGCATGCTCGACATATTTCACAGCCTCCTTGGCGAAGCCGACGACATGGCCATCTTGCAGTCCAGAGGGACACTTGGTGAACTGGAAGAGAAGCTCGGATTTGGTACTATGGCATTTGACCAGCTTTTCGAGGCAATCAAGACCGCCATTGCAGCCGTTCAAAAATTTTCGTCAGAGAACACTGCCCTGCTGAAGCAGCTTGATGTAGTCAACATGATCTTTCGGCAAGCTCAAGATGATGCGTCGTCTGAAGCAGACGGCATGAGCACAGTCGGCAGCACTGCTGAAGGCATGGATGCGAACATACTATGGCAGGCTGTTGAGCCTGTTCTATACGTTCACGACCGAGTTAAAAAGTGGTTGACGGAAGACGCAGACTCGAGCGATCCTTCATCACCAGATAATACAAACACTCGGCTCGGAGATACAACAAACCGCTTTGTTTTCCACTTCTTGGGTCTCGTCATAGAATCATCTGTAAAAGAACTACGAAACGCTTTGACAGCTGCCAAAGTTCGAGTTGATGAAGAGGCCGCCCAGTCGGATTCGGCAGCTATATATCAGGATGATTCAGATGCGTCAGACCCCAGTCATTCTGATCTGTCAAAAGATCATTTCAGCAGCGTTTTGAACCCGCCAGCCGGACTAATAGCAACAATCACAACCAATTGGTCAACGCAGCAAATCGTAAGATGTTGGGATGATCCGGATTCTCGTGCCGAGGATACCATTCGGGAAATCTTGACGATACTGCATCATCCAGCATTTCCTCGAAAAAAGACGGACATTCAGGATTACATGTTCAAGGCGGTCGAAGCTTGGTGGAGCGAGCTTTCAGATCAAGAGAAAGCGGATCTACGCAGCCGACTTGCGAAAAACAGTGTGAAGGCCAGAGGTCACGAGGACCACAAATTGACGACTCAAGATATTATTGGGAAGAAGAAAGGGCCGGGTCAATTTCCGGGATTTGAAGTAGAATTGCGCCCTCCGCGGATGAGAAAATCGTTCCCTGTGAGGTGGTTCATCAATGAATTGGCTAAGGACTTGGCCTGGGTAGCGAATGCTGCCGTAAAGCTCATCACCGTTCCTGGTACAATCATCATCAATGGAGCATCTTTCATCAACGCAATTAGGCAGTCTGTTGTGGATGGGGCGCGTGATGCTGCAGCCGCGTGGTGGCCATTCCGTTCAGGAAGGGCTCGCAAACGACCAACCTGATATCACTCAGCCTTAAAAGGCAGAGGCGATTGGGGGTCCATCCAGCATCTCTTCTCTTAATTTTACCCGCTGCCGCGACGCTGCGAAGCCGCCGGGTTGCAGACGAGATGCATCCAAGCACCTCGCATCCCATGATCCAAGCACATCACACGCAATGTTTCAGGTCTTGATAGATACTTGGGTACTTAGTGCTTGCGGTTTCATTAGAGTCGATACCTCAGTCATGGCCCTAGCGTGCTCCATCTGTCGATTGTGGTTGAGTCCCTGGCTACGTCACAAATGTTGTAGCTGACAATTTGGCGTGTCCAGGATGGACTTACGTATTGAAGCAAGACGAACAATCATCCAACCGGACGGAAATAGGGCCTCATCATGAATGCCTGCATGCTGAAGATATTTCGATATATTGTCGATAAGTGAGGACTGGATTTGGTCTTTTAGGCTACTTCAGTTCAGTAGCCGGGTTATACAATCACCCGTGGACGTCCGGCCATCTCTTTTGCGTCCGATATGGTATTGATATACCAGTCGCCGAAAACCTCACTGGCGTCTCAGACTCTTGCCTCGGAATGGGCCTCGCACGGCGGCGGCGGCCCACAAGGACTTTGTCAAGTATATGGACGACATGATGAATGAAAAAATCGAGGCTGTATGGCGCTGCTTTGTGGTTGCAGCGCCGGCAGAAGATTGGATGGACTTGACGGAGGATCTGTCGGAGAATCATTGCTTGAAATCGTACGGCATCATGCTAAACTATCATCGCTACCTATTCATCTTTCCTGATCAAATAGATGATCTGACATTCGTACTGTCAGCGTAGGCCTCTGAAGAAATTCTGCCCATTCTGGCTTCGCATGCTCGAGTGATCTGGTTTGTGTTGTGCAAAAGATTGCCCATGGGCGCTGTTTGATGAGAATGGCGATGAATCTTCATCGGGCGAATCAACCGAGTGCTGCGGCATCGTTGGTTCGCAAAGTTTCCCGAAAAAATTTTTGTGGGAACCCCGTCATAGATATTGAATTGAGGACCTGCATTTTGGGAGGTTTTTGGGGCTGTGACCCAAACGAAGCCTATATCGCGATGTCTCCCTGCGCGAGTGCGGCGGCCCGTAAGCTCTGGAACGCAGAGTGTAGGGCAAAAGGGAGACAAAAGGCCTAGTAGTTTCGCTGCGCTGATATCCAGCACTGAATGCGGGAGCAGTTCCACGCCAAATTCTTTTAATCTAACGTGCTTGAGCAACGAGTCGCACGTGGCCTCTTTGCTTCAATCGGAAGGACTTCGTAGCAGCATACTGCATCGACATTGAAGAATACCGTGTCACTGCCAAGAACCCCAGGAGGCGCCAAGTATATTGCGAAAAGCAGGCCGCCTGAAGGGCTTCCAAGGGTGCTTACAAGCCTTGTTGCGACAACACTTGGGGCAGCAGTAGTTGTTGATTATCGTCAAAAGGCCCTCCGTCACCTCCTCAGGCGGTACACGCTGAAGTCAGCAGTTACTACCGCCTCTTCTGGCGGCTGTTCCTCGCCGTCTGGTGCAAACATATCCGGCCCAGCTGCTCCCGCGCTGGTATAAGCTGGTGCCCCGTGATTTTACAGAAAGTCGATTCATACTTCGACAGGAATATCAAGGGCCGGCCGGAGAACAGAGGGGTAATGGAAAAGGTCGTTAATGGTCAGCGCCAGATGTGAGGCATCATTGCCAATATTTCATTTCAAAGAAATTCAGCGCATTGAGCCTGAAAGAAAGGGAAGACTACTACGCTCGCCTCATGCGTTATCACAGAGTCGGCTGCATGTTCAATGTCGCCAAATTGGGCACCATGTTGACGAGGTGGTCCCAGTTGAGTCGCTGCGCAAGCACACATCGCACATGCTATTGTCCTGATTTGTCGACCCCAAGATCAAAATGTTACCACAGAAATCGCCAAGGAGAAATTGAGCTCGAAGCTGATATTGGTGAGACAGAGAACGAATGCATGCTACGAGTTCACAACAGAGCCTACGGGATATTAAAGGGCCTGGGACGTTGCCGAGTGGGAGTGCCCATCAGGCCTCTGATGAGTGGCTACCGACCCAGGTCGGTACCAAAGCAGAGGTAGGGGGTTTTCTCTGGGGCGGGCCGTTGCGTCTGCCAGGTACTCCATACCGGCTCAGCAGTTGGTGGCGGTGACGAGCACCGTGCGGCGTCACGGCGTCGAGGATATAGCTTGGCGGCTCTGCAAGCCCAGAGTCTGCTCGACGCCGTCAAGATTAGCCTTCAGATAGCGTATGTGCATGAACTGCTAACAGCATGACATTGTGGGGAGTAGAGAGTGTATGCAGAGTGACATCGGTGGTTGAGCACCGAATACTACACCGGACCTAAGGCGGGAAAGCGTTGTCCAATACACAACTTCCAGTGCTTTGATGCCCTAGCATCGAACCTGGAAACAGCGTGACCCGTGACCAAGTTTTGTTTCAGAAGCTTACGAGTTCATTAGCAGACTGGAAGGCATGAGTCGTTCACTCTGTCCTGGTTGCGCCCCCCCTGCGATTGACACCTCTCCTCCATTGAGAGGGGTGAAATGTGACTGCAAGCTCAGCGTGGTTATTGGGTGGCAAGGCGACTGAACAGCAGTTGAGACTTTTTATGGCGGAAATGGTACAAGCTGGGCCGAACATGCGATGTGACCAGTTCAGCGTGGCCAGTGGCTCTCAGAAGCAAGCGGCCAGCCATGCGAACTGGTTTGGACGGGACCACCGCGGGATCAGGCTAGAAGCGAGACCTAGTCCATTCCTGTAGGTGCTCTACAGAGCCCCTCCGTCGTGCCCACAGCACGGTCCATAAGTTTTCGAGCTCCGGCCTTCGCACTGACGAAAGCGCGGCGCATTTCTCCTAAATGTCTTTATGAGCCGATTACAAAGTGTCGGCGCCACCGGCAATATCTAAGTCGAAAATAGAGATTGACGGACGGCGAAGTGAACGGCAAAAGGAAGGCAGGGGATAACCAGTTTTTGGCGTTTCTTCTCGCGACTGCATGCGTCATTTGAAGATGAACATGCATGGCGGCAAAATTTGATCGCTTCATGTCAGCCAACGACGCACTTGCGGGCAGGGCCGAACGCACAACAGAGTACCCCAGGCTCTGATCTACATCCACCCTGACTTATGTCTTCCAAAGCTCAAAGCATCCGGAAATAATGCTGAAA
Organism: Moelleriella libera RCEF 2490; assembly: GCA_001636675.1. NCBI lineage: Eukaryota > Fungi > Ascomycota > Sordariomycetes > Hypocreales > Clavicipitaceae > Moelleriella > Moelleriella libera. The sequence continues at coordinate 367,673 of AZGY01000026.1, forward strand.
TACGCTTCACTCAATTGAAAGCTGCTTAGAGTGCCCCGGCATTGTTGTTTGGCATGCACTGGTATTGATTGCTTCCTTGCCATTGCCGTCAGCCCGTTGAGGGGCACTAAATCCCGGTGCTGATGGCCGTCCTGGGTCACTTACCGAAACGCCCCGACTGTCGGAGGCTGGCGTCAATCCTTCGCCCGACGTTTCTGGGCGCCGCGGCTCCTCGGCTGAATTTCCCAAACATGACTAATTCTGAATCCGCCAACTCTTGAACCTCGTAAAGTCGGCAGTCGCCTCTCCTGCTGGCACAAGCCCCTTGCCGGCACATTTCCCACCATCAACTGTCGACAAGGCATTCAATGTGATTCGAGCGATTGCGCGGACAAAGCTGCAGGACCCAACGCGGCTGCGAGCTAGACGACGTCGGCCAGAAAATGCCTCTCGACAACCACGCCGACCCAGGCGAGACGACCGACTTGCCGTCCTTCTACTCCCCACGATCGGCACCCCAGGGTGATGCGGCCATTAGCGATTGGGACCAATCACTTGACCATGCGGACGACTTTTCTCTGTCCAAAGACTCTCGTGACGCGCCGGCCGAAGCGCCTCCGCCCTCGTTGCTATCCCCCGCCTTCACCCCACCACATACTCCCGGTGCGCAAACTCCAACGACGGCAGGACCGCGGAGTGTGCCGGTAGACAGCTCGCTTCCGGATGGAGGCTGTGGAAAAAGGAAACCAAAGCTCTTGCCTCAACTACCAGAGGTTCAATGCATTGTTCGCGCGCGGATTCCCACGGTCAATGGGACAGAAATGTTTCTGCATCTATATACAAACAACGTCGACAACAAAGAGCATCTCGCCATCGTATTTGGGAGTCACATTCGCAGCAAAAGCTTAGATGCGCCTCGTGAAGGCGAAACCGAGATGGACCGCATGATCCGCGGAGCCTACAACGGCCGATTATACCCAGGTCGCACCACCAGCAGGGCTGACGGTGAGCAGCCTGGTGTTCCTTCCGAACTGTATTCGTCCCAGCCACCTCTGGTCCGTATCCATTCGGAATGCTACACGGGAGAAACGGCCTGGTCGGCGCGTTGTGATTGTGGTGAGCAACTTGATGAAGCAGCGCGTCTGATGGGGCAATCGAGTAACTGCTCCGGGGGCATCATTATCTACCTTCGCCAAGAGGGTCGGGGCATCGGCCTGGGCGAGAAGCTCAAGGCTTATAACCTCCAAGATCTCGGCTCTGATACGGTGGAGGCTAATCTATTACTGCGTCACCCCGCAGACGCCAGGAGTTATGGCCTGGCCACAGCCATGCTTCTGGACCTGGGACAGAGGGAAGTTCGGCTACTGACCAATAACCCTGATAAGATCCGTGCGGTCGAGGGGCCGAAAAGAGAAATAATCGTCAGAGAAAGAGTGGCCATGGTACCATTGAGCTGGAAAGGAAAGGGCGGATTCAGAAGTCAGGAAGTGGAAGGCTATCTCAAGACGAAGGCAAGACTTATCTCAGAAAACAATCGTTCGCGGCTTGTGCTGACTGACAGAGCAGATTGAGAAGATGGGCCATATGCTGAACATGGCGGGAAGCTAGGGAAGGTGACCAATCTCCAAAACTTCATGGTTCACGTTGGCGCCAGTACAGAACTGAAAGTAGTGTGTCACTCAGTTGCCTACCAGCTTGCGCGCAAATTACGGGGCCTGCTGACCTATTGAGAAAGATGGCTCATGGCGTAACATGAGAATGATCAAAAGGATGCGGGATTACAAGGCAATGCAGTGTCTTCTGATAACGTTTTTGTCGCACATTTAGCAGGCGTGTCAACAATTGATTTGGCGGCAACCTGTTGCCGCTGATGTGCCTTTTATCTTTTCGAGGGTGATGAGCCTCGTTAAGTACCAAATCGCTCGGTTCCTGGATAGCTAAGTGGAGGTCTACTATGCAATGTCCAGGAATATGTGAAAACCTCGTCACAATGCGACTCGATGCAGGGTACAGGTTCAATTCGAGTTATCCCCTTTTGGATGAACGTTCTGGTTCAACTCGACATCTAACGATGAGGAACAAAGTTGCCGACCAACGAACGCCCCTGAGACGCGAAAAAGCTTGATCGCAAAATTACTTTGGTAGAAAGGACCGCTTTGTTGTTTAGCAGGGACTTCGTCGAATGGGATCCTCTCGATTGTCAGCCTCTCTTGCCTGCCGATTTCTAGGAACTTTTGCAGCGACTCCGTGTTTCGATCGACGGCGGAGATCAAGACTTGCGCATTGGGTTGTAGCTGCAAAAGCTCCTGCAAGGTTGTGATCAATGCTGGAATACTTTGTTGGTCGTAGGTGACGTCGGCGCCTAGAACGACATCCAAGGGTGCACCACCGACCCGTTTCTCATGCCCTGCTCTGACAGCGCCACTGCCCCATTGTAGTTTCTCTACGGCCAGTCCGGTAGAACGCTGAAGGCCATTCAGACCCAGGTTGTCAATGAGATCGTTCAGGACATCGTCTGAGCCGTCCGAAGCCGTGACATGAGCTGCCTGTAAATGCTTTGCACACAGTATGGCTAGGTATCCGGTACCCGTTCCCAGGTCTAGCACACGTTTGCCAACAATGAGTGACTTGTTCGTACAGAGAAATTGCCCCAAGTGCAAAGCAGCTTCCCACGTGCGATGGCCAGTGGTCCCACCGGCGGCGATGAGACCTCGATTTTCCAGAATCGTAATTCTTGGGTATGCAAACAGATTCTCTCCCTCATTCGGGTCCTTTATCTTGTCACAAAGAGAAAGGTGATATGTTGTGTGTGACCTATCCTGCGCCGTCGTCATCTCAGGTGGCAAAGATGTGGCCACAAGAGCGGCGGCGGCAGACATCAGATCATCGGAGACAGCCTGAAGCGTCCAGATTAGACCATCGCATTGAGGCTGCACGAGGACAGTGAATGAGGAGCTTCGCACTTGTGTGTCCCAATTGTCTATAGCATCTTCAATGTGCCGAATCAGCTCCTTGGCTATCCTCAAGCGATACCTGGCAGGCGGTCTGCATTTTAGTGATTTCGGACCAAACAAGCGACTGTAGATCTGATCTTGTACGTCTTGTAGACGAAGATACTCGGGAGACGGGAAATCCAGGGTTGGTTCCGATTGAAAATATTGAAGACTGAATCGATGCACTTGCTCCTGCCACAGGTGACCCATGGTGACTGGTGATTCTGTGCGGTAAGGTGAAGCCGGCAGAATCTACTCAAAATAGACTAGGCACTTGCACCTAAGCCTCTCGGACGGATATATTCAGGAGACTAGAAATCCCTAGGTTAATTCTATTTGGTCAACGCACGTGCTGACATAAATGACCCATAAAGGCTAAATTTAACCCTAAAAAACAGAAGCTTAGTCAAAATAGCCTAAAATAGTTTATTTTAAAAAAAAATCCAAAAAGTAGAATAAATTCTCAGATTTAGTCGTACACGCGTGGGATTCGCAGTTATGCCTCGGGCGGTAGAATGGCCGGTGTCTGCACGCGTGTATTGGCGCTCGTTCACGTTGTCACCTCAGGATTGCCAAGGCCCATGGTGCCCGCAAGTCTGCCACTAGGTGGGCCACGGGCCAGAATGTTGTCCGACCTTTGTTGTTCTGCCAAGGTGCGTCTTACTTGGGTCAAGTCCGTTTGAGCAGTTTTCCCAGAAATGACGTACCCCTGATCGAGACTGAACAGGACAGGCAACCCCACGGGATTCCAAACTCTCCTTTTACTTCTTGATAACGACCTAGACAATCAAGACTTTATCTTCTCAGAGAAGCATCAAACAACGCTAAGTTCTTGTCTCCGCTTCTTATACTCCGCGTTGACTCGCACTTTCACGTCGCCAAAATGTCTTCCGAGAGCTACGATGTTATCATTGTTGGTGGCGGCACCTCAGGTCTGGTGCTTGCTCGTCGTCTTTCCGAGGATGCAAGCTTGAAAATTGCTGTTCTGGAAGCTGGCAAGGACCACAGCCTGAGCCCGGAAATCCTGACTCCAGGCACCTGGCCATTGCTTACCAACCATTCAACTAGTTGGCCATTCCACACGGCCCCTCAGGATATCGTCAAGAGACAAATTGCAATTCCCCAAGGGAAAGCCCTGGGCGGATCTAGCACCATCAACAGTTTTCTCTTCACTTCCACATCAAAGGCAACCGTGGACGGCTGGGAGAAATTGGGCAATACGGGCTGGGATTTTACCACGTACGACAAGGCCCTCAAGAAAGCATACACTTTGCACAAGCAGTCCGGTTCGATCGAGGGCAACGGCCCGCTTCAACTTGCGCTGGCCGAGCCGGAGGGTCTGTGGGAGAAAGCCTGGATCGATGGCCTTGAGGCACTGGGGTTTCCAAGAACTGACGCTCTCTCCGGCCGTCTCGGCGGACCAACTCTTGCCCCTGAGACTATCAATCCCCAAACCAAGCAGAGAAGCTATGCCGCCAATGCATATCTGGACCCTGTTCGAGACAGGCCAAACTTGACCATCCGAACCGAGACGGTTGTTACCAAGATCTTGTTCGAAAAGACTTCACCAGACAGCAATGCCGTTGCGACAGGCGTTCAAATCGCCTCGAAAGAAGGACTGCCCGAATTCATAAAGGCCCACAAGGAAGTCATTGTTTCGGCCGGCTCTATCAACTCTCCTCGACTACTTGAGCTCTCTGGAATTGGCGACGGTCATCTGTTACGCCGACTTGGCATTGAAATAATCATTGACAACCCGCACGTTGGTGAAAACCTTCAGAATCACCTCTTTACTGGGCTGACGTTCGAGGCGCGCGATGATGTGGACACTCTTGATGCTTTTTTTCGCCAGGAGCCTGATGCTGTTACCACTGCTAAGCAGAATTATGGTACCAAGGGGACCGGCCCCATGAGTACTAGCAACATGATTACGATGGCACAGCTTCCATTGCCGGAGCTATGCTCAGACGAAGGGCGTTTAGAAATCCAGCGTCTGACTTCAGACGCACATGCCGTGGCGCCGAACATGCAGGCTTTTGCTGCCGCACACAAGGAATTCGTTTGCTCCATCCTTGCAGACCCTTCGGAGGCATGTGGCAACTACCTTCTTGGTGCAGCATTCACGCCATTTGATGGTGCCAGCAAAGATTATCGAGCCGTCGGCAAGCACATTTCCATCATGGTTATGCTTTCGTACCCTCTCTCTTCCGGCTCCGTGCACATTACCAGCGCGTCGCCGAACAATGCAAGCACGAATGAGGGGTTGACCATCGACCCCCGCTACCTTTCCCATCCGCTCGACCTCGAAGTTCTTGCACGCCAGATCCGCTTTGCTGAAGATGTCATCAGCCGCGCGGAGCCAATCAACCAATACTTGAAGCCCTTTACAAAGCAGTTCACGGACCTCGACACCGCCAAGGAATATGTTCGCCGAACCGCCGACGGCGCTCACCATTACACGAGCTCGTGTTCCATGATGCCACGTGCCCTGGGGGGCGTAGTTGATAGTAGAATGCGCGTCTACGGTTGCTCCAACGTCCGCGTGTGCGATGCGAGCATCATTCCGTTTCAACCAACTGGAAACCCTCAAGCGGTAGTCTATGCTGTGGCTGAGCTTGGGCAAGTCTCATCAAAGCCGACCTGTAGGTCTAGGAGGCGAAGCAGCAGAAAGGCTTAACCTCAAACTGGGATGGAATCTGGCGTGCCGACGAAATACTTGGTAAGCGGATGAGGTCAGAGCGTTACGTGCTGTCCATGTATGCTGTGGTCTGCTGCAATTATGTCAATGAACTTGAACATGAAATGATGTTATCATGGAACGCACAGCTGGCGAGAACCACTGGTCCTACGATTAGACCAAATTATCAATCGATTTAAGTGACAAAAGAAAAGCTGCGGTGCTGCAGCCACTGACAGGCGGCGTTTATCCCGTTAGCGCATTTCCGTATCGGTCACGTAGCAACAGCCAGCCCTATTAGCGCAGACAGGAATGCAAATGATCGTAGCCCTCTAGCGCTTCCCTGCTCCAGCACTTCCCACAGATCGTCTAACGTTTCTGGGGAAAGAAAACCTTTTTATTGTAGTATTCTGGTGATTTGAATAAGCACTTGCTCATCTTGCAAGAAGGTGTTTGAACAGATGGCAGCTCATAGGTGCCTAGAGCAACACGCTTCTATGTTCTTCGCTTATGCACCTGTTTGTTTCTGATATTTTAATCCGTAAGTTGCATTTTTTTACTAGTAAATACTGGTAATTATTGTACTGCAAACAATTAAGAAAGTCTAGATAAAATAGAGAACTACACTGAGTAAATTTAATAGTAGCTATCATGTTTACTCTCAAGACAAATACACTTCTGTAGCTTATTGTCCTTAATCTTTTAGCCGAGCAGCGCTTATATTCTCCTACCTCGTCGATATAGCACGCCGTAACTGCCGACAAATGGGAGAGAGGCCGTGGCATTGGCGGGGCCTGGTACGATGACAAAAAGGCCCAACATAATCCGACCTTACAGCTCATGTCGTTTACCTGCCCTTTCCCCCCAGCGTCCAGACAAAATGGCTGGGCACGCACTTCCCGACATCGAAATGCCCTCTGCTTGACAAATGCGTCTCTCTCCACCAGCCTCATCGACGACGTGCCACCAACATGCGGCCACATTTCCCTTCCTTCACGCCTCCATGACATATCAACACCTACGCGGCCATTTCTCCCGCCAGCAGGCCCAAACTTGATATGGCCGAGAAGACTGTGGTCATCAACAAAGCTGTACGTCTAGTCTGACCAGGTCCCTTATATACTTGCTGATTAGCTCGCGCGTCCAAGGTGGAGGCCATTGGTCGAGAAAGTGCCAAGGCATTTGCTCTCACCAAGGCCAGGAAAATCGTCCTTCTGGGTTGGACCGCGGCAACTCTGGAAGAGACGGCCGCGTTGTTTCCAAGTACAGTATCTTCATCAGTGTACCACGTCAATGTCTGTGACATTAGCTGCCATGATGAAGATTGCCGCCTAGACCGGCCCGTGGGACGTCCTCATTTAAGCAGCGGGCTACACGATAAGTAAGTTATGGCTATCCCGGTAGCTTCATAATACTGTCCCTGTCCCCCGCCTCGACCGGCCACTACCATTATCGCTTCCTCGCTAGTATTGAAATATATCCTTGACTGCGTCGAACAGCCTTTACTTAACAGCCTTATTAGATTCATATTGTTGGCCCGTGCAGGCTTATGACGTTTGTGAGGCCCGAATCCCTCGATCTTCGGGAAATTATCAATGTCTTAGAGGAAATTGCTGTGTAACGAAGGGGCTGTTTTCGTTTTAACCGTTCGTGTCACCGTTGAGGGCTATAAAGGGTATCAGATCTGCCGGGGCAATCGTCAAGGGTTGAGGGATAAGGAGCCGGGGCTTAAAAACGATCCTCAGAGAGATTATCGTGATTTTGATCAATAAAGATTAGAAACTTTAATTCAGCTGCAATCGTGTTGTGTGTGCATCCTTCAAGTTCCCTGCTAATTGCGACCGTTCCAACACATATCCGGCCAAGTCTACTAGTCCCCCCATGTTCACGAAGCCAGATCATTAGACACGTAAGTTCGTATAACAATAAGCCTATTAAAGACTGTCTATAAGTGTAAATAGAACAGAACCAGCGGCTTACACATGGATATGTTAATCACTCTCGCTAGCTAGAAGCCCACATACCTGTACCTGATAAGGTAGCGCGCTGAATTTGGAGGGGATAATGCAAAAGGAACACAGCGGATAACCGATGAGCATTCGCTGTATTTAGGGCTGATAAAAACGCTGTTGTTACTATAGTAGTCAAGAGGCGGGAAAAAAAAGTAGCGCTAACTCGCGTGTGCTCCTAGGCTTGTGTATAACGTTCGAGCTAGCTCATGCTAGTGGCCCGCGCAAAGATCCTGCCTAGATCAAATAAACAGGATTCCGAGTAGCATGAAGACAGACTTTCATAGCATGAAAGAAGTAAAAGAGTATTTATTTTACCAAGACTATTAAAGTAAAGCGTGAGAAGCATTTCCCGTCTTCACGAATTAGATATTAAACGCTGTAAATAAACTATTTTTACCTAAATTAACGCTATAATTAAGTACTATTTATTATTAAGAAAATCTATAAAACATGGTGAAATCCGTTCATAGCAGTATATTTCTAGTTAATGAAGTAGGAGATTTCTATCTATTGTGCTTCTCTTTAGAATCTTCTATGAATATACCCATAACACTAACTTTATCTTTACGCAAATTTTTTACCACAACGCAATCTAATTGACTAATAATGAAATCGTAGGACTATCCTGTATTCATTTTTCTTCTTGCCGATCGGCGAGGCATGCCTTACTATTGATGTACGAGTTGTCAATTTCTTTCCAGTCGACACTATCAAAAAAGTCACAGAATGCCCGCGTGCCGCACTCGTACTCGTTAAACAGCGTCTTTCCGCACTCTCGAATTTTGCTTTGATCTGCTATTGCTGGCCTGAATGGCTTGGGACCTTTCGTTTTGGGCTCAACTGGAACGTTGTTACTGCGATATTCCTGCCACATAGAATGCATTCGCGTTATCTGGCCAGGCGTAAACTCTTCGCGACATTTCCTAGGTCTTAATTAGCAAGTGAAAATGATGATAAGGGGTTAGCTCAGCAGAAAGCCATACTCAGGGGTGTAGCTCATGTAGTTACGAACTGGATCCGTGCCATTGGCATTGGGACAAGAATCGGTTACATCACAGGTTTCCGGTAAGTTTGCCACATCTGGATATGCCTGGGCAGGCGTATCTTCAACGTAATCCCCATCACCTTCGCACCCACCCGTGAATGTTTCTAAAAGCCCGAAGAAATGGCCTGTTTCGTGAATTGTAGTTCCACCCGTGTTGTCACCTGTTCGGCTCCCTCCAGGCAAGGTCGATCGGAGAGCGGTCACGAAGTCTTCGTACGGATACTGTTCCGCATATTCTGGCAGTTGGCATTTACCTAGCAATGTTGCTTCCGCGGAATCTTCCTCGACCACCTCTTCCGAATTCCCCAGAATGGGGATAGGAATAAATTGTTTGTACACAATATTAAGGGTGCTTTTATCACCCTTGCGGAGTGCCTTCCCCATGTTTACTTCATCCTGTCCCATAGCCCAGTTTTGGTTGATCACACGATTTTTGCCTTTAATGCGAAAGGTGATCTTGGCTGGGGCAAATGCTCGGTTGAGTGCTTTGATTTGCAGATCAAGTCGATTATTCTAGGAAATCAGCGGGCTTGTCTGCTTCACAAGTAGTTCAAGACTTACGTTAGCTTCAACTTGGTCTGCTTTCGTTCCTGTGACAACATGTATGTATGTAGATATGACAAGTTCATCGATTCCGTCAACAGCCCGCTTGGATTTCTTTTCCTTGTCACGGAAAGCCTTGTGTACTGCAAGGAATTCTTTGGGAGGGTTCTTCCACCAGGGCGCGAGTGAGAAGTGTCGGCGACTCGGCTGCAGAGGCCGATTGTTCACAATTGCCTTGTCGCCAGGTGGCGCCGCAAGGGCAGCATTTGCGAGCAGCGCTGCAGCTGCGTACGAAGTGATCAACATGGCAGGCGCTGTTCAATATCCCGACTGGACTTTTCACGGTCACCTTCGTTCATTTGTGCAGAAATGCGCAAGTTTTAAATTCCATGGCCGCCTGCATCGAACATCGGAACAGAAGATGATGTCTGATTCAAGCCATTGATCCGGTAGAATCAAGTATCACGAGTCAATCGGCTGGTCATCCTGCTAGGATTGAACTGCGTTCGGTATGCAGCTCGGTCAGTCCCGCTTGCATGAGCGCGTAGCCCGTCACGCAGAGTGTGCAACCCCAGGCGCATTATCGTATGAATCGCCAATCCGGATCGTTGGGCAAACGCAACGACTGAACCCCCTGTATGATCGCTCCCCGCGGCTTGGAATGGTGGGGATCGACTGGGCCCAACATCGCCTTGGCGTAAGAAATTCAGGGTTAATTCTTGGCAAGATCCAGAGAATCGGCACTGCCAAAAACAGACGCATGGGCTGGTTAGGTATCAACCCCTTCCAATTAAAAGGCCCCTGCCAATATGGTCCTGCGCGCATGACGAATCAGGCAATTGGCGTTCAATTGCGTCTCAATGATCGTCGGGGCCTACAAGTATCGGACGAACTTGCTTAGCAGCCGCGTAGCTGATTAAGCTGGTTAGATGGATCGACAAGGTGGCTAGCGATGAGATGATCCACGTAACGGCCTTAATTCGATACAAGAACAATGCCTTTGAAGCTATCAGGGTTGGGTGAAGAAACTCATACATCACAAGCGCATGCATGCTGCAAGTAAACCGCGCCGCCCAGGTCCAACTCGGCAGTGGTCCAATCGACCTCGCTATATTACATGAGTCTGGCGCTGATCTCAACATGGGGTCGGAAGAGGTGATTCATGTAGAGATTTTCATGCTGACGGAGTGCTTGTGCACAGCGTCAACGACGATTTGGTCGGAATCCCGAGGCCAAAGCGCCAACAGTTTGGATTGCCCCCGGCCGGAAACCTTGGCGCTTGTGGGAGATTGACTGCCATATTCCCAATGCGAGGGGAGGTTGCTGCTGCTGTGGCTGCTATCCTCGAGGGTTGCTGGCATTCTGCAGAAACGTCGTCTGCTGACTCGACGTCGGGTAGCGAAATACCTTTTTTCTAACCCAGGCCGCCTCATTAAGAACTGCCTTCTCTGAATGAATCGGCGCGCAACGTCGGTTCCGAATGATGAGTCATGGTGACTCAGTCCTCTGCACCACTCGGGCGACGGGTGTCGCATTACGTATCGCCGTCAGAAATAAAAATTGGGTGTGGAGCTTCGTTGTGATTTTGATCTCGAAGTCGCTAGTTCGTTAATTAAGTGGTCTACTGACGTTGGCGCCATCGCCAACGTCTCGGATATCTTAGAGATGCGCACAGAGACACTGCATTGTCATTGACACAGCGGAGACGACGCTGGGCATGATCGAGTGATGACTGCGCTGTAATTGCTGTTGCTCCTGCTGGCCCATGGCTCTCGACAGCCCTCGCGGCTCACACCACATGCAGTCACGCCGACTGCCAGGTAATGGCGGTAAAACTTACTAAGCGGCAAAGCTAGCGGCGCCTGATTCGCTGCCGATGCGGGTGGAGCGACGTCTGGTAGTAGCGAGTTACAAAATGATAAGCAGCGCTATGCTACGATGCGGAAGCTGCTGGTCCGGACAACCGTCTCGTCGTCCTCAATCGCAACATCAAGAAGGATCATGACATTGACGCTTTTGAAGTGATCTAGATGTTGAAAAATCGCACAAAGTTCCGAGCATCGCGTCGCCACTTATCACGGACGCGCAATGGCTGGATTCATACCCCTTTTTTTCACCTCCCACCCCATATTCCCGACGAGCTGCGGCAACAAGTAGCATAGGCTGCTGTAGCCACGTTAGAGAGACTTTGTCGAGAGTGCCATTCCATTATCTGGGGTGCGAGCGGAACTCTGATTGCGTCTTTGCATGATCTCCATATCAGACAGGGCCACATCGGCCAAAACGGCAGCAAACTCGAAGCGTCATGATCTGTCCGCTCGAAGTCAAAGCCAACGCAAGTTCCGAACAATTTTGACCCCGCAGAGCATCAGACAACAATGGAAGATAGGTAGCTATCCGTCGGGTCGACTTAGACAGATGTAATTCTATCCCCCTGTTCGCGCCCAACACATTGGTCTTGAAAAATTCGGTCCACGGAGCCGAGAGCCGCGGGACGACATCTTCCGACGTCACTGCTGGGGCGGTCGATTGCTCGCTGCCTCCAAGATGATCTCAATTTCGTACGATCCACCTAGAGGGTATGCTGAGAAACTCCCGGCTTATCCATCTTGCATTTCGAAATCCCCTAATAATAGCCTTTATATTCTCCCTCATAGAAATTGCATCCCGGCTTCCAAGTTCGAGTGACCATTGAGGCCGTGAGATGACTCGTCCTGTGATACATCTCTAACAAGATCAGTGCATAAATGTCTCCTCTCTATTACCCCAGGTCTTAGACACACCAAAAACACTATTATATAAATGTGAAGAAGCTTATATTTTCTTTGTACATTTATCCATCTCCCATTTTATAATACCTCAAAGTATCCTACGCTTTTCCCAAATCCTCCCCAGAGATTGTACCTTCTCTATCCGCTTAGTCACATAATTAGCAACTTTCTCCCTGAGGCTTAAATCTAAGACAAATGTTTTCTCACACTCCTTTGCGTGCTCGAAACACTAGTCCAAATTATTATACTTTTAGCAAACCTCCATACTATCGATACATTCAACAAAATCCCTTATATTATAGGGATCGAGGCGATGTAGGAACTGGCCAGTGCAGCGATATGTAGCCCTCATGCATGCTTTTTCGTCCTCGCTGTTGCTACAACAAGCTTTGACCTTTTCGGTGCGAGAAGCTTTGTTTTCCGCTTCTATGTCTGGCTAAAAGGGCTCAACATATCTCTGAATAAAGTCAAGGTAGCTGGCGACTTTGGTAAACACGGTAGGTATAATCTGTCTAAGCATCTAAGGCGTCTTTTCAATGTCCTGGCCGCTAATAGTACCCCTAATCCTTATTTATTATAAGGGTTTTACACCGTATAACCTTTAGGTTTAGGCTGAAAAGACCCTATATAAAGGCATATATAAAAGCTACCCCTAGGGGTATAATTAAATTAACTCACCCTTATTTAGGCCTTTTTTAGAAAAAAGTTAAATTATTTTTAAAAAAGCCTATTAACTATACTATATTTATCAATTGATCGAGAGAGGTGAGTGTGGACAAAAGAAGCAGTCGAAAAACTCGGGCCGTGGTCTTTTCAACGAGCATTCGAGTGTGCAATTTGCTGTCAGCACTTGAGTGCTCGAAGCAAGGCAAACCTGTTCCGACTTTCCCGATTCATGTCTGACCTACCGTTTCGGAAAGTCCGAGTACCTTTTGACGGATCAACCTCGCCGATCGTCTGGACCGAGAATAGTCAGCCTCGTTTGACGGCTAGCACTCGCCGCAGAGATCCTGGTTAGACGCGGTGGATCCGTCAGTCATTCTACTTGAGATGAAAGAACATAAATGACGACACCAAGCGTGCCTCGGACGCTTAGGTGATTTAAAAGGGCAGCGAGCAGCTCGATAGTGGCTGCTGCCGACTGACAAAGGTGATGTACTCGGCGTTGAGTCTGCGAAGGCAGTATAGCCGAGGGACAATAAGAAAAGACTATTTAAAAAAAGGGAGCAGAGTAAGAGAAAGAGAGAGGTAAAGTGCATACTATGCTAATAATTATAGCATTTAGGAGCATGAGGAAACATGATAATGTGACGCTAGTTATAACAAGCACTAGTTTATAGCCAGTAATAATCTCATCTTTAGGACAATGCTCTAGGCGGTGAACTTCGCCCAGCGGAACCCACTTATCCTTATTAGAGGAAGGCTTGGTTGCAAGATGAGGGCTACTGGCCTCAGCCATTGCCTGGTTAGAGGTAGAAGCTTCCATAACTTGAATGGGATTGAACAAAGAGGATTAGAGGCTGACCGAATTTGTGATGCAACTATTCTGAACTAAGCCAGACACCTCGAACCTATTTTCTATTTTCCTTCTCTCTCTTCTTCTAATAATGTTTTTCTAATTTCTGTCTTCTGCTTAATAACCTATCACAAACAGGCTAGGGAGGGATAAAGAGGGGTAGGAGACAACTAATAGCAAAATAATATTCAGCGAGCAAGCGGGCCCTGGCTTAGGCACTATCTTTTATTTGTTTACCCTCCCCAAACCCTCCCCACATCCCTTCCATCCTAGCGGAGCATTACGCACGCTATCTTTGAGAAGAATACTACCTTTCTCTTCCTACTCCCCTTCTAGCCTGGCAGGGCGTGGCGCTATCTTTGAGAAAAATCCTTGTCTCTTCGTTTGGCCTATTTTCTGACAAGGAAGGAGCAAAAGGGGGGTAAAAAAGCAAAATATTGAAGTCCAATTTTCTTGCCTTATTGCCTCGTCCTCGTCCTCGTCCTGCCTGACATGGCAGTCTGACAGCTTGTCTGACAGCTCTTGAATTTTTCACTAGTCTGGCCGCGCCACTTTTTTTTTTTCTTTTGCACTTTACACTTCTGTTGTCCTTCCAGTTGTCCCGCTCGCCAAAAATCCTATCTGTCCCTCTATCACACATAACATTTACATACTTAGGGCGTGATCTAAAGTGGCGCGTAGGAATTAGCATAAGCGCTTTTAAGATAGGGCTAGGTATAAGTTAGCTATAAATATAAATAAGGATATTATTTTATATTATTTTATTAAATTATTTTTAAT